>OY294047.1:16477144-16735485 GCA_958510825.1 Brachypterus glaber | reverse complement strand
GAATTAAGAATATTGCGAAAACGACTAATGTTAAGTGTGCCTTTTACATCTCAATATACCCACAAAACCCCTACAAAATTTCAATTCGATCCATCCATCCGTTTTTTTGTTTCATTAGATTGAATTTTTGAAAAAAAAAGGGAAAAAACAGCATTTATAGGAGCCGTCGCTGGGGCTGTCGCTGTTGTCATTGCTGTTGCTGTTGTCCCCGATTTGGAAAGTTTCGTGCCACAATGTTTGCGTTGACGACAGCTTCACGTCGAACTTGGCGAACAATTGCTAGATCATCGCGGCTAGTAGTGACACGATGGCGACTTGTCCAGGGCGACGATTGTATCCGTTCGTCTCCTGCAGATACCATGGTGTCTGGTATAAGCACGAGATACGACGGATTGGCTAACACCCATCCGAATAGCAACATCTCTGTGATTGTAACCTTCTTCGATGACTCTCAAACAAATTAAAGCTGTATAAACAACCTATCCGATCCATACAGTGGTTTAGTCTTAAAAATTTTTTCAACGTCCGTGGACAAAACAAAAAAAAAATCGAAAATTTTTTCTTAGCGGTACTCATTAGGATTGCGCGATACTTGTTGCTCGAAAAAAATTTTTGTCACAAAATCTCGAAACTAGAGAGTCCAAACTTCAAATTGCTTTTTTTATGACTCCAATACGTCTATTTTTCACAAAGATCGCTAAAAATTTGGGATTTTTTTTGATCCCTTAATTTTCTCCACTAGTGGAGAGAAATGCAAGCATATTTTATTCATAACTGTTTACAATTTTATTTCAGAAAGTTTATACCTACAGCCCGGGCGGGCGAGCCCTTAACGGAAATTTAGAGGGATAGGAGTATCTTAAGAGATACCTACCTCCCTTTGAATTCAAAGCCTAAACAAGGACAGGAATCTGATGTAGCCAAAATTCATAAAATTGCTTATACGTATATTTGTATAGTGTAGGCAAAGATTTTTTAAAATTAAAAAAAATGTTTTTGAAAATTAAAAAAAAAATATGATTTTTTCAAAAAAAATATACAGGATGTATTTGAAATAGGATCCGTTATTTTAAGGGGTGATTCATAAAATATGATAAAAAGTTCCTATAAACATATCTCTAAAAATGCGTCGTAAGGGAGCTAAGTCCATTTGAAAGTGGCAAAAAAATTCCGTCTTTATAAAATAACTCAGGAACCCTTTAAGATATAGCAACGAGGTTTTGCACGTGAACTAATCTTAATAAGGCCCATCTTAGTATGCTATATTAATGTACTTATTTTAACCAGGGGTGTGCGAAATATCAGTTTTTTGTGAAACTTTTTTGTTATTTTATTTTTGGAATATGATTCCTCAGGTCAAAATACATAAAAAAGGTACTCCTGTTGGAATGCTGTAGGACTAACCGTTTTCGATAAAAAAATCATTCGAAAGTGAAATTTCACTATTTGAGGACGATAAATTTAATACTAAAATGTTGAAAACCAACATTTTAATGATGCCGGGTGAATATACATCCAAACTAAGAAAAAAAAATCATTTACAGGTACTTAAAAAAACGATTCAGGAACTTTAGGAATTTTCGAGGGGTGTTTCACCGCCAAAATTTTGTACATGTATTGTCAAAAATGCCAGATATTGTCAGTAATGTCAAGTAATGTCGAGTAATGTCGAGTAATGTCAAGTAATGTCAGCTAATGTCACGTAATGTCAAGTAATATCAGGTAATGTCAAGTAATGTCGAGTAATGTCGAGTAATGTCAAGTGATTTCGAGTAATGTCAGGTAATGTCTGGTAATGTCGAGTATAATCAAGTATTTTAGGTATTATTTATAAATTTTTATACCGAGCACATTACTTTTGAAGTTTTTTTTTTACTGAATACGTTACTTTTGTACGAGCTTTTGTAATTCGTAATGGCAAAAAGTGTCATAGTGACCTAGAGGTCTGGCTTACAGCCTCCACACCCTTAAACTTTGTAGTTAGCTAATTATAATTATAATAATAATTATTGTTTATTAGTTTGCCGTATAGGTACTATAGTAAATTCAAGTCCAAGGTCCAGTGGAAGTAAACACAAGAATCGCGCAGGCGGTAGCGGGCGCGTTTTGTTTTTTTGTTTGTTTGTTTAACCTCGTACTATTTTACTTAATTAAGCATCCCCTAATCCAGGAACTTGTGTGGGCTAGTAGTAGAGGGAACCACCGGCTTATACTGACTTTCGAACCAGTTTCTAGTAGGGAGTGTCTGTGATTTTATTGGTTAAAACAATCGAATGTTGCGAGAGTAGGGATGTAGAAAATTAAACAAGTCAGTCATATAGAAATATGTTGTTTGGAGTCCTACCCTGTCACTAAATCCGTTGTAATTACGTACGTTTGTTTATTACTCCTGCATCTTGAAGTACAATATACTATATAGTATGCTGTGATTTAAAATCCAAAGTAATAAATTAGGACTATAAATAAAACTATAATAATAGAGATATTTCGACTTAAACTTTTTTTGTAAAAAACAGCTTTTTTTTTCAAATAACGTCGTTTGTCTTAAGAAGTCCGAAAAAATTTCCGCTAATTAGAAACTATCCTTAAAAAAATGAAGATCCGCTAAAAATACTCACGGACACCTTCCGCAAATCAGACTATTATAATCCTGCAGTGTTGTCGATTGGTGAATAATTATCCACTAATCGGCAACACTGCAGTACAGAAAAATCTGATCACAGTTAGAGGGAGAAAGCAGATTGCACCACCTGTAATTTCACAGGGTTGAAATGGCTTGATTTGAATATTTTGCACTACGAAATTAAGAACTAAAGGGTTTAAAAGAATAGTAAAATTTCGGTGACATATTTGTAAAACAGCGTCCCAATTATTAACTCTTTATTATGGTATCCAATAGTAAATAATTATTTGGATATTTTCAAGTGACGTTGTTTATGAACTTATTTAATGACAATACCGTACTTACGGTCAAAAAGTCACCTCCCTCTTAACTTTTAAACGAGTTAAGGTATCGATAATTTGGAACTCAGAAATAAGACAAGAAACTATCTTTTTGCATATATTTGATATTTTTAGCTCTTAAAATTTGGGTAGGGGGGCGTAGGGAACAATTTTTTTTAAAATAGAGGAGGTCGTGTGATACATCATTTTAAAGCTTATTATAGTCTTATCTATAATGTTAGTAAAACAATTATTTTTAAAGTTTGAAGGCGAATTTTACGATGTAAGCACTACACTACACATTCGCCACTATGCACTCAATATAATATTTTCGCGCTATATTTTCACGCACGTAATGTCTACGCGCAAGCGTAAATAGTAAGTAGGTACTGTCTACGCACATGCGTATTAGAAGATAATGTCTGTACTGTCGAGTAATGTCAAGTAGTGTCAAGTAATGTCATGTAATGTCAAGTAATGTCATGTAATGTCATGTAATGTCATGTAATGTCAAGTAATGTCACGTAATGTCAGGTAATGTCGAAGTAATGTCAGCCAAAGCGTACATGTATTGTCTAAGGTGGGACACCCCTCGGGAATTTTTTGTCATATTTGATGCCCAAACCAGTTAAAATTTCGGCCCCTTTTTAAAATACACCGTGTATATATTTTTGGAAATTCTGTTTCGAAATAAATAAAATCTAGATTTTTTTCAAACCACTCTGTGCATCTTTATGGGGGAGGGTGTGTCTTTATAGGAAAATGTAAACAAACACCTTGCAAGGTTATCACACACATTTTTTCAGAAATAAAACCATATAGAACATATTCACGTAAAACTGACAATTTCTCTGTATTTTATTGCCACAGCCTCATTTTGATTCCGTCTTATTCGAATAATGCAATGAATCAGTTGATTTAGTGAAGATCGCAGGAAAAATATTTTCGAATCGATAGAAATAAAAAACTCGTTTTTATAACTACTAGTATACTACCCAGCAAACCACCGTACGATAATCGGCATAAATAATTATTGGCCCATTGCTGGCTTGCCGATTATCGGCTAGCCTGTAAAGGACCGATCTGTGGCCGACGATACAACGCCAATTTAAAATATGATCTTGCGTAAAAGGAGAAGAAGTCAAGACGCATGCCCAAGTTTTGCGCGGGTTGTGTTCTTAGGGCCGTTTGAGTTGAAGCTTGGAGCGCTCGGAGCATAGTTCTATCTCTTTTAAAACAAGTAGTTAGAAATTTTACTTCAGAAGCAAAAAAAAAAAGAAATAAAACACTCGGTCGGCAAATTTGTATTGTTTTGTATAATTTGCTATATCGCTGGGTTAAAATTATAAGGTTCTATGTTCAATAGAAACCCCATATAACATAGAACCTTATAATTTTAACCCAGCGATATATCAAATTATACAAAACAATACAAATTTGCCGATCGAGTGTGTTTTAATTCGTTTTTTTTTTTGCTTCTGAAGTAAAATTCACATGAGTGGACATTTGACACTATTTGATTCTATACCCCTCAATTATCGGTAGTCTGCCGGCTAGCCATTACCGGCCCGTTATCGGCTTGCCATTACCGGCCAGTTATCGGCTTGTGCGACACTTTCATTACCGGGCCGGTAATGGCATGTCGTCAACGGACCGATGACTCTTTATCGGCTTACGGCATTGTGCCGTTGCCGGCCCATTGCTGGTGTGTTTGCTGGGTAGTAGTAAAAGTAATTTATTGACTAATATTACTATTATATACTATTTTAGATTTTAAGCTTTCACGGCCATTAAGATATAAAGAACTTTCACTTCCGGGTTTAGACCGTGTTAATGGATTTTCACTTTCCGACGTTTCGTCTCTTACTACTAGAGACATCTTCAGGGATTAATCTGAAACTAAGTTTCGAATCAACTTGTGTCACTATTTATGACGAGTTGTGGTTATTCACCCGTGACGACCTTTTTCCTATCAAAGACTTCCATATTGCAGGTAAGTGGTAACCAGTGTCCCGATTGATATTGTTAGGATGCTTGATGATTTCTATCGATTCCCGTATCTTCCTTGGCATTTTTCTGTTTTCTGTTAATATTTGTTTTGTTTCAGACAAATTGATTTTATGACCTGTTTCATGTACATGTTCGGCTACTGCCGATAAGGAAATTTGTTTCTTTCTTATATTGCGCTCATGCTCTTGAAGTCTTGTAGAAATTTTTCTCTTAGTTTCACCTATGTAAACCGTACCACAGGAGCAGGGTATTTTATATACGCCTTCTGAACTCAGGGGTATTTTGTCTTTTGTTGAAGTCAAACATTGACCTAATTTTTGGTTGGACCGAAATATAGGCTTAATATTTGACTTTTTCAAAAGTTTACCTATTTTATCCGTGATACCGCTTACATAGGGAAGTATAACTTGTGTCTGTCTGTCATTGTCACTATTGTCCTGTTGTTTGGGTCTGGGATTTCTGTATTTGTATATGGTCTTATTAATGTCTTTTTTGGTATAACCGTTCATGGTCAAGGCTTTGGTTAGTTTAAGGAGTTCTGTGTCTAGGGAATTAGAAATCATCAAGCATCCTAACAATATCAATCGGGACACTGGTTACCACTTACCTGCAATATGGAAGTCTTTGATAGGAAAAAGGTCGTCACGGGTGAATAACCACAACTCGTCATAAATAGTGACACAAGTTGATTCGAAACTTAGTTTCAGATTAATCCCTGAAGATGTCTCTAGTAGTAAGAGACGAAACGTCGGAAAGTGAAAATCCATTAACACGGTCTAAACCCGGAAGTGAAAGTTCACTATTATATACTATTATATACTAGTAGTAAAAGTAATTTATTGACTAATATTACTATTAAAACAAAACACTAATTTTATATTGTTGTCAGTTTTATACTTGCAAGAAAAACCTAACCTCAAAAATATAAAATTACCAAAGATTAATAAGGCTTCAATTCTGCGCGAGTGACACATAGTTATCCATTTTGAATCCTTTTTTTTTAAGCGAAATTTAAATTGCCGGACTAAATGCTATTTAATAGAAAAAAATATGAATTTTTTATTGGTGAAAACCGCAATTCTCTAGGTTAAATAGTTTTTGAGTTATTGCACGCCAATATCAGGTTTTTGACAAATTTAAAAAAATTTAAGAAAAATTAAAAAAATCATGTTTTCGAAACGGGACGCTTTTGAATAAAATCCCGTGAAGGTCTTTCTTAGACATCGGTGGGCTACACATAAAAAAATAATCAGACAAATCCGTGACCCATGCTGTCAGCTGCGCGCGTATCATCACAGTATAATATCATACATTATATTATATTATTGTATATTGTTATACAATATTATTGGATGTCTTACAAATCTATTATCATGAAACGGGCATAAAATAGGACATGCTGACAGTAGTTTTAACCAGAAAACGAGAATTTTTTCATGCCTACTACAAATAAAGTTGAAAAAAGTTGGTAAAATTTCGTTTTTTGGCCACATTATTATCTAGAAAAGAAATAAAAAAGTGTTGTTTTTTATTTTTTTGATCAAAAGTACACATAATTAGTAATTGATCCTAAAATTTTCAAAAAAATTTTTCGCCGCCATCTTGAAAAAACAAAAACTGTCAAAACTAATTTAATAAAATTTGATAGAAAAAATATGACTTTTTTAATGGTGAAAACCACAATTCTCTAGGTTAAATAGTTTTTGAGTTATTGCACGTCAAAAATGTTGAAAACAAATTAAAAAATCATATTTTTGAAAAGGAGCCTTTTTGAAAAAAATCCCGTAGAGGTTTTTCTCTAACATCGGTGGGCTACACATAAAAAAAATAATCAGCCAAATCCGAGACCCAAGCCCTCAACACTGCCAGAATCGTCACGTATATCATCATCTTAGATATACCTGCATATATGTTTTTTAAAAAAATATTCCTCAATATATTTTTTTTCTTAGGGTTTTACATTTGCCGCCTTTACTCTAGAGCTCTGTTACTTTTTTAAAAAAACCTTATTTTACCCTTGGACTCATTGATCGTATTAAATAAAATTATTTCCTTGATATGCTTTTAGTGCAACATTTAAGAATCATAAATATACGGTGATATCATCTAAACAATTACTGTGCAGAGCTTTAAAAATAACCGTATTTAACCTTTTGCTAATTTTTACGCATACTGATATTATAATATTAAATACATTTACCACCTTGTATATTAGTCACCCATTATGAATGTTTAATATTAGCAAACATATTCTCCTAAAGCTTCAAATTGTTATTCAGAAATCCGATTATTTCAAACAACTAAAAAAAGCTTAAGAAAAAATTCATGGTGATTCAGAAATAAGTTACAAAATTTTAAGTGGCGATTCTAGGTCCAAAAATATGAAAAAAGTTCCTATAAGGGTTGGTCCGAAAATGAGCCCTAAATGAGTTACGACCCTTCTAAGCGTACATCTGAAAAGTAGTTTTTATTTAATATATCTGGAACCCTATGAACCACAGTAACAAATTTTTGCACAAGCCTTAGCATTAATAAATCTTATAATTTCTGTAATTTGTATTTGGTAATTTTAAACAGGGACGTGCAAATTGAAGGGGGCGATGTCACTTTTTTCCCACAAACATTTTTATCTCTATTTTTTTGAGATTTTCTTAATAAAATATACATAGGGCCAACCGTTTTCGGGAAAATTGCAGTTAAAGGGGCAATTTTACGTTCTGAGCATCAAAAATCGGAACTAAAAAATGCGGCAATAATTTTAATACTTTATTTACTACGAAAAAAGCTCCTACGAGTGTCACCTTTTATATTTCGGGAATGGGCGATCCTGGTGCTGCCACCTGACAAACGACGTCTCTGTCGTAAAGTTCGACTTTTTTTAGGTATAACTTTGAACTCATTAATCGCTTCTTTAGGCATCGAAAAACTTTGACCTCGTAATTTTTTTGATGTGGGGCATAAAGAAAAGTAATTGGGTTCCAAATCAGGGCTTTAGCCATCAATAAGATGTTTTCAGTTGTCAAAAAGTTTCTTGTTTGAGCCGATGTGTGAGAGCTCGCATTGTCCTGTTGGAGAATGATCCGTCTTCGGCGGTTGGTTTCCCTTATTTTTTTAAAGACTTTTGGCAAACAAATGATTATATACCGTTTAGAATTGACCGTCCAACGTTTCACTAATGGTACAGTTGCCACATTTCCGGTTTTTTGCATATTCGGACTTCTTCGCAACAAGCGGCTCATATATGAGCAACAACAATTTTTCAAATAATGATTATATCTAAAATATATACTAAAGTTCAAGTACGTAATAGGCACATATTATAATAAATTAGAAAAAACTTAAAAAAAACGATCGGCCTTTACGATTTTTTTTATATTCGCCTAAATTACTTCTTTATTCTTATTCTTATTCTTCTTATTCTTATTCTAGACATGAATAAGAATTGATTTAAAATTCAATGAAATGCATTTCCATGTATTTTATTCTGCAACATTCTAAATATTTTAACTATACCGAAAATCATGAAGTAGAATTTTAAATACACTGCCCAGTAAAAGAGCTTTTCCATTTTACACATCCGCGCTTAAAATGGATTTTTTATTATTAGATTTACTTTTAGCAACATTAAAAATGTACAAATTTTCACGAAAACTACCCCCCGCCTCTTAAGGCGTGGCCTTAGAACTTTTTTATTATCAGATTCTCTTTCAGCAACCTTAAGAACCCCAATATACAGTGGGTGAAAGTAGAAAAAAATTATTATCAGATTCAAATTCGTCAACCCCAAAAACCTCTATATACCATTTTTGACGAAAATATTTAAAAATATTTACCCCCTCACCCCCTGAGGAATGGAATTAATTTTATTATCAGATTCAATTTCAGCAACCTCAAAAACCCCTCTGTAGCAATATTTAAATTTATCTAAAAAAAATATATTATTTCCTATTTGCCCCCCCCTGCCGCACCCCAATTTTCACCAAAAACAATCGAGCTTAAACTTTTGGTAACATACCTGTATGCCAAATTTCATATCTCTAGCTTAAAGCGTTCTTAAGTTTTCGTGCTCACAAGATTTCCTAGACAGACCGATCGACCGACAATTTTTTTTGCTTGAAATTTATTTTTATCGACATAAAACGTCATAAAAAGCAAAAATACCCAAAAAAAAAATTGAAAATTTTTGCACGAGATAGAGGGCTTTCCGAAATGTTGAAAATTTTCAAAATGAGAAAGCAATAATTATAAGAATGATTTTTCGAGCATGGAAAATCGAAAATCGAGCAATACATTGTGATTATTGTAGTCAGATAATACAGGGTGATACAGAAAATGGGACCAAAATTTGGACTTTTTTTTTTCTACAAAATGGTATGGGATATTAACAAAAATCATAAACCATGTTTTATAGTCTCACATGTACTACAAGTTAAATACATTCACATCTTTTTGTTCTGCTTTCATTTGTTTTCTAGTTATAGGCTGTCAAAATTTACTTAATTAGTTGTTTCTAATTTTTAAACCATTGCAGATATTAAAAAGGTTTTAAATGTGTTACTTTTAGCTTTATTATTATATTTTATATAGTGTGCCACAGGGCCAACGAGTATTATTATGAAAGCGTCATATGGTATTTAACTTGTAGTAAAGGTTAGAATATAAAACAAGGTTCCTGATTTTTTTTTAATATCCCTTACCAATTTTGAGAAAAATGTCGAGGGCGGGAATTCTGGACCTAATAAAAAAATCTGAATAATAGGTACGCGTATACGAAAAAGGTTTCTAATTAAGCTATCATTAAGGAATTGTATAATTGTAATTGTTTAGGACAGTCAAAGTCAAGTAATTTTTAAATTCTTCATTTATTTAAAATTATTGGTATTTTCGATGTTAAAAATTATGGATTATATTCAAATTTTGAGAGGGAAGTGCATGGTACTTAATGGTATATAACATAGAACGAAGGATAAAATATGGAATGGAAGAGAATATATATTGAAATCATCAAAATTATTTGTATTATTAACAGTCTAATATGTTATAAAATACCTCAAAAAAGGTCACAAAACGACTATAAACTATTAAATAAAATAAATAAATAAATAAATAAATAAATAAATAAATAAATAAATAAATAAATAAATAAATAAATAAATAAATAAATAAATAAATAAATAAATAAATAAATAAATAAATAAATAAATAAACAAACAAACAAACAAACAAACAAACAAACAAACAAACAAACAAACAAACAAACAAACAAACAAACAAACAAACAAACAAACAAACAAACAAACAAACAAACAAACAAACAAACAAACAAACAAACAAACAAACAAACAAACAAACAAACAAACAAACAAACAAACAAACAAACAAACAAACAAACAAACAAACAAACAAACAAACAAACAAACAAACAAACAAACAAACAAACAAACAAACAAACAAACAAACAAACAAACAAACAAACAAACAAACAAACAAACAAACAAACAAACAAACAAACAAACAAACAAACAAACAAACAAACAAACAAACAAACAAACAAACAAACAAACAAACAAACAAACAAACAAACAAACAAACAAACAAACAAACAAACAAACAAACAAACAAACAAACAAACAAACAAACAAACAAACAAACAAACAAACAAACAAATAAATATATAAATAAATAAATAAATAAATAACTAAATAACTAAATAAATAAATAAATATATAAATAAATAAATAAATAAATAAATAAATAAATAATTGTAATTATGATCTCAAAAAAAACTTTAGCCAGAATTAGTTTTTAACAGAAATATCGACTATTAAAGCATATAAACTAAACTTTTGCAAATAAACATCTTTTACTGCTCCAAAAAAGCAACACTTTTTTATCAAATAGTAAAAGTACTTCCGGAATTCAGTTAAATAGATATTTTTAATTAACTGTCATCCCTTATAATTTTCCTTACAGTCAATTTTTACATTTTTTTTGTTGCTTTCCCATTTTGAAAATATTCAAAATTTCTGAAAGCATTATATTCGTGAAAAAATTTTCAAAAAACTTTGTTTGCGTATTTTTGATTTTTATGAATTTTTATATCGATTTAAATCAATTTCAAGCAAAAAAAAATTGTCGTTCTATCGGTCGATCGGTCTGTCCGGGAAATCATGTGGGTAAGATAACTTAAGAACGCTTTAAACTAGAGACTTGAAATTCGACATACAGGTATGTTACCAAAAGTTCCAGCTCGGGATTGGTTTTGGTTAAAATTGGTGTGCGGTAAGGTGGAAATATACATTTTTTTTTGAAAAATTTGAAAATTGCTATATTGGGGTTTTGGAGGTTGCTGAAAGTGAATCTGATTATAAAAAAATCTATCTCCACCCCCAAAGGGGCGGGGGGTAGTTTTCATGAAAATTGATTTATTGGGATTTATCAGGTTGCTGAAAGTGAATCTGATAATAAAAAAAATCTTACTTCACCTCCTGAGTGACAGGGGGTAATTTTCTTGAAAATTTATATATTGGGGTTTTGAAACTCCACCCCCTGAGGGGTGGGGGGTAGTTTTTGTGAAAATTGGTATATTGGGGTTTTTAAGGTTGCTGAAAGAGAATCTGATAATAAAAAAGTTCTAACTCCATCACCTAAGAGTCGGGTGTAGTTTTCGTGAAAATAGGTATATATTTAAGGTTGCTAAAAGTAAATCTAATAATAAAAAATTCTTTTACGCGGAGGTGTAAAATGGGAAAGCTCTTTTACTGGGCAGTGTATTTTATACATATTTTTGTATTTTAATAATTAATAAAAGCCCTGAAAAAGTTCCACGATAAGGGGCGAAACGTTGGCGTTTGAAAATTTTACGTTCCATAATTTTATAAAAGAATAATTTTTGAAGGAAAATATATCTAATTTGACAAGGATTTCGAAGAAAATATAAAACTAAAACTTAGAAAAAAGAAGATTTTAATTATTAAAAAACTATCTTTTTTAAAAAATATGTGATCACTTCGGTGATCACCTAATTAAAACAACTCCTTGGCGTGGAGTCCTCGCTTCCTTCAATCGCTTTGCCAAACGTCCATAAATCAAAATATCGTTGACTTTTTCATTGTAGGTATACCATTATTTACCACGTATTACATAAATAATGTCTACATTGTAATATTGTTTTACTTGGTACCACCAAATGATTAATATCTTTATTTACGAGTACCAACATGATATGTTATGCATAAACAAGCCGTCGATATGTAATGCCACGCATTCCATTATATACTATACCTACTTCAAAAAAAAAAAAATAATTATTACTTTCCCCAGTCTTTCGTTAGTAAAAAAGATTCGAAATTTTTTTATTGCTTTTTTTACGTTTCTGGACGTTTCATATCCAAAACATATGATTTCCGTCAAAAAAATTATGTCTGTCGGTCTGTATGTCCGGGAAATTTATGACCACGATAACTCAAGAACGCTTCCGGCTAAAGACTTCAAATTTGGACCACAGGTTAATTATTCAAAGTTATAGCCTGGGATTCTTTTTGGTAAAAATCGGATTGGGGTAAGGGGGTAAAATGGGGTAAAAACAATTTTTTTTTAAAACATTTTTTTTTCAATTTATTTTTCGTGTTACGAAAAAAGAAACGTTTTTTGAAAAAAATTTTTTTTGTTTTGTTTTTTTTTTTGATATTTTTTTTTATTATTTTTTTTTTTTTTTCGTTTTTGATTTAAATGAACCTATGCCTAGAGGAAAAAGTATTATTTTGTTGGTAGGTATTTTTTATTCTCTTTTTTAGAAAAAAGAAAAATTGTTAAAAAAAAATAAATAAATAGAAAAAAATCTTTTTTCGAAAAACAAACATTTATTTTTAAAATATATCTTTTTTGTTTTTTTTTGGGGGATTATTTTCAAAAACAATATGGATCTTTCCCTCATAGAACTTGATTTTTCCGATTGGATAATAGGGTGCAGCAAAAAACACTTTTTTTCGAAATCAGTCTAATTGTCAAAAGTTGTGGTTATGGATGCTTATTAACGGGTTAAAATTTTATTTGAAAATTTTGATATCTTCATGCTGCCCATTTAGCTCAAAGTTTCGATTTTCACTAAAATTAGCTTTTTTCGAGGCCATTGTTACAAAACATTTTTTTTTTCGAAATCGATATAGGGCTAGGTGTTAAAAGTTGTAGTTATGGATGAAAAAGTGTTTTTCGCTGCACCCTATTGGATAATATTGAGTTATCATGCCCACACTGATAAAAAAGATAATTTAGATTTATTTGGATATTGCCAATTAAATTATTTGGTTGTGAGTAATAAATTTTATTTGATTCAAATAAATATTTAGTCCATGTAAATAAATATTTTAATTTTAAAATCATTTATTAATGGGAACAAAATAGTTTATTTGACAGAAATAAAATTTATTTGTCGTAACCAAATAATTCAATTGGCCATATCCAACCAAATATTTTGTACAAACAAATAAACTGTTTTATCAGTGCACAAAGATCGTGACATCGGACAGACGGACGGACCGACAGACGGACAGACCGATAGACGGACTGACATTTTCAAAGTCTCTTATTTTTTTATAAAACAGATTGGTATCCAAGAATTTTTTATCTGAGATGTTTTTTGCCGATATTATTATACTATTCTAGCTTACACCCTGTGAATAGTGTAATAACCAAACCGAGGTAGTCAATTCGCGAACATATTTTTTTTACGAGAGATTTCATCTAAGTCTTGGACTTTTCTGGTGATATAGTATGGCGCCAACTCGTTTATTTTAATGACATACACTGTAAACAAGCTGTGAAGATATATATAATGCTTTATTTTAGTATACTGAATTAAGTCATATAAGAAATACACTATAAGAGAAAGTCAAATACGTGACCGTGAAAAGTATTCAGGACCCGAACCTGTGTTTTGGCTTCTAGGAACGACTGAGCGATGGCGCCAGCTGTATATGAACTTGATTGTTTAGTGGTAGTGGGGCGAGGGGTAGTATATCTGTCAAAACAATTGAAATTTTACTCGTGAAATTTTACTCGTGATTTGCAATTTATTGTGCTTTTATACCGAACTTTTATTGTGATGTCTAATACAAAATGTGTATTGTACCGTTTTGCAAGGATCAGTTAAGTAAACGTCACCGTTTTCCTAGCCAAGTTAAATAAAATGACTAAAGTCAGGGACTGACCCTGTCTTGAAAAGCTTCTTATTATTTTGACTGAGCTATTTAGGGCAGGGACAGCCCCTACAGAAAAAAACTTATTGATTTGACTGAGCTGTTTAGGGCTGGGACAAATGCCCTAAAAAGCTTCTTACCATTTTTACTGATATGTTTAGGGAAAAGGATGGCCCCTATCGAAAAGAGCTTATCAGTTTGACTGAGCTAGCCTTAAACAGCTGTTTAGGGCTGGGATAGCCCCTGGCCAGAGAAGCTTATCGGTTTAACTGATTCATATTGTTTATCTGTTAAATGTAGGAATACTAATTTTAAAAACTTTGCAAATGTGCTCTGCCCTTAGGCAGTATATTGTGTATGACACTCAATTATATATGAAGGCAAATGTTTACTCCTCATATATATTTATTTATAATAAAAAGTTAACTGTTAAAAGTACGACATAATTGTTTTAATTTCCTATTTACGTTTAAAATAAAATATATAAAAATCAAAGCCAAATTTTTTTTTTAATTATATAGGTTTATTTAGCAAAAGATAAAATTTCATATTTTTAAAGTTTAACAAATTCTACATTTAATTAAAATTTCGATTCATATATTGTTATTTTTAATTAATGTGTGGGTTAGATAACCCACTTGTTAGACTTTAAAAATTTGTTTTATCTTTTAGTGAATAAACTTAAAGTTTTAAATAAAAATACAGAGCTTTTCCCCATTTTTACAAAATTGATTTGGGAAAGCAATAGTAATCTTTATTACCGACTTCCGTAGGTTATCTGTATTATCGGCTGTCGTTGACCGTGAATTTAGTGAATTTTAAAAAACAACCGCTAATGGTGGTACAATAGTTTTCTATCTCTATCATTTAACTTTCTCTTATAGTGTATTTCTTATATGAATTAAGTTTAGGCTACTTGCAACTGCGAGGAGTATAGGGTTAAATGTGCAAATGGCGGTCACCTAAGGAAGAAGTTAATATTTTTCAAACTATACCTCATTTCACTTCTTATCTTCTTATCACGTAGAGAATATTTAGATATTTCACTTTAACCATCAGTAAACAAATTACTAAACATCTTATTAAAAATTAGTTTTACAGAGAAAATAAAAAAAGTTGCTTTGACCTGTATTGTCCACACGTAGGGAGAATGCCGGTAAACCATGTTGGCAATACCCATAATTTCTGACAAAAAATAGGTAGGTATATTTTACTTTTTGAATAAAAAAGCAAATAAGAACAGAAACTAAAATAATTTTAGCAAAACTAAAATACTAAAGTAAATATTAATCCACTGAGTTCAGAATGTACCCAACTAGTACAAATATACTCGTGACAATCTGAAAATTCGACTCTGACATCACATCGCGTAAATTAAAAAGCACTCTGTAGTGTAACTGAAACTTATTTATTAAGACTTAATACATAATTATTATATAAAAAATGTATATAAACAAAAATCATTTATTAAATCTTAAGATATAAGTTTCAATTACCATACAGAGTGGTATTTAGTTTATGCGCTGTGACGTCAAAGTCTCATTCTCAGATTAACACGAGTATATGTTTATTTTATAGGGGTTTGGTTTTACGCCTTCTAGGGTAACTATATATCCAAGAAAAGATATCTCCCTTTTTAGAAAATCGCATTTATTAATTTGTAATTTAAAATTTGCATTGCGTAACCTTTGAAAGACTTGCCTTAAGTGGTCCAGATGCTCCTGTAAGCTAGAGCTAAAGACTATTATGTCATCCAGGTACACCAGGCGCGTTGAAGCGTATTTGGTGCCAATTTTAGGCCAAATGGCATTATAAGAAATTCGAAGTGGCCACCTTCAGTAGAAAAAGTTTTCTCTATATCTTCAGGTGCCATTTCTATCTGATGAAATCCTGATGCCAAATTTAATGTAGTGAAGTAAAGACAGCGTACAATTAGCCGCTCCTCACATTTTGATAATCTAAATGCCGAGCACACGCATGCGCGTAGGTGGCAATGTCACAATTGCTAATGTTTACAGTTTCAAACCTAACCTTCGTTAATTTAATTGCTTCGTCCAAACCAAAATGTCCAAAGCATTTCGAAAAAATTATATATATTTTTTATTTCCCTTAAAATGTAAGACTTGATCATCTCGTGTGATACATGTTCGTAATCAGAACAAAACTGTATTTAAAAATGTGAAATTTAAAAATGGCGACCTTAAGAAAAACTAAGTTAGGTGTTGTATCTTGCATCTAAAATACCACTGATTATTTTTTAACGTTTTTATCAACCATATTGGGAATTTTCTACTATAGAAAATTCTACTGAGAATCGCTGTAGTATTTTGTTTTTCAGTATTTCTCTTTTACAACAAGATTTACTATTTATAATTATTGTTAATAACTTATTATTTACCAAAAAATACCTCAAAATATTCTTTTTATAAAATGTAATGACAGTTTTTATGTTTACTTTTATGAACATGCTTGCAAGTCTAGCGCAGTACCACGCTAGTCAGTACTGCAAGGTATCTATTCTCGGGTTCGAGAGAACGTGAACAATTTTCGTAGTAAGTGAACTGATCACATCATATCAAAGTTCCCCAAAGTTAGAAAAATGCTATTCTTGAACAGTTGCTAAGTATTTTAGCAGATTTTAACCAATCAGATTATGCGAAAATAGTTGGCGTGGGCAGGCTGCCCCCCCTAGTTACGGCCCTGATTAAACCGTTAAATTTTATATTTGAGCCTCTCAGTCCCGGAGTATGTAAATGTGTATATTTTTTAGGGTATGTGTTATAGAGTAAAAAAAAACAAAGTTGCCCTTGAAATGACATTGAAAACGTAAATATTCGCAAAAAATAAATATGCCATTTAGTTTCCCCCATTAAAATAAATAACTTTTGTCCTACATTTTTTTTACAAAATGCATAGTATTCGAGATATTTGAAAGTCACAGGTTAAAAAAAACACCCGGTATAACATTTTAGTTTTTGGGAAGATTTTTTTTAATTTTGTACAGTCGATTTTTTTCATAAAAGTAATTTTTCCTTAAAAAATTAAGTTAGGCCAAAGCTTAAGCAAACATGTTAATTTCAAACATTGCTAAAAATAATTTAAGTATTTAAAAATAATTTGAATATTCAAAGAAAGTAAGAAGTTACACTAATAACCAAAACAATAACATTTTTTGTGATTTAAAATAACGGTTTGCTGCATTTCTTTAAAATAATATAGTAAAAAATTACTTTCATTTCTATAAAATTGAAACTTACCTGTCGGCTTTAAACTGTACTTTTTGATTACTTACTCTTTCATCTCACAAAATGAATTGAGAATGCGTAGCTGGTAAATGCATTTTACCGTTACTGCTCAATACATAGTTATTGTTGAATCAATTTATTGAAAAAATCTGTACTGTATTGTTGTGATACCTGCTGAAGAAAGGCTTACAATTTTCCGGCGAGTTAAGGCGCAGTTTACAATAATATTTAATTAAACCAACTAAATATACCGTTAAAATGAATATACATATCTGGACTTATGCCAAAAAAGACATTGTTTCCCAGGTAGCAATGTGTTAAGACGGCTCCAGGGCGTCTATTTTTAGACGGACGAGAGGTGTCTTTGAAAGAATTCTTAAAGACGTCCTAAAAATGACCCTTCGGCCATTTGGCCACACTAAAACGTCTTCAGGACGTCTCCAAACTGGCGTCATTAGGCTGCGACGTGTTTAGTACGTCACGTTATAAGTATACTCGTCTGTTACGTTATTAATATGACGTAAAAGCGACGTCTTGCTACCTGGTTTGTCACTATTATAGACACTAGATCTATATATTCCATAGATATAAAGATATATGACTAGGGTGACCAGATTTGTCCCTGGAAAACCGGGGACAGGCATTGTAGTTTTTACTCAAAAACGCGTGAACCAGAAAAAAAAACGTAAAACTGTCCTATTTAGTTAAGGTGAGCAGATAAACTAAAAAAAAATACGCAAAAATGTCCTATTTAGTTTGGGTGAGCGGATAAAAATATTGATATCCCCGGAAATCCGGGACGTATGGTTACCCTATGTATGAGAACCTTTTTTTGCAACGAAAATTCAAATAGTATATTAAAGTACTAGTTTCATAACATACGTTTTTATTTTTCAATTTTAATTAATTGTCGATACCACAAAAATTTGCAAACAAGTGACTCTCAATCAATGTATACAATTACTATACATCGTTTTTCGGAATAAGAACAGATAGACCAATCTTTGAAGATACTAAAATTACTATTTTTATTTTATTATTTATGTAAATTACTAGTAAATTCAAATTTATTTTGCTTAGCTTAGCTATTACTTCTATACTTTTAAATTATAACAGTGCAATAAGGCCCTTTTTGGCATAAGTACATATGTGCAAGTACACATTTTATATGAAAGAATGGGATTTGATACATGCATATTACGAAATAATATATAATTATCGTACCAGTGTATGGAGGAATGCAGAAAATGCATGACAAAAAAATCTTAGAAAAATTATTTAACGGTCCATTTATTATTGAATACTGATGCTTAAATATATTGTTACTAGTTCAGGTACTTTAATATACAGGGTAATTCACGGAGTGGTATATTAAAAGTTAATGGAGAACCAATAATTTTAAAAATCTAATATTTTGCACTTTGGGGTTTTTGAATATGTCCAATCGACTAAAAATATTTTCATGCTTGTACCACTTCTGGTTGTACCGGAAATGGAACTTAACTTTGATTTTTTAAATAGAACACCTCAAATGTTTTCCAATTTTTGAAATATGTATTAAATTTTCTTTATTTTAAAATGTAACGCTTTATGTCTGTCTCTGGTAGTTTTTGAGCTATTCAAGTTTTTAGCGAAAAATTAGCAAATTCAAGCACCCCTAATAAAATTAATTTCTCCTTGATTTTTTAAATTGGAGAAAAGTTGTATTGTAGTTTACTCAATAATACTTAATCGAATTATTCTAAGCTGAAACAAAACCGAAAATTTATACAGAGTATCTCAGAAAGCAGGTCAAATCTAACAAATTTAAAATAGCCATAACCCATTTTTTTTAACGCCACCCTATACTCTTTTATTTATTTAAATAGAGAATTAAATTTTCTTTAAAATCAATATGAATACCCTGTACCTAACATTAACCGTTTTCGAGTCATTTGCAAATTATTGTGAAAAAAGGGGTATTTCTGTAATATTGTAAAGTTGTATTTAATCAAGTCGGCCGGTAAATGACATTCCTTTAACTTAAATGTCATCGTGGTAAATTAAAGTCAAATAATGGCAGAGGCTTATTCTTACCCTGTTATTTTGGATTTATTTGCTATTTTTAGTGAAAATTATTAAATAATTAGTAGAACCTGCAGAAAATTTAATACAAAATATCTTTATTAACATTTTTGATTCACAGAATATATGTACGTCACAAATAGGATTATAATTACATTTAAATAACTTACAATTAAAAATTACAATAAAACTTACTTACAACTTTAAAGTTCAAAAAATTCCCTGAAGGAGTAGAAGGCTCCTTCTACGCAATACTTTTTTAGGGCACATTTAAAGTGTTTAAAAATTTTAATATTTACTATTTCTTTGGGCAACTTGTTAAAGATTTTTATCGCCATAAATCTAGGACCTTTCTCATAAAAGGCGGTGTTGTGAGCAGGGATGGAGTAGAGCTCTTTGTATCTTGTTTGTGTGCCTATATTATAGGAGCCGTTTTTTTTAAACTCTTCTTGATTTTGAAAAATAAAAATTCCTATATTGTATTTATATAATGAATATAGGGTCATAATTTTATATTGAATGAAAAGTGGTTTACAGTGTTCTCGATAGCTACAACCTGAGATTCTTCTCACAATCTGTATGTAAACCGTACCACAGGAGCAGGGTATTTTATATACGCCTTCTGAACTCAGGGGTATTTTGTCTTTTGTTGAAGTCAAACATTGACCTAATTTTTGGTTGGACCGAAATATAGGCTTAATATTTGACTTCTTCAAAAGTTTACCTATTTTATCCGTGATACCGCTTACATAGGGAAGTATAACTTGTGTCTGTCTGTCATTGTCACTATTGTCCTGTTGTTTGGGTCTGGGATTTCTGTATTTGTATATGGTCTTATTAATGTCTTTTTTGGTATAACCGTTCATGGTCAAGGCTTTGGTTAGTTTAAGGAGTTCTGTGTCTAGGGAATTCTTGTCTGAAATCATGAAAGCCCTATGAACAAGTGAATTAACTACCGAGCGTTTTTGAGAGGGATGGTGATGTGAAAATGCGTTTAGGTATCTGTCAGTGTGGGTTTTCTTCCTGTATACCGAGTGTCCTATTGAGCCATTTTCCGTTTTGTAAACCAAAACGTCCAAAAAGGGAAGTGATCCGTTGTTCTCAATTTCCATCGTAAACCGTATAGATTTATGTTTACGATGGAAATTGAGAACAACGGATCACTTCCCTTTTTTGGACGTTTTGGTTTACAAAACGGAAAATGGCTCAATAGGACACTCGGTATACAGGAAGAAAACCCACACTGACAGATACCTAAACGCATTTTCACATCACCATCCCTCTCAAAAACGCTCGGTAGTTAATTCACTTGTTCATAGGGCTTTCATGATTTCAGACAAGAATTCCCTAGACACAGAACTCCTTAAACTAACCAAAGCCTTGACCATGAACGGTTATACCAAAAAAGACATTAATAAGACCATATACAAATACAGAAATCCCAGACCCAAACAACAGGACAATAGTGACAATGACAGACAGACACAAGTTATACTTCCCTATGTAAGCGGTATCACGGATAAAATAGGTAAACTTTTGAAGAAGTCAAATATTAAGCCTATATTTCGGTCCAACCAAAAATTAGGTCAATGTTTGACTTCAACAAAAGACAAAATACCCCTGAGTTCAGAAGGCGTATATAAAATACCCTGCTCCTGTGGTACGGTTTACATAGGTGAATCTAAGAGAAAAATTTCTACAAGACTTCAAGAGCATGAGCGCAATATAAGAAAGAAACAAATTTCCTTATCGGCAGTAGCCGAACATGTACATGAAACAGGTCATAAAATCAATTTGTCTGAAACAAAACAAATATTAACAGAAAACAGAAAAATGCCAAGGAAGATACGGGAATTGATAGAAATCATCAAGCATCCTAACAATATCAATCGGGACACTGGTTACCACTTACCTCCAATATGGAAGTCTTTGATAGGAAAAACCTCGTCACGGGTGAATAACCACAACTCGTCATAAATAGTGACACAAGTTGATTCGAAACTTAGTTTCAGACTAATCCCTGAAGATGTCTCTAGTAGTAAGAGACGAAACGTCGGAAAGTGAAAATCCATTAACACGGTCTAAACCCGAAAGTGAAAGTTCTTTATATCTTAATGGCCGTGAAAGCTTAAAATCTAAAAATTGCTTAGAAAAGTTTATTAAGACTGTTTTTTCTGGATTAAGAATAAGGTTATCTTCTTTACAGATTTCAATCATTTTATTAATTATAATTTCGACATTATTTTTTAGTTCACCTAAATTTTTACCAGTTACCCCCAGGGAGGTATCGTCTGCATACTGACAGAGTTTCGAGAATAGGTTATAAATTTTAAATTTGACCTGCAAATCGTTGCAAAAAATCAGAAATAACAGGGGGGAGAGTATGCCTCCCTGTGGTACACCATATTTTAGTTTTTGTACATTTGATTTAAAAGAAAAGTTTACTATATTATCCTTTTCACCTTTCATAAGAATAAATTGAGAACGGTCTGATAAGAATGATTTTATCCATTTTAAGGTGGGACCTGTTATACCATAAGATTTCAGTTTTCTGATCAATAAGTCATGGTTTATAACATCGAACGCCTTAGTTAAATCAAAATAAATATTTATTAGGGGCGAATTTTTATCAAGAGCATTGATGATATAGTCAATTGCATGGAAAAGGGCTGTAATTGTTGACTTATTCTTCAGAAAACCATGTTGGGAGGGTGAAAACAGATTAAATTTATGGAAATAGTTAGTTATACGCGTATACATAATTTGTTCAAAAACCTTAGAAAAAACTGAGGTGTTTGATATCGGTCTATAGTTATTGATTTGTTCTTTATCATTTTTTTTATGGATAGGGGTTACTCTGGCATGTTTAAGACCGTCAGGGAAAATTCCTAGTTTAAAGGACTCGTTAATAAGGTGCGTTAACGGTAAGGCTAAAAATATTGCTATGTTACCAATAATATGGCAGGGAATACTATCAGCGTCCTCTGACGTTTTATTGCCAACTTTTTTAATTGTTTTTAAAACTTCCGCTTCGGTGGTTGGGAATAAGTACATTGACTTTGAGGGTCTGTCAGAGGTGTAACTAGTTTTATCAGATTTTTCAAAGTTTTTTTCAATTTTCTGATTTACATCCGATACAAAAAACTCGTTTAATTTGTTACATATTTCCTCAGTGTCCGTTATTTTTTGATTATTTTCAACAAAGCAAATTTTTTCATTTTTTTTAGGAGTATTTTTTGAGTTTTTTTTTAATGATTTCCCATACAGTTTTATTAATGTTTTTTGAGTTTTGGATCAAATTTTCATTAAAGTTTCTTTTTGCAAGTTTTATTTTCTTTTTGTAATCTTTTTTCATTTTTTTTATTACATATTTGGTTTCAAAATCTCTGGTGTTTTCCACACCCAATCAAGGTCCTTTAACCTATTTGATATATCTATAATTTCTTGTGTTATCCAAGAATTTGATTTATTTTGATTTTTTAGTTTAATTTTTTTTAAGGGGTACGCTTTCTCAAAGTTTGTTTTTATTATTTGTAAAAACATGTCATATTTATTGTTTAAGTCACTATTTGTTTGATCAATAACTGTAGACCAAGATTCTTTTTTTATAAGTTCACAGAATTCACTATGATTTACATCAGAGTAAATTCTTTTTAAAATGTACTTATTTTCCATAAATTTAATGTTAGTTGATAAATTTATATTAATGCTTAAGGCAAGGTGGTCACTAAAGTGAACATTCTGGACTTCCGATTTTACATTTAAATTGTTGGTAAAAATGTTATCAATTAGAGTTTTAGAGGTTTCTGTTATTCTAGTGGGTGTACTTACAGTGGCTTTCAGGTTGAACCTATCGAGAACATCAGTAAATTTCTTTCTTTCTGTGTTATTTTCAAGTAAGTTTATATTGTGATCACAGCCTAGGAAAACCCGGTGGAATCTGGAGCAAGACTGATCCAGAAGTTGCTCCAGATTAAACAGGAATGTATCCAGATCAGCCTTTGGAGCACGGTACAAACTTACAAGGAGACACTTTTCACTTGCCACTAAGAATGAACAGCACGTATATTCAAACACTTGCTCTATGTTGCTTGTTTTGTATGATATTTGTTTTATTTCAATTTTATTATTAGAAAAAATCGCTACACCACCACCTTTTTTGAGATTTCTGCATGAATTGTTTATTAACGTGTAAGAGTCAAGTGAGAAGTTTTCAATTTCTTCGTCTTCTAGCCAGGTTTCACAGATAGATATTATATCTGGTTTAATTTGGGATATTAGAACCTCCATTTCTAGCTTTTTCTTTCTAATACTTCGAGTGTTGAGTTGCATAATTTTTAGAGTGTTGTTTTTAATTTCTTTTGTGCCACGTTTATTTGTTAAGTTGTTGTTGAGGTTGGGATTTGGGGTGTCTGCTTGTTGATCCTTGTGTTTTCTATATGGTTTGTATAGTGGCGGAGTTATATTTGCAGTAGGCTTATCTGAGAGAGGCGTGGGTAGATAAAATTTTTAGAGGTTTGGGTTTGGTTTTTCTTTGTTTCTTCGGAATTAACTGCTTTAGCTTGTTCTATTTCTTCAAAGAGATTACTGGTATTTATCTGGGACATTGTATTTGAATTCGTGTCCAAGATTATCTGGGAAAATGAGGATGAATTGTCACTAATGTTTGACTGTGTAGATGTGATATAGTCGTTCGTGGTATTTGAGTGGGAAGGTGCGGTGAAGTTATTCATATTTATCTGGGAGACTCCGGTTGCGTTTTCATTTTCATTAATAGATTCTTGCTCAATTTTTAAGAGGTATTTTATAGCGATGTAGTTAAGAAGAGAGTGTTTTCCCACATTTGTTAAACCTTCATTTCTGCTATGAAAACAGTTGATAATTTTATTTGTATCGATATAGATTGCATTATTGTTGGTTTTTACTACGTTATATATATTTAGGTTTTCTTTATCTATAAAGCTGTTCAAAATATTTCTGTTTTGCACATGAGGTGTTCCTGCAATTATTATATTGGTATGTTTGTTTGATTTTATAAAATTTTCTAAAATCTTTGGATCAGTAATCTTCCCTTTAAGAGCGTTTAAGTTATCAGGAAATACAATTACAAAATCTTCCTTTTTGAGTAAATTGATTTGTCTCGTTTTGTTCATTGTTAATTCTTCAAAGGACGCTTTCTGTTGATGTTGGCAATTTATGTCATATGTGTTATAAGTTTTGGTCTTTAACATTTTACCATAGTTGTAGCCATTGGCATTTGTGAGAATTAATATATTAGATTTTTTTGTCGTTCTTGGTTCTGGTTTTGATGAAATCTTTTTCTTATTTTCCTGTTTGGGGTCGTGATCTTCAAGGCTTTTTGTTTGTGGAGGTATAGCATTTCTGATTTCTTCGTTTGCTTTTGAATTTTGCTTTTCATATTTTTGGATTTTTAATGTGTACTCGGTATGTGTATTTTTTAATAGCTCTTTAAGTTTCATAATTTCTTCTTTAGATTTTACCGCTTTTTTATCGTAGTCCTGTATTTCCTGTTTCATTTTGCTATTTAGATTGTTAAGATATTCCAGATCTGTCTTGAGTATATCCATTTTAAGTCTTAATTCGTCAATTTTTTTTATCATACTTATTTCAGTAGTCGTTTTTTGTGATAGCTTTTGTTCAAGGTCGAGGATTTTCGCATCTTTATTTCGTATATCTTCATTAAAACTTTTTTCTAATTCTAAGGCTTCTTCATTAAATAGTTGTGAGTTCCTTTTTATTTTATTTATGTGTGATTTTTTTTCTTCCAGTTCTTGACTAATTTCTTTAATTATTTCTTTCAGTGTTTCGTTTTCGTTATGTTTATCGTCGATAGAGATAGCTGAGGTAGTGGCATGTTTTTTTGAGCATGCTTTGGAGCAATAGACTTTGTGTTTGTCGATAACTTTTAATTCATTTTCGTTCTTTTTCATGCATCCTCTATGGTAGACGTTATGGCAACTTACGCAGTAATAGTTTACAAGTTCCTTTTTACAGCATTTATACATAATTGTAGGAACTGTATTGATAAGTAAATTTAAAATGTACTAGCTGGTTTAGCTCAGTTGTGATTGTGTACGAGCGCCATCCCAGGGTTTCCAGGTTCAATCCCAGCCAGCGTCGAATTATTTTTTAAACTTTTTTATTTTGTTTATTTTTAGATTTTTAGGTTAAGAGTTTGCTGCTATTAATTTTATAGTTTTTTAGAGTCTAAATTTATTTTTTTGACGTAATTTTATTACTTGCTAGGAGATTTATCACTTTACTATTATACAGGAATAGAATGTAGCTTAAGTTTTGACTTTTACACAATATTTACAACATGTAAACACAGACACGATGACACGATGCTTAACAATTCAATTCAAGAAAGAAGGCCATGTAAAAAATTTAGAATAATTCACACAAATTTTTCCCAATTTGGGAAAGAAAACGCAGTGCAATCTCTAACAAAACCAATTAGAAACAATAATAATGATTAATATTATTAAAATATAAGAAATTTTATCAGAAATACGGCTTTTTCACAATAAATTGCAAATAACTCGAAAACGGTTAATTTTAGGTATAGGTATATTTATTTAAAAAAAAAATAATTCTTTATTTAGCTAAATAAAAAAAAATATATAGGATTATTTTGAGCTATTTTAAATTTGTTAGATTTGACCAGCTTTCTGAGACACCCTGTATAAGTTTTGGTTTCTGTTTCATATCAGGATAATTTGGTCAAGTGTTATTAAGTAAACTACAAAACAACTGTTCTCCAATTTAAAAAATCAAGGATAAATTAATTTTTTTAGGGGTGCTTGAGTTTGATAATTTTTCGCTAAAAACTTGAATAACTCAAAAAAGTCCAAACATAAAGTGTTACACATCAAAATAAAGAAAATTTATTGCGAATTTAAAAAATTAAAAATTATGTGGTGTGTTCTATTTAAAATATCAAAGCATGAAAATATTTTTATTCAAAAAAAAAAAAGTACAAACCCCAAAGTGAAAATATCAGATTTTTAAAGTTATTGGTTCTCTATAAACTTTTAATAGGCCACTTCCATGAATAACCCTGTATAATGTATTTTTGCCTAAAACTTTTTAAATATTTTTTTTCGTAAGTTAAAAAAATAGATGGTGCGGTGTGAGAAAAAAATTCCTATTGATAATTTATATAAAGCTTATGTAATAAATCATTGTAAAGGGCTTAAACTTCCCTTTCCTACCATTAAATCAAAAATATTTATATATATATTTTTTTACTATTTTTTCATTTGAACAAAATTATGACGTGATGGAAAAAAACTAAAGTCAGATTCGAAATCAGCATGCTCAAATTATCCTAAATCATATATCCTCATCTATGAAGCAAAAAAAGTTAAATTTCCAGGGCTGTGTTATTAAATAGGGTACGCGGTACAGTGATTGCCTCTTAATTTCTTATTTTAAGGATACCTATAAATGAATTAAGGGGGCCAATCACTATAATTGATCAATGCCGATCACGAGGGGCGTTTCACCTTTACAATACATGTACGTTTTCATCGACAGTACTTTACATTACATTGACATTACCTTACATTACTTACAATACTGTACATTACCGTACATTACGTTACATTACTTACATTACTCTACAGTACCTGAAATTAATTGACATTACGACAGTACCTACCTATTATTTACATTATTTTTATTAATGCGCATGCTCTCCTACAGTATTTACATTATTTCGTCTGCCCAGATCGCTGAAAGACCACGTGACACCTATAAAATTTCTGCAGTGTTGTTTACTTCTGGTGGTTTGGACTTTTTAACATTTAATTTTTGTTCTTAAAAAGTTTTTTTTTTAATCATTTAAATAACAACTCTGTTATGCCTGTATTATTTTTAATCATTTTTGTGTACCTGATGTATAATGTGTAATGAAAAGTACGGAATTTAATAAGTTTTTATCAAGTTTTTCTTTATGTAGCAGGGCTGTAAATTGTGGGGGGTGAGGGGAAGCTTAGCCTCCCTGGCCTTGATTTAAGCCCCCTTGGAGACGTATTCTTCAAAACCGGGAAGTAGAACGAACCTCAGACTCGTTCTATCAGTCGTTCTACTCCCCGGTTTTGAAGAATAGGTCGCCCTGGAAATTCCAGGGCCGTAGCGAAGGAGATTTGGTGGGGCCTAAATAAATACAACTTTTTTCCTCGACAAAAAATAGTTCATGACTAAAAAAAAAGGCCCCACCCTTTTTCAAAAAAAAAGTTCATATAAAAAAAAGGTCCCACCCTTTCTCAAAAAAAATACACCTTCTGGTTAAGTTATTTATATTTTTTCTAGGTTTGAGAATCCTTACTTTTATATTTCTTAATCTATGAAGTTTACAACTTTTTGCACAACATTAAAAATTTATAATTTTATTGAATATGAAATATGCAAGTTTTATATTTTGAATCCACGAAATATGCAAGTTTTTTGAAAATCCCAACTTTTATATTTTTAATACATGAAATTTGCACACTTTTTTCCCAAAATTAAAAATGTATTATTTTATTATATTTATCCCATGAAAAAATATGCAACTTTTATATTTTTAATTCATGAAATATGCAAAAAAATTTATTTTAAGGTTTAAAAATCTTTTATATTTTTAAGCCATAAAATTTAAAACTTTTTTTCCCAAAATTAAAAATTTATTATTTTTCTTTTTTAACCCATGAAATATGCAACTTTTATGTTTTTAATCCATGAAATATGCAAATTTTTTGATTTCAAGATAGGTGGGGGGTGATATTTTTTTTAAATAAAAAGGGGGGTTGTTGATATGTCATTTTAAAGCTTATAAAATTCTCTAACCAAATATTTTTTTATTTTTTGGGAGCAATTTTTGTGGTTTTAAAATAGGTTTAAAAATGGGAAATTTTGTTAAAATTTCTTAAAAAAAATCAAAAAAAAATGTTGGTTTATTTTATGTCAATTATACTTTTAAACTAATTTTAAATGATATTAATAAAATGTTACAAAAAAAAACAAAAAATCTCATTTTTTAGTAAATAAATTTAAAAAAATAAAACCTACAAAAACCTGGACGTTTTATATCCAAAAAATATGATTTCTGTCAAAAAAAAATCTGTCTCTCTGTCGGTCTGTGTGTCCGGGAAATTTGTGACCACGATAACTCAAGAACGCTTTGGGCTAAAGACTTCAAATTTGGACCATAGGTTGATTACACTAGTTTACAAGGGTTTTATGCGAACTTTATTTTAATGTTTTCTTACATATTTTTTGATGCTGAATCCAAATCCGTTAAGAAAAAAAAATCGTTGGTTCAGATTCCGGGATAACCGACCCTAAAGATTTTACAAGGGGAAAGTTAGAGAAATAATATATTTTCGTTTACTATTTACAAAAATTGATATTTTGAGGTTTTGAGACTCGCTTAAAATGAATTTGATATTAAATAAATTCTATCCTTAAGCCTTAATGGGGTAGAACAAAAAAAAAAGAATTTAATATTTTAAAAAATCTATCTCCACCCTTGTATTGCTTTTTTTACGCTTCTTGACGTTTTATATTTTGATCACAGTTCGCTAGCAAGCTAAGCATGCTTAACCAGAGTTCTAGGCTGGGATTGTTTTTGGAAAAATCAGATGGGGTAATGTATTGTATGTATGTAATGGTGTTTTTTTTTTTCAACAAAAAAAAATATAATATATATTTTATTATATAAAAATATAATATACAGCCCGTTTGAAATTATACGAAACGGAGAAAACAAAGATCGAGGCTGACGTGTTTTTTTATAAAACACAGCGTATCGCATCTCACTACAATGACATCAACCTTGATCTAATCGTTTTGTATTTGTTTTCTCTGTCTTATTATATATATTATATATTTTTTTATTTTTCTGGTTTAAATAAACCTAGGGAAAAGTATTATTTTGTTGACAGCAGTATTGATATTTTTTTAATTAGCTGATAAAAGTTGGTACATAGGTGTTTTGGGACTTTTTGCAGACAGATTTTTATAATATTAAATTTGGTTTTAGCCAGTCGTAGTGTACCAAATTTTATCAGGTTAATTAAAAAAATGTAAATATGGGGTTATATGGATCAAAGAATTTAAAAAAGAATAAATTCATTTTGAGCGAGACCGAAAATCCCCAGGATCTAATTCTTATCGGGTTATTTAAAAAATATACTTTTAAATATAAAATTTGTTTCTAGGGACTCTAAAAACCCACAGATACCAATTTTTACTAATATTTAACGAAAATATATGATTTCTATAATTTTCCCCTATAAAAACTTTTTTTTTTCTTGACGAATTTGGATTCCTCATCAAAAATCATGTTAGAAAACATGTAAATAAAGTTGGGCATAAAAAAAGTTGAAATTTGTAAACTAGTGTTATCCAAAGTTTTAGGCTGAAATTATTTTAGGTAAAAATGGGGTTGGGGTACGGGGGTAAAATGGGTTTTTTTTTTTTCAAAAAAAAAATATATAGTGGCCTTTAGGGGAAAGTAATATTTTGTTGGCAGCAGTATTTTTTACGTGTTAAAAATTTCAAGTTAATAATTTAATTTTTTTTATTTTTCGTTTTTCAAAAGAAAATTAAAAAAAAAAGAATTTTTTTTTTGTTTTAAATTTTTTTTTAAGTATTTGGGAAAATTATACAATACACTGTGAATGCGTAGCATTACATATCTTCACGGCTTGTTTATTAATATATTTTTATACATATCGTCTTGTAAATTTCAGAACGTCGTATCTCAAAAAAGACAACTTTACAGGATGAGAAATAACTCTTGGTCGCATTATTCATCAGTTGAAAATGTACTTTTTTAATATAAACTTAATACATTTTTAATGATTAACTGACCTTAAATCATTTTATTGTGTATAAAATAAATAAATACAAATAAAAACCTAATGTTTATAGATACGACATTTTCATCCTCAAAATTAATAAATTTTTTCAAGATACGAGCTTTGAAACATTATTATATTAATATGTTGACAAAATATAATTAATTATTATAATAATATTATTAATTATTGAAACATTTAAACCAAAAAGTTTTATAACATGCGCATAAGATGTCAAAAAAGCGTCGCCAAATGCAAAAAGTGAGTTCCAAAACAGTCAGTTAACTAGAATTAAGAGATACGAGGTTTAAAAATTTATTAATTTATATCTAATCTAAGATACGACGTTACTATTTTGCTTATATTTTTGTTATTTAAAAAAAATAGCAGGTGAAACTTATTTTTTAGATGTAACTAGATAATATAAAGCGTTTAGGTCCAAAATCTCAAAATCGAAAAAAAATTGAGATACGACGTCCTGAAATTTACACGACGATATATTAACCTAAATTTATGTTAATCTTAACCTAACATCCCACATTACCTTGTACCAGTGGCGGACTGGCCGTAAGGCAGGGTCGTCAAAAGCCGACTGGGCCCCAGTGCTAAACGGGCCCTCACACGACCATTTGGTCTATTTTGGCTATACCGGGCCCTCGATTTTCCAATTTTTTATGGGTTTTGAGTCGTTTACGGCCCTTTTTTAATATTTTTCAGACCGTGCTGTAAGAAGCCAGTCCGCGTCTGCCTCGTACATTACAGTACTTTACATTAAGTGGATATTACTTACATAACCGACATTATTTCGACAGTATTATACAGTACAACATTTTTCTACATTATTTCGACATTACCATACAGTACTACATTTTTCTTACATTATTTACATTATTCGTACAATATTGTAAATAATGTACATTATTTACAATACATGTACAAAAATAGGTCAGTGAAACGCCCCTCGGCCGATCATTGTCTTTCCCCGGCCAATCACTGTACTTTTGTGCATCTTTGCATTTATTATTTTTTGTAAATTTTGTGTTAATGGAAATAAAATAAAACCCAAATCGAGCGAAAAACATATTCATATTTTAAACCTTGGTTAAGCCTTTTAACTCGTACAATCTTTTCACACCGTTTAAAGTAATAAGAATTTTTTCTTAAGGGGGGCAATCACTGTATTGCTTACCCTACGAGTTGTTACAGTAACAACGTTATGTTTCACTGTAACAACTTATGTTCAATAACTAAAGTTTCTTGGGATTCCATCTATACAAAATCGTTTAGTATCTAATACGGTAACGAATTCTCATGCAATTTATAAGAGAAAGGGGGGAAATAGCGGCATCTAGGGTAATGGCGGCCATCTTATATCTCAGTTGTAGTGTTGCCGCCTAAGGCCTATCGTCTCGCTATCGTCTCGTTATCGTTGGACAGAACGATAGCGAGAGGTGAAAAAATATCGTATCGTTGTAACGATAACGAGAGGCCGCTCGCCCGTAACGAGACCGACGCGATAGCGATAACTATCGTACAGTCAGAGACAGTCGAATGTTGAAGCCACCTAAAATCAGATAAAAATATTTGACACAAACGTCATTATTTAATTTTTGAATTTAATCATTTTTAAAATGCAAATATATTCTTTAATAGGCATTATGCATCATACATTAGCGCATAATAAAAGGCTTTTATGTTTTAAAATCGTATCCAAGGCAGGAACCTCTTCAACATTGTCCTATTTTTATAGCAGATACAAAAACATGAACTCCAGGCAGATGCACTAAGTACCTAACTAGGACTATAGTAAGTACGGTAGTATTTGACTAATACGAGGGGTAATTTAAAAGAAAGCGAAAGTTCCAGATCTGGTGTTTGTAGGATTTGAGTGCTAAACATCAATTTCAACATTGTTTATATATTTTGCTTTCCCATGTTTACTTTCTCATAAAGAAGGTATTGTCATAGAAAACAAATTAAACAATTTTTTTTTGCCTAAATTATCTTATGTTTTCCTTAAAGGTCGAGAAAAATCAAAATAATCAAAAAAATATGTTTGTAGGTCTGTCTTAAGACTTAGAAAAGCTTTGAGCTAGAGATTAAAAATTTGGGATGCAGATGTATTTTTATATTATTTTTTTTCCTTTTTCTTTATGAAAAAGTAAACATGGGAAAGCAAAATATATAAACACTGTTAAAATTGATGTTTAGCACTCAAATCCTACAAACACCAGATCTGAAATTTTTGCCTTTTTTTAAATTACCCCTCGTATTAGTCAAATACTACTGTACTTACTATAGTCCTAGTTAGGTACTTAGTGCATCTGCCTGGAGTTCATGTTTTTGTATCTGCTATAAAAATAGGACAATGTTGAAGAGGTTCCTGCCTTGGATACGATTTTAAAACATAAAAGCCTTTTATTATGTGCTAATGTATGATGCATAATGCCTATTAAAGAATATATTTGCATTTTAAAAATGATTAAATTCAAAAATTAAATAATGACGTTTGTGTCAAATATTTTTATCTGATTTTAGGTGGCTTCAACATTCGACTGTCTCTGACTGTACGATAGTTATCGCTCTCGCGTCGGTCTCTTACTATAGTCCTAGTTAGGTACTTAGTGCATCTGCCTGGAGTTCATGTTTTTGTATCTGCTATAAAAATAGGACATTGTTGAAGAGGTTCCTGCCTTGGATACGATTTTAAAAGATAAAAGCCTTTTATTATGTGCTAATGTATGATGCATAATGCCTATTAAAGAATATATTTGCATTATTAAATTTAAAAATTTAAATAAATACGTTTGTGTTAAATTCCTTTAACTAATATTAGATGGCTGAAATATTCAACTTTTACGCTGGAACGATAAGTATCGTTATCGTGAGAGGTAGGCGACAGGTAGGAGCTAACGAGAGGCCTCTCGTTATCGTTTGTGCGAGACGATAATTTTTAAACTATCGCATCGTAGTTGCGATACAAGAGGTATTTATTGGCGATAACTATCGCTTTAGACGGCAACACTACTCAGTTGTATATTTATTTTTCAGTTTAAATACTAGATGCTCCATGTACTCGTGAGTAGTTCATAGTGTACCTAGAATGGGATCGACGCCCAATCGGTAAAGTAGAAAGTTATTAGAGAAAATTGCAATTTTCCATTTTTGATGTATCACTCTTTTAGCTTTAAAGGCACGTAAATAAATTAATTGAGGCTAATTAGTTACATTTATGTAGTATTAGTCTCTAGTGTAGTTTAGTTTAGGACTATGTAATAGATTGATAAATAAATTCAGTTAATTTTGTGTTTTGGGTAAAAAATTGTAAACGTACGTTTTGGGGTTATAACGGCCATTTGTTTTGGGGGTAATACCGGCCGGCTACTCTTACGCCAGATAAGTCATATTCAAGTTTTGATATTGGAGATACCCCGAATTCATAAAAGAATAAGTGAAAAGCAGAATGGACGTCTGAACAACTAAAGAAAAACTCCGAAGACTCTTTGGATGAAAGTGGTGATAAAAATGGCAAGGAAACGAATCACGAAATATGTCTAATGTGTGGTGAGTTTGGTAAAGACCGTAAGCTATGGATATGCTGCTTTAATTGTGTCCTATGAGCACAAAGAATTTATAAACCTTGAAGGAAAAGTTTTTGTTTGTGATTTTTGTATTTTTTTTTTGAATGAGGGTTATTCTGGCCTATGCCGTAATTACCCCCAGCCTGCAAGTAATGCAAGCTTTTTTAAATAAACTGTAAAAAATTAGTTTTAAATATTTTTTGAGAATATGGTTTTATACAGCATACTTTTATGTCTCATTTAACTCATTTCCATGAAAAAAAAAAAAACATTAATAAAGCTAAAAATTACAAAGATCCTTAGGCAGCCGCCATTTCGCCCCTTTCCCCTACTATACATTGTATAGGTATGGATAATAGATATTAAAATTATTAAATTAATTAATATTATGTTTATTAATAATTATATTATAGGTATGTTTATTATGATTGGCATAAATAAATATATATTATAAAAAAAAAACAGAAGGCAAGTCATTGGTGTTTAATAGCAAAGTCTTGTAAGAATGTGCCTTAATATTATTTATTTGTAATGACCTTTCACTGTATAAGACCACGAATAAAATGTAATTCTATGAATAACCCTCCAGTACCCGCACCCTTTTTCCGACGTCTCAGATGCATTAAGTAAAAAAATGTTTTTTTTTTTAATATTCTGTATAAAATAAGAGCTGAAGTCAATAAAACTATTATTTTTTTAACATTTTTGTTTATTACTACGAAAAAAAAACTTTATACATTAATGTATTAATCAAAAATCATTTATTGTTATAATAATACATAAAACGAAATAAAAATTCTAAACTAAAAAAAATTATAGAACTAGAAGAAAAAATTCAACCTCTATTTTTTTTTCATAAACAAAAATCAAATCATTTTAAATAAAAAAATATTATTTAGTTAATTGGTTTTGAACAATTTTGACACATTGTTGTTGCATAATTTAAGAATATATATGAGTTTTATAGATACAAAGGATTAATCTAAGAGCTTAACTGACATCACATAATAAACACCTGCATTCCAGAAACGGCCAAAGATTATTTGTTAACGTTAGCCCTCAACCTTAAAAACTGTAACGCCTGAATCTGTCAGATGGGTGCGGGTATTGAAGGGATAATGTTTAGATAACATCCTATATTTTGAGAAAATCCACTTTCCATCTGTAAAACAGTTGTAAAAATTGAGTGGCAGAGTTAAAAAATTGGTAAAATAGTCGGGAAACCTTTTTTAATTTTTTGGTCAGTAAACTTGGAGCGGAACAGTTGGAAGGTTCGCCGAGGCGAGGATCTTTTTTTTAGTCCTCAAAATTTTCCGTCAGTGGTAAAGTTTTTTTTTCGCAGGGTAAAAAGTTGGGAAATACTTTAATTTTAAGTTGGAAGTGTGTCGCTTTTAAATTTATGAATTTATTAGTACATACAACTAGCTTCATTTAAAATATTATCTTCAACTAAACAAATTAAATACGACAATGCTTGCAAATAAATGACAATAAAAAACAATTTTGGACATGGCAAAATAAATAAAATCTGCAAAATTATTGGCTATTTTGAACAAAAAAGGAATTTAAAAAATTCTTTTTAATTTAACAAGTTCTTGGAAATTTATTTGTTCCTTAATTGAATTTCTTATTTTTATGGAATGTTTAAAGAAGGTAATTGTTTATCTGGCAAAGTATGCTATATACGTGGGATTTCGAGAAGTAGAAATTTTGAGTTTTAGAAAATATAAATAAAATCACTATGCACTTATGCCTTATTTCCAATAAAGGCTGGTAGATAGGTACATCTGATAACACAGGCACACAAAATAAAAAAAAGTGGTATGTTCTTTAATAACCACATATGTAGCCCTATGTATTTTTTCCGCTGAATCCGAATCCAAGATTTGAATTGACCCATCACCCAGGGATTTTGACATAACCTCAAAAAATTGCTAAAATTGACCTTATTTTTGATAACAGAGTTTATTAATGATTAAAAGGATAAAACTATGCTATATATATATACGTATTTAGGAGCGATGAAACCGAATCTGCACTCAAATTGAGCAAACACGTCAAGGTTTCGACATAACCTCAAAAAATACCTCAAAATAACCTAATTTTAGATAAAAGAGTTTATTATACATTAAAATAATGCTATCTATACCTATTTTGAGGCGCTGAAACCAAATTCGAGGTCCAGATCGGCCGATCACCCTAGGATTTTGAATTCGAGGCAAAAAAAAAACAAGTGAAAACCGGCCAGAATAGGGTTTAAAAAGAAAATTGAAGATTTTAAAAGTGCCATACATGATTTTTATGTATTTTTTTCAGCTGAATCCGAGTCAGTAAATTGGAATGTCAGCTAAAATGCGGCTGAAACCCACCCAACAAATATTGATTCGTTGGCCGCCCGTTGGCCAAACATTGGCGTGCCAATGTTATCTACATTGGGCTAATGTTGGTAAACCCACATTGGGCCTATATACTGAGGAGACATCAGCCGCCCTTTGGCCGCATACGACGTGCCAATCAATGTTGGCAAAACTGCATTGGTCCTACATTGGCTGCCCGAAGGCCGCTTTAAAGACAACGAAAAATTTTTCAATTTAAAAAAAAAATACATAAGCGTACACTGCTGTTCTAAGCTGAAAGGTCCTATCTACATAGGTTTAACATACACAGATAGGACCTTTCAGCTTAGAACGGCAGTACATATGTGGTTGTAAAAGAACAGTGCACTTTTTTTATTTTGTGTGCCTGTGTTATTATTAGATAATTAAATATTATATCATCACAGAAGATTCATCAGGTAACATTTTATGAAAGGGTCTTACCATTCAAAATAAGGTTGGATTGAGATGAATTAACTTAAACTTAAGTTTTCTTTGAAGATGATTTAGTGTTGATTGGAACTATTGCTGCCATACCCACCTTTATAAACTCCAAACATGTCTGATTTTACATGTAAACAAAATGGATGGTAAACAAAAAACTTCAAACTTTTAGAATAAAGCGGTGTAGTGGACTATGGTCCTGGCGATACGCAAAAATGGCTTTAATTCGGCTGTTTACGCTACAGGTATAAAAATTGATGTGGGGAGGTATTTTAGAATGCTAAAACCGAATATATCATTAAAAGTTAAAAATTCAAAATGGCGGGTGCAATATGGACTCTATAATAGTTAAATTTATAAATAACGTTTTACTTTAAATTGGTAATGTGGTTTTTTGAGTTGCTTAAATTCAATTTGACAATAAAAATAAGAAATATAAAATGGCATATTCAAAATGGCGTCAATAATCCATAAATTTAAAACTTTGAACTTTTTTTATTTTTTTGATTACGGCTTTATCTAATTTTTATTATTTTATCGATTTTTAATTATTATCAATTACCTACATACCAAATTTCATGTTTCTACGACCTCCCGTTCGAAAGATATATATGTACAAGTCGGCCATCTTGTTTTTCCTTTTGTTATTTTTTTTGTCATTACATAAAAAATACATACCACTCTATACACCAAATTTCAAGTTTCTAACACCTACAGTTCGAAAGATATGACTTTGACAGGTCGACCATCTTGGTTTTTGGTTTTCTTGATTTTTGTTTTCTATTGTGTCCCTAAATACCGAATTTCACGTTTCTACGACCTCCAGTTCAAAAAATGTCACAAGGTCCGCCATCTTGTTTTTTAGGTTTTTTTGATTTTAGTTTATCATCGTACCCCTACATACTAAATTTCGAGTTTCTACGACCTCGAAAAATGTAAAATAAATGCATAGTCCATTTTTTAAATATTCAGGCGTGCATCATTTTACGTATTATTTGTTTCCTTGGCGAAAAATATCGACAAAAAGCCACCACTTTTTAAGAAACGGCATACATTAAGCTATAATTAGATTTAAAATAATCTAAACGAAAATATGTCATAAGCTAAAAAACTCAAAGAAAAATAAAGGAATAGCTTAAGAATTAAGTACACCAATTCCTTTTTATATATACATATTATTACGATAAATTATATTTCATATAATGATATAAGTCTACAACAATTATTACGTAAGCGAATGTACAATTTATAAAATGAAAATTTAAATGAAACTTTTAAAATAATTTTTAAGTTTGGATAAGTTTCAGGCATAACGTTCTCAATAACTTTATTTCATATTTAAGCTAAACATAGTTGAACTATCCATAATTATAAAGACATCATTTTCAAATCTTAGTTTTAAGTCGAATTAATGCCAAAAATGAGAGCTTCTTGGACCATAGTGCAGTGTATGCGCAATCGATCAAGGAAGTAAGGAAGTACGAACTGTGTACGAAGTTGTGTGAAAGTTAGGTGGCTTACTATAAACTTAGTTCTGAGTTGAATGGAAAACATTGGGCTAAAATAAATTCTGAACAAATAAAATCATACAAGATATATTATATTGTTAAATTAACAATATTCATTTTAATATTGTTAAATTAACAATATAAATAAGGATGATATGCAACCTATTATTATATTATATTATAACAGTATATACTTATGCTTATTACCTATATATTTATTAGATAATAAGCAGAACATACATGTTTGAATAAAATAATATGTACCTATTAGCACTTTCTAAATCATAATAAAATACACGCCTTCTTAAAAGTAATTCCCATTAAAATAAAGCAATCTGTGGATTTTAAGTAAAAACAACATAAGTAAACCAAAGACAAGCATACCCTTATATGCGCATACCGTACTTATCAATTTAATAGGTTTTAAAATTACCTATGGGTATTTCTGTACGAATCCATACCACCTTGGTGATTGAATGTCACGGATTTTCGTTAAACTTTTTTTATATTATCACCACTCTAATACTAAAAGCCTTATGCAAAAAAAAGAATTAAAAAACAAATTTTGGCTGAGATATGATTTTTTTAAAATTTTCTAATTTTTCAATTTTTGACGATAAAGAAAACAGCTTTATTTTCAATTTATTACTATAAGTCTGACAATTTTAATCCAAATTTGATGAAATTTGGTGCACCCATGTAAACTTAGATGACCATCTTAAATTTTTTATATTTTTTTTTAATAGTGGGTTTCTGCTCTTCTTCTTCTTCTTCAAAAATATTTTTTTACGTTTTTTTATAACTATGTTTAACCCGATTTTTCGTAAAGTGCCCCCCCTACGATTTTTCTCAAATTTTGGTCAAATGTACTTCTAAGTGTCCTTTTTTCAATGACGTAAAATTTGTTCTGGGTAAATTAGGTTTACTATATATTTTAGCCATTTTAAATTTTTACGACAATGAAGAACTGTGCTGGAAATAGCTGTTTTACAAAAAAAGGCACATATTATTTTTTATATGTTTTTAATAGTTTAGGTCAAATGCTTAATTTTAAGACAAAAACAAAATAATTATTTGTTGTTTTTTTTTTCAAAAAAGGCGTAAGTCCACAATTTTATTACTTTCTTTTTCTATGTATTATGTAGGCGTTTTTTTCTGGTGTAAACGTTAGCTTACGTTAAATACTAAGCCTTTAACACCAAAACGTATTTTTATTTTTTTTTAAACACAATATGTTTTTTTGTTTTGTTTTTGATCTTAAAAATGCCTGAAAGTTGGTAAACTGTCAGAGTAAGACACTTTTTTTTTGTTATAAATCTTTTTTTAATTCCCAGCTCAGAGAAAAGTTTTCTATGCCGGGGATAAATCCTTAAAAAAAAATAATTTAAAAAATATTAATTTATTTAACATACTAATTATTTATTTACAATTTATTTATGTCTTATTATTTAACTTTAATTTATTATACAAAGTTCTTTTTTTATTAAAATCTTTTGATTTTTTTTTTATTAAATAATATGTACCATCTTTTTTGTCTAACCTAACTAAGCCTACTATTTGATTCTCATATATATTTATAACTGTTGGGTTCTCTAAAAAGGAATAAACATTTTCGTGCTCATTGAAATTATAAATAGCTACATTATAGTACATTATATTATTATAGTTTTCAACAACAAAAATCACAATAAATCAGATAAATTCAATTATCTATGAAAAGACGCTAGTGTATTTTGACATATTACATGCATAAACCAATCCAAGGCTAACTGATTTACAATTAAAAAGTACCATACCATAATAATGCAGATCAAAAAAAGTTTTTCTACGATCTAATAGAAAAGTTAACATTTCTACATAAACAAATGAAGTTTTCTGACCGCAAAACATCCTATTTCTTAGCTTTTTACTTTCCCGCACGTTACCATGGCAGCGTGCGGGAAAGTACATTTTTTCGCGCGCACAGTGTAGGCAACCGTCATGCCGCGGCCTGTCAATCGTAAAACAACTGCCAGTTATATACGACAAGATGCTGGCCTGACATTTTTTTAATATGACATTATTATTTATTTCTTGTTAAAAATATGTTTATAAGAGAAAAAAAAATTGCGATCCAAGGACGAGAAATAATGTTGCTCGGTCGCATGCAGAGATTGAGATATATTCCTCGTCCTTGGATCATACGCTATTTTTTTTTCACTTCTAAACATATTTTAACACAAAAAGGTAAAAGTAATAGGTAAAATTAGTCTTAATTTGGTTCTGTCAGTTATCTGACAATTTTCCATAAGGGGCCAACAAAATTTTGTTTTTGTTTTTTCAAGCACAACCGCTATACAATTTTCCAAAAGGGAACGCCGAAGTAAAACAAAAGACAAACTGTTAACAAAATTGTCACTTTTAACTTAACAGTTCTAACCGAACAATGTCATATGGAATACAAGCAAATAAAAAAATAGTTCATTATATTTTAGCGATGGATGCGCTTCACAAAAATTTAAAAGATTTTGATAAGCTTTGTATAATAATTAAAGTTAAATAATAAGACATAAATAAATTGTAAATAAAGAATTAGTATGTTAAATAAATTAATATTTTTTAAATTAATTTTTATTAAGGATTTATCCCCGGCATAGATAACTTTTCTCTGAGCTGCGAATTAAAAAAAGATTTATAACAAAAAAAAAGTTTCTTACTCTGACAGTTTACCAACTTTCAGGCATTTTTAAGATCAAAAACAAAACCAAAAAACATATTATGTTAAAAAAAAATTAAAATAGTTTTTGATGTTAAAGACTTAGTATTTAACGTAAGCTAACGTTTACACCAGAAAAAAACGCCTATATAATACATAGAAAAAGAAAGTAATAAAATTGTGGACTTACGCCTTTTTTGAAAAAAAACAACAATTAATTATTTTGTTTGTGTCTTAAAATGAAGCATTTGACCTAAACTATTAAAAACATATAAAAAATAATATGTGCCTTTTTTTGAAAAATAGCTATTTCCAGCACAATTCCTCATTGTCGTAAAAATTTAGAATGGCTAAAATATATAGTAAACCTAATTTTCCCAGAATAAATTTTACGTCATTGAAAAAAGGACACTTAGAAGTACATTTGACCAAAATTTGAGAAAAATCGTAGGGGGGGCACTTTACGAAAAATCGGGTTAAACATAGTTATAAAAAAACGTAAAAAAATATTTTTGAAGAAGAAGAAGAAGAAGAAGAGCAGAAACGCACTATTAAAAAAAATTATAAAAAATTCAAGATTGTCATCTAAGTTTACATGGGTGCACCAAATTTCATCAAATTTGGATTAAAATTGTCAGACTTTTCAATCACCAAGGTGGTATGGATTCGTACAGAAATACCCCTATGTGTGTTTCAAACGAACCCCTTTTTCGTTTAACAAAAATTTACCTGTTGTTCCCTGCCTCCAAATTCATATCTTAACCAGTTCAAAAGTTAAAGAGGACGGATTTTAGACACGCACTGTATATGCTTAAGACCACAATTTATAAGATCCGCAAAATACCTACAAAAAAGATAAATGTACTCTTTTGTTGTCCATTTGCATTTGTACTGGTTTTTAAAAGGTTATAAAAATATTTTTCTTTTCTGACGCGTAAAATATGGTCGGCATTTAAAATAAAATATAACATTTGTATATCCTAGTTCCAAAATACTTTAGCTTAATATAAAATCCCAAAAGACGATATTATACATAGAAAATAATTATTTTCATTATAATCATTATCATCAACATTATCATCATTATGAGAACTAAAAAAATAACAAATCCTCACCTCTGGAAAAAAGCTTTTGGCAGAGAGAAAAAGTAAAAAAAAACCTACTTCCCTCAGATTTGACCCTTTGACCCTTCTTATAAACAGCCGCCCTGGCAGGGCAGGACTTGCCCGTGCTGTTATGACGCCCCTGTATTTATTTTTACTAAGCTTATGTCTTAGTATGGGACTCACTATTTTATGCTTTCTTCTCGCTTTTTCATGACTGCTGCATTTTATCAAAATGGCCGCCGCGGTGAGTCCATCGAAAAGTGATCAAAGCTAATTTACTAACATTATCGTAATATGTAAACACTGTGGAAAGCAAATTGCGCGTGATAAGTGCTGGTGCTCAAAGTGCAATCAAGTTTTCCACCCAAGTTGCATGAAGCAGTCCGCAACAAACAAAAATACGAAATGCATCCATGAGGAGCGTGTGGTTAGCACCGATCAAGAAAAAACGCAAGGTACTGATATTTTGGAGACCGAGGTAACCCTATTAAGAACCCTGGTTACAGAATTACAAAGTAAAAACAAATTACTTGAAGAAAATTCGACCCTGCTAAAAGAAAAAATAGCTAGGTTAGAATCTCAAGTAAAACAAAAAAACACAGAAAACTCACAAAAAAACGTCGAAAGAAATATTCAAAACAGCGGGTTAGTTAGTACAGGAACTGTCCCAAAGGTGGCTCAACCGGCTCCGAAAAGGCTAGAATTACCGACATTACAGTTACCTACGCTGTCAAAAACTAACTGCGCCGCAAATCAAAACACAAACATCAACAAAAGTCAAAATGGAGCAGAAAACGAGTGGATTTTGGTCAACAATAGACAAAATAACAGGAAAAACAACGCAAATTTAAACACATCAATAGGCCAAGCCAGCCCAGGTTCCGCAATGAGTAAACTAAAGCCGGTAACTAGGTTATCGTGGCTATTTATATCGAACTTGGACATTAAAACTACTCCTGAGGATATTATTGCTTGTCTGGATGAAAAATACACCAGTGAATATGTCTGCAATAAGTTAAATACCAAAAGCAAACGTATTGCATCTTTTCAACTAGGTATTCCTACTCACATGGAGCTTACAATCCTGGATAAAAAGTTCTGGATTGCTGGAACCATGATTGACCATTATAAGTTTAGTAATAAGGTTTCCAAACAGAATTTTCGGGAAAAACAAACGGGCAATCCAAATTAAATCTTAATGCAACTAAAAAACAAAGCAGTTTTCTAAATGTAACCCATCTAAATATGCAATCAATTCGAAACAAAGTGCATGAATTAGAAGTGTTAATCAATGACCGTAAAGATGACATTCTATGTGCAAGTGAACATTTTCTCAATGAAGCTGAAGCAGAAGTTTTATATATACAGAACTATAAGGTGATCTCTCAATTCTGTCGGAAGTTAAAAACAAGAGGTGGGTGCTTAATACTATGTCGTGATACAATAAACTGCACAAACTTGGAAAAGCTAACTTCTCTAAGTGTAGAATTGGATTGTGAGATTGCTGCTGTCAGTTTGACATCCGAAAACTATGTAGTTGTCACAATCTATAGATCCCCTGATGGAGATTACAACAAATTTGAACAAATAATGAAAACCTTCTTGATATTCTGATTAAATTTAAAAAACGTATAATTATACTAGGAGACTTCAACGTACACTTTGAAATGCCCTTGAACCTGAGAACGGCTAGTTTCATTAGCTTGATGGGTGCCTTCGGTTTCTACCAACAGATTGATGAGAACACAAGAAACAACGCTTGCTTGGACAATATTTTTATAAATTTTAATAGTGATATGGACTATAAAACATGTGTATTTAACCCATATCTTTCCGATCACTACATGATATCAATATGTATGAAAGTGGAAGCGTTTGTACAACCAAAATCAAATTTAAATAAAATGCATAGGCCTTTTACATTCTCTGGTAAGTTATCTTTTTTTAATTCTTTAGAAAACCAGGACTGGAATTTTTTAAATAGTCAGCAGTCAGTCAATTTCAAAACAAATAAGTTTATGGAAATTATTATACAAAACATCCATGCTTCTTTCCCATTAGTAAAAAACAAAGTTGGGCAAAATAATGTGCTGGCCTGGTTTACACCCAATCTGCGGGTACTGAGGGAACACATTAGGTTGCTTAATGAATTAAATGATAATTTTAGAAATCCAGAATTGAGTGGCATCATAAAGCGCTACAGGGGTGAATATAGGAAGGAAGTGGAGGCGGAAAAGAGACGGGCAAACTCCAGCTATATCAACGGGTCGAGCAATAAGGCTCGGGCAGCATGGAATATTGTCAATGTGCACCGGGGAAATACCAAAAGCTTGAATGAAGAGGTAACAATTTCGGCTGAAGAATTCAACAACTTTTTCGTAAATATAGCAAGTAATCTAATGAGCAAGTTAAAACAAACAAATATTGACTCAAATACTTATCTAAATAGATTACAGCTGCATAACCCCAATAGCTTCAGCTTCAGAGAACTCTCCCTTAATGAAGTAAGACAAGCCTTGGACAGCTTGAAAAACAAATCAAGTAGGGATTTTTATGAAATGAACATGGATATTATTAAATCAGTGAAAAATACCTTAATTTCGCCACTAACAAAACTTTTTAACCAATGTATTAGTGAAGGTACATATCCTGATTGTTTTAAGCTGTCCAAGGTGGTGCCTGTCTTCAAAAAGGGTGACAAAAATAATATCAACAACTTCAGGCCCATCTCATTGCTACCTGTAGTCTCAAAAATTTTCGAGTACATATTAAAAAATCAAATCTATGAATATATGGAAGAAAATAACTTGTTTTCTAAAAACCAATTTGGTTTTCGTAAGAATAAATCTACAATTCTTGCCATTCTTCAATTAATGCAAAAAGTTATATCAGGTTACGAAAATAAAGAGTACATAGAGTCAATATTATGCGATTTAACCAAAGCCTTCGATTGTGTGGACCACCCCACATTATTAAATAAATTAAAATATTATAAATTTAATGATATGGCCCTGTAGTTGCTGAAAAGTTATCTGGAGGGTAGAAGGCAAGTTACCGTGGTCGGGGGACAGTGCTCTGGGGAGGAAGCTGTTGGGTATGGGATACCGCAGGGGTCCCTATTGGGGCCCCTGCTGTTCCTTATCTACATTAATGACATATTTTTGGCATTGGATGATGATAGTGAGTTAATCCTATTCGCTGATGATTCAACCAGTGTCAAATCTAGTCCTTATTATATCAGGTTGCGTGCAGATATGCAGTCTATATTGAAACAAGTAGAAGATTGGTTTGCTGCCAACAAATTAAGTTTTAATGCATCAAAAACAGATCACATAGTTTTCTCCTTGAGGGAATTAGATGATGAGAACAAACAAAAAACGGTTAAGTTCTTGGGTCTTCAGCTTGATGCAACCTTGTCATTCAAGCAGCACATTGACAGTATTTCCAAGAAAATAACAAAAACAATATATTTACTAAAAAATATGAAGCCAATTGTGGATTCGGGTACATTGATAATGGTATATCACTCATTATTAATGAGTGTAAGCTGCTACGGCATTATGGCCTGGGGACATTCTACCGATGCAGATCGAATATTTGCGCTTCAGAGGCGAGCTGTCCGGATTATTGCCGGACTCGGGTATAGGGAGGATGTACGTCGGGCGTTTTCTGAACTCAACTTTCTTACTATACCCTCGCGCTATATCTTTGAGTGTTTGGTCTATGCCAAAAATAATCTAGCTAGATACACTTCCCAGGGGGAAATCCACAGGTATGAAACACGGTTGGGGCGTAATGTAAGACTGGATTTTCTAAGGCTGGAAACCTCTAGAATTTCCACTCTGTATTACGCACCGACTTTTTTTAACAAATTACCTATGGAAACACGGAATTTAAGTACCAGGCGCTTTAAACAAACTATAAAATCATTTTTGTTAAGGCAGGCATTTTATGATTTTGACGAGTTTTTAAACTCGGACGCTTCCATCTTTGATGGACATTTTTAATTGTATGTTTTTTTTAAGTATGTTATGCAAAAAAAAAACATTTTTTAATCTGTGAAGTTTTAATAATGATACCTATGCAAAATTACAGTTTTAATCGTGTAAATTACAATTCTAATTGTGTAAAATTACAATTGTAATTGTGTAAAATTACAATTCTAATTATGTAAAATTACAATTCTAATTGTGTAAAATTACAATTCTAAATGTGTAAAATTACAATTTTAATCATGTAGTTACAATTCTAATCATTATTTTGAATGACGTGTGTAAAAATTTTATAATTTATGGCACAAATAAATTCTATTCTATTCTATTCTATTCTAACAAATCTGTCTTAAGCTATTGAATAGTCCTGGGCTTGTTGACATACACTCTAAAGAAAAAAGTCCGGTGCTGTCAAATAAGGCGATCGTGAAGGAAAATAAAAATCAAAATTTCGCGAAATTATTCGCTTTTCGAAAATCTGCCTTAAAAGCTGCCTAGAGCCACAAGGCCGCATGAGCCGCATGGGCAGTTGACCCATCTTGCTGTCGCCATATCCCTGGCATGTCGTCCACTGCAGGGCGCACAAAATTTTCCAGCATTGCGCGATATCGGTCCCCGTTCATGGTAACTATATTGCACTTTTCCTAGCAGAAGTAAGGCCCAATTACCATTTGGGATGTTGTAACGGTGTAAACACCACACCAACCGTGACCTTGGTTGGGCGCAATTCACGTTGATGCACGACCTCAGCTGGAGCCATAAATGTTAACAGCCTTGATAGAAAATGTTGTGAAAAGAGCTCGTGGTTGAAAAGCGGAAAATGGACGTCATTTAAAAGACATGATTTTTCATACATAGTTTTAAAAAAAAATCTTTATCCTGTAGTCTTTATTGTAAAAGAAATAAATTAAAAAAATGACAAACAAAACAGTTATTCAATTTTTACACAGAAAAAAAGGATATCTTGAATCAAAGCAAAACTATCTTGGACCAAGGCCGCCATGGCTTTCGATATGTTCATCGCCATGACTGTCTTGGATCAAGTCCGCCGTGATCATGGCATTTGAGGTCCTAGATTTAAGGACATTTCCTTAAATCAAAGCCACTTAAACCATTTATTTAAGATCATATTATCTTAAACCAAGGATGTAATTATCTTGATTTAAGATCATATTATCTTTATCCAATATCATATTATCTTGCACCAGGTTTTGGTTTAAGATAATATAATCTTGAATGAAGAGAATTATAATCTTGATTTAAGATTATGATTCTCTTGATTCAAGATCATATTGACCCCACAGTCAGGTTCCAGGGTTAATAGAATGGTAAATATTTTGAAAAAATTTCCCACTCATGTATAACATTATTTCGCACGCCTATGAAATATGATACTTTCTTACTCTTTTAATAGTGTGAAATTTGGTTTCATAGGTGGTCGTAGGAAAAAGCACTTATTTTTGAATAAAAACTTGTCGCAGCGTCATTGCAAAATGGCGCTTATAGGTATAAATTATTTAATGCTACTTACCTGTGAATTTTTTAAGTAAATTTGAAAATCCCCATCGATTGAAGATAACAAATACAAATTCGTCCATTTTAAAGCAGATGAAAACAATGATACACCTTTAAAGACAACTGAGGGCAAAAAAAAACAAACCAAACTTCTCTCCCGCGCATATCTTGAACTACTGCGCAAATTGTCTGCCAGCCAGCCGGAAAACTCTTTACCGTAAGACAACAGGGGCTTTGAGTCAAGATAATAACTCTTGCTGTCTGTTACTATTTTAAATGTCATGCATTTAAGGAAAAAAATCCTTGACACAAGGATTCTTCTATCAAGAGAATAATTAAAGGAAACCAAAGTCACAGATAATCTTAAACCGAGGATACATGATCTTAAAAGAAGATTATTACCTCCATTTAAGATAATATAAATCCAAGATAATTTATTATCTTCTGCCTTTCTGAGTAAAGTAAACTGACTGTACAGACATACATTCGTTCATAATACCTTCTGTTTTATTCATTGTCCAACTATAAGTTGATAGCCCATAAGATACCAACTTTCTTGGATAATTATAATTATTATTATAATAAATGAAACAGAAGGTGTTATAAATCAATGTATGTTGGTATAACTGGTAAAGTTAAATACACGAAATAACCGTCTCGTAAAAAATCAAACTTTTTACTTGCTAAAAATGACTGATATGCTAAAAAAGGTTTTCTGCCTGTTGAATCAAACGGTTCATTTAAAAACGTAAAATGGTAAACTCGTAAAATTTTTATGTAGGCAAGCTCGAGAATTTTACCATTTCACTAGTCTCAAAATTATTACCTACATCCTTTCATTCGTTATTAATTTTGTATTATAAATAGATTTTATGCCTAAAAATACTTTAGTTTTATTAGGATAGACACTATTTTGCATCAAATATAAAAACTATAAAACCTTTTTATTTCACTGGAATTGATGCGGATTTTGCAGAACTTAAAATTTAAAATACCTACCTTTACAAGATATTTATTTATAAATTATAATAAATAGTCCTATAATTTCTTTAGCAGGGCCGGTTTTAGGGTCTAACAGCTCATAAATTTAATGGGGGTTAAATTTGAATATTATATTAGGTAGATAAGATTACCTAATATGTTTATAAAATTCATATAATTGAAACCATTTTTTTACCATTTGTTTTACTATTTCAGTCTTGCTAAAATGTATAAAATTTATAACATTTGTATTCATGAAAATTTCAATTTTTCGCAATTTAAAAATGTTAAATTAAAAAGTTTTGATTTTTAATTCTTTAAATTTTGAAGTTGCAAATTGCTGATATTGAAAAAAAAAAATACTGAGGACAGAATTTTTTAATTTTAAACAAAATTATAAAAATATTAATTTATTATTCCATCAATTAATCTATGATAAGTATGAGTAGTTGTCTACATACAGCAATAGATGGCGCACAAATATACATCAATCTGATGACAATACTTCTTTTGCGAGTAAGGTCAGGGACTGTTTTCTTAATCAGCGTACAGAGATAACTCTTGGTACTGAAGAGGTCCAGCAGCTCGAAACTATCAGTCTACCAATATCACTGTGTACGATGATTAGAAAATAGATTGATGGAATAATAAATTAATAATTTTAAATGTTTACGATATTTTCGTGAAAATTAGTATATAGGGGGTTTTGAAACTAAAAAAATGCCCAGTAAAAAAAGCTTTCCCATTTTTCACCTCCGCGTGGGAAAATTTTTATTATCAGATTTACTTTCAGTAACCTCAAAAACCCCAATATACCAGTTTTCACAAAAACCACCCCCCGCTTGTCAAGGGGTGGATATTGAAAAAATTATATTAAGACAACCTTAAAAACCCCAATAAGATATCAATTTCCAAGAAAACTACCCCCACCCCTCAGGGGTGATTATCAGATTCAGTTTTTTCGTCCACAAAAGCCCCTAAATACCAATTTTGACGAAAATATTGAAAACATTAAAAATATTTACCCCCTCACCTCCGTGGGTTGTGAAGTTAGAAAAATTTTATTATCAGATTCAATTTCAGCAACCTTAAAAACCCCTATATAGCAATTAAAACTCATCTGTTCCTCATTGAAATTTACCTAAAATAAATCGGACCTGTAGGGACCGACAATGAAAAGTTAATTAGACCGCAAAGGGTTAAGATTAATATATTTATACAAGTCATATGATTGAAACCATTTTTTTACCATTTGTTTTACTCTTTCGTGACTTAAAATATTTAATTTCAGTCTTGGTAAAAGGTATAAAATTTACATAAAACTTTTGTTACAAAAGTTTTTTTTTCATGAATACAAATTGTATTCATTAAAGTTTCAATTTTTCGTAATTTAAAAATGTAAAGTTAAAAACTTTTGATCTGTAATTCTTTAAATTTACAACTATTTTGAAGTTGGAAATTGCTGCTATTGGGAAAAAATTATTTTATTCACAAGCATATAAAATTATTGGTTATATACTACACTGTAGTATTACTACAGGTATCTAGCATATCAATAACAAACCAAGAATCACAGGTATGACTTTAAAAGTGTTGTATTACCAGTAAATTAAAAGGGGGCTTACAGATATTTAAAAGTACTTTTTTAGATTTATTCCCTATGAGGACTTGCACCAAGTAGGTATAGCTGGTTAAAAACACTATGTTTTGATTGGTGGATATTTAAATAAGACTACATTCATATTTCTTGGTGCAAGTACACATAAATAACCAGGGGTTTAAATAAACATTAAAGTTATACTAGAATTATTTTCCTTAACCCTTCGTTAGGCGCGCGGTCTACGATCGTAGACCATGCTTTTTTTTAGTTGGGTAACTTTTTACACGGAGTGTTTACGCTTGCGCCCCTTCGAGTAGCTGTGCATTATGCATCAATCTATTAGATCAGTAATAATTCACACTTTGAATGGGTATAATATTGTTTTTATTCATATTGAAACCTGCCTGGTCTACAATTGTAGACCGCAGGACTAACCACGTTACCTTTTTTATTTTTGCATTTTTTTTATTTTGTGTAAGTTTTTATGGTTTCTTTTTGTGAATATTGTTTTTCAAAGTTAGTTTATTAGTTTAAAGATAAATTAAAGATACAATATGTCTTTACCACCAAAAAAAAATAGCGGTTTATAGGAAGACACTGGCACGAGTCTTTTTGGGCATGAAAGAGCTCATACCTAATGTTTTTGATAAATAAGGTAATTTTCTGTTCTATAAAACTAAAAATTACTTTGGACACTAAATGTGCCTAAGAAGGGAAAATAAATCGAAAAAAAAATGCTCAAAATATCATAACTACGATTGCAAAGAACACATGTACAAGGCGCATGAGTTACTAAAATATTGCATGATTTCGAGTCAAATTTTATAATATTTTTTTTCTAGTACATGTTAAAAAAAACAAATGTTTTAGTTTCAGAAAGTTTTTTAAGTTATTTTTATTTTTTTTACAAATTACCGTACATATGTAAAATATATGTTAGAATTGTATATCATTTTTCTTTTACCCTTAACACTTACTAAAACAATAATAATTTGAAAAAAATATGTAAATAACTTTTAAATACAACCAAATAAATAACATAAGATATTTGGTTTTTAAAAATATAAATGAGTTTTTTTTTAAACAACAAGTGTAGACCGCGCGCCTAAACACGTTACAAAAAGAGGCGCGCCTAACGAGGGGTTAAAATTGGATTACGGTAAATCGGGTAACACTGTGACTGGCTGCGACATATCGTGTTCTCTGTCTAAATGACGTTAACTATTTTGATGGAGGGCGTTTTCCGGGTGAGCTTGGGGGTTTTTTAATTTAAAAAAAAAGTACACGAGAAATTTGGAACTCTTAACGTCAATTTTTCACATCATAAGATGTTCAGGTTTTTTTTTGTAACTTATTTCTGAATCACCCTGTATATTCCATATTTCAAAAATTTTGTAACCCTGTGGCAATTATGGCGAAGGCGCTCTTTATCTTATTATCTTTTATTAACCATTATAATATAAATTTACAATATTATGGTAAATCTTATAAATAACTATTATATTAAACTTTATACATAGATGTTTTAAAAGTTGCATACTAAAAAAGGTTTATTGCAGGAATCGAAATAATTTAACATTGCAGGATCTTTAAATAAAAAGTAGGCGAGTCCACTGAAAATGATTTCAATTAAAATTGTTTATTGCACATTAAATTTATACATTCTATAAAAATACAAAAATATAGATGTTGTAAAATAAAATACAAAAATATATACAGGGTGAGACGCAAATATGGTAGAAAATTTGAATGAGGGTGCCAGATTAAAAATATATGAGAAAGAACTCTTACTCAAATAAGAAAAACCAAACAAGTGAGTTATGATAAAAAAGTAATTTTTTTTTTGTACCTACAACTCCTGGCCAACGTTAAATAAACAGTCAAAAATTTTCATTTACTAAATGGAACAAAAAAGGGACGAATAACTATTTTTATGGACCTAGTTGCATAAAACCTCCGTTATAAGTATAAGGTTTTTAGTTTTAGTTACCAAAGTTTTGGTCTTGGTATTAAAATCTGTAATTACAGATTACAGCACGGTTTACCTTGCTTTCCTAATGTAGTAAGGTATTTTCAATGGATTTAAGCATATGGTCTGTTTTTTCAAGCAAGATAGTAAATTAAAAATTGCACAGTAAATATTTTTACAACAGGTTTGAATAGAATATGTTTGTGTATAGAATATAGTTATGTTTTATAAAATAAACTACGCAGTATATTCGTACATCCAATATTCGAATCTCTTTAGAAAATATTCACTGTGCGATTTTTAATTTACTATCTTGCTTGATGAAACAGACCATAGTAGAACTTCAAATAAATAGGTAAATATGAAAAATTCGAACAAAACAATAAACAAATGGGTTATGTTTACTTGTCAGTGTAAACAATATATTTGAATGCAATTTGAACCAATCTAATAACGGTAATTACCAAACATAACCATAACCGCAACTTTGCAAAGCCAAATTTGGTAAGTAAAAGGAAAAGGCTATAACTACAAAAATATTTTTTAAAAAATATTATCTTTGGTTTTTCTCTATAAACAAAAATATTTAAATTTAATCAAAAATGAAAAATATATTTGATGATTCTAAATATAATTTTTCAGTTCCAAAATATATTTACATATTTGGTTACTTCACTACCACAGCATAGATTCAATCTCCACTTGATAAACATATCTAGGCATAAAAATGCCTTTCAGCCACCATCATGCCCGATCACACAGTTTATAGTTCTGTCTGAAACTGTTCGTCAGGGCGTATGTTTCGTTGCTATAAGCCCCCATCGGGGATCTTCTGCTGTAACTATCTTTTTCGAAATTGTTTGAATCGGATCTAGAGTTCCTTGCATTTTCTTTCATTTCCTCGTTATGGTGGTAGATTCGGGTACACATCAAAATGGTGGTTAGAAGGACTGCAAACTCTACCAGAACGACTAAAAGACCTGATGCTAAGAATATCACGTAATGTTGACGGTACCAGTCTTCTAAATAGTCCTTGCATCCCTGTAAAGAAAAGTTTTGTTTTGCATAGTCTTTCGATGCGATATAGAGTTAACAAAAAAAGGCGAAGTCAATAAAAGCATAGAAAAAATAATAGGAAGGAAAAGGAGGATTCTTTAGCATAATACAGGCGCAATTATCCCTGGGTCAGACGCGTCTGAAATTTAAATAATTTTTTTCTATTTTGCGACTCTTATAAGCTCATAATCACAAGCATTTTGCGTGTTCTTATAGGCTCATAAGAGGTCTGTACTTTTTATTCTTTTGGGTTGGCAACAGACCTGGCCTATCGCTTGACGTTTTCTGTGCAAATGTCAATGTCGCTTTAAAGTTGAATTTTCTACAAAATTTTGTGTTTAGGTTATTTTTACCATGTTAAAATTGTGGCTGGTTAATTGCAGTAAAAAAGAGAAGAGATGACTATAAAATATATTAAAATATCATTTGTTCTTAGAATTTTAAACATGGTGTAAACTGTAATGCCAATCCAAAACAAAAATCCCCAAATCAGTCAATTTAAGTGTAAATTTTTTTAAATTTTAGAGCAAAATAGAAAAAATTGTATAAACCACTCGTTTCATAACACGTACTTTAGACAACTCGCCGCAAATGGCTCGTTTTCTAAACTTGTACTCGTGCGCTAAAAACGTATGTTATGAAACTAGTACTTTAATATACTATTAAAATATCTGTATAGGTATAGGTATGTATAGGTATACCTATCCCAGGAAACCAAAAGACGTCTTTTTGAAGTCAATTTTTGCACAATAACTGACCTACATGACGTCATATTATGACGTCTTGCTGTCGTCTCAGTAACGTGTATAAGTCACAGCCCAGCGACGTAACATTACTGACTTTATAATAAGGTCAGAAATGCGACGGTAGAATAACGTGTTCAACAATATGTATCTCTCCAATTAATAGTTTCAAATGGTTTACATGTTTACATGTTTATTTAACCTCGTACTATTCTACTTAATTAAGCATCCCCTAAGTCCAGGACTTGTGTGGGCTAGTAGTAGAGGGAACCAGCGGCTTATACTAATTTTCGAACCAGTTTGAAAGAGGAAACTAGAATTTTGCCCATGACAAAATTAACCCACAAGGTTGGTGGCGGAGTGGGTTAATTTTAAAGAGGTCCATATTTTTTCACAGGCATAGAAAATCCATACTAATCCGATGATATACATCAAATTAGCAGGCTAACTATAGTCGCTACAGCAATACAACACAACTGAACAGTACTGTTCAGTTTACGTAGTTCCAGAAAAAGACTTTATAAAATCATCAATCTTTAATCAATATATTAGATTTCAATTTTTTTTAGTGATAGAAAACAATATGTGGTGCCACCTATACAGTTGATGACGTCAAGATTTGACCAAAAACTGACGTCTTGTCGACGTCTGATACTCCTCGTATGCATGACGTCATAAATATGACCTAAAACTGATGTCGAAAGTATGTCGGGGACGTCATCTGGTTTCCTGGGATAGCTATACTGCCCTGCTAAGACAAGTTGTCCTATCTGCAAAAATTCACTTTTTGAGATAAGCACACCATTGTATTGCTTTACACTAGCCTACTAAAAAGAAATTTCCTATCTAAAATCCAAATCTTAAAAATTAGCCTAAGAAAAGTGGAAAATTTTCAATGTTTTCTAAATAAAATTGTCCTAATTAGTCTTTACTAGACGAATAAGTCAAGTTTAGTACTAACTTTATAGATCTTAGTAAATTGATTGGAATAAAGAACTTTCACTTTCGGGTTTAGACCGTGTTAATGGATATTCACTTTCCGACATTTCGTCTCTTACTACTAGAGACATCTTCAGGGATTAATCTGAAACTAAGTTTCGAATCAACTTGTGTCACTATTTATGACGAGTTGTGGTTATTCACCCGTGACGAGGTTTTTCCTATCAAAGACTTCCATATTGCAGGTAAGTGGTAACCAGTGTCCCGATTGATATTGTTAGGATGCTTGATGATTGCTATCGATTCCCGTATCTTCCTTGGCATTTTTCTGTTTTCTCTTAATATTTGTTTTGTTTCAGACAAATTGATTTTATGACCTGTTTCATGTACATGTTCGGCTACTGCCGATAAGGAAATTTGTTTCTTTCTTATATTGCGCTCATGCTCTTGAAGTCTTGTAGAAATTTTTCTCTTAGTTTCACCTATGTAAACCGTACCACAGGAGCAGGGTATTTTATATACGCCTTCTGAACTCAGGGGTATTTTGTCTTTTGTTGAAGTCAAACATTGACCTAATTTTTGGTTGGACCGAAATATAGGCTTAATATTTGACTTCTTCAAAAGTTTACCTATTTTATCCGTGATACCGCTTACATAGGGAAGTATAACTTGTGTCTGTCTGTCATTGTCACTATTGTCCTGTTGTTTGGGTCTGGGATTTCTGTATTTGTATATGGTCTTATTAATGTCTTTTTTGGTATAACCGTTCATGGTCAAGGCTTTGGTTAGTTTAAGGAGTTCTGTGTCTAGGGAATTCTTGTCTGAAATCATGAAAGCCCTATGAACAAGTGAATTAACTACCGAGCGTTTTTGAGAGGGATGGTGATGTCAAAATGCGTTTAGGTATCTGTCAGTGTGGGTTTTCTTCCTGTATACCGAGTGTCCTATTGAGCCATTTTCCGTTTTGTAAACCAAAACGTCCAAAAAGGGAAGTGATCCGTTGTTCTCAATTTCCATCGTAAACCGTATAGATTTATGTTGGGAATTGAGGTGATTTAGAAAACCTTGAAGGCTTTCCATGCCATGGGGCCAAATAGCATAGACATCGTCTACGTATCTGCGCCAAATTTTAGGTTTTAATGGAAATGACTCAATAGCTTTTTTCTCGAAGTATTCCATGAAAGCATTGGCCGCAGGGGGTGATAATGGGGATCCCATTGCTGCGCCTGACACTTGTGCATAGAACTCTCCCTGTATCAGAAAATATGTAGATGTCAGACAAGCTTCAAATAATTTACATAACATGTTTGTCCTAAGTGGAAAAAAAGTCCAAACGAAAATTTATTTCTCTGACAAAAAAAAATATTTTTTTTTCAGCATATCAAGTATTTTTTAATTAAAATAAAGCAGAACCCAACGCCATATTTATTTAAACATGTTTTCAAAAAGTGCAAACAAAAACAATAAAACTGGCCATATCTCAAAACATCTAATTTGCAGATAGGACTTGTCTTACCAGGACAGTATATGTAGACTTATTTCATATGATCATAAAAATGGAAGAAAAAAAGGCTTTCTTTCTTTGAAAGTCATAGAAAAAAATATTTTAAAAAAAGCGTGAAAGGTATAAAAATTCAAGGAGACTTTTTGCTAAAATTAAATATAATTCATTGTTTACTTAATCATTATTTTATTTAACTAAAATGAATTTTACACTTTAAATTATTTAACTTAAAACAATGGCATAACCAATTTGACTTTTTCGCTTTTTGTAATTACAAAACAAAAAATTCTAAATAATAACTACCATAAAAATTCAACAAAAACTACGAAAATTTGAAAGCCTTAAATGGGGTTAAACGGGCATGTTTGTGTCGTGATTTTTTTTAGGTGTCACAGCATCATACACCATTATTTGTGACCCCAAGTTTCAAAGTTAAGTAAAGACATCTAAACAAAAAACAAAAGGCAGCCGCCTCGTTGCCTCACTCCACCTCACGGAGGTTAAGACGGAAAAGGAAAATTTTGGATGTTTAGCCTTACAACCACAAGTGCTAGTTGCGCAGTAAAACAATTTGGTTTGGACTAGTACAAAAAGTACAATAAACTTTTTTTTCTTTTTGGCAATTATTTAAATAGTTTTTTTTAGTGTAAAAACCTACTTGTAAATGTCGGAACCCTTCATGACGATTAACCTCCAACGCCTGGCACAGGCTATTGTTTCTGGGTCTCGGGTTCAAATACGCCCTGGGTTGGTCGAAATTGCTCAACTTGCAACAGGTCAGTGGGACTGCTAGGGACGGACCTAGGGACTGTAGCCTCCAAAGAGATGTGTCATATTCGTTGGCGGATTCTATTCCACAACAGTTGAACTAAAACATTTTATAAAATATTTAAAATATTAGGTTTTCTACTACCTAATAAGGGCTACGTTACATATTATCTACCGTTTTCAGGCTTGTTTAATTTGACAATCAAGAACTTAGTGAGCATTATTGGCCCAACTTTCGTTACAAATTGCTTACTTACTTACTTGACCCTCATGAGTTCAAAAATGTATACAGTCATTTGGTGCTCAAATAATAGGTTACCTGGGAAGTTTTCCGGGAGTTTTGAAAAATGGTGATTTTATAGATTTCGACGTGCTCTTTCCGAATTTTTACTTTGCCACCTCGTATCTTTGCCGTTCCCGCCGCCATATTGCAAAAATGGCGCCTAAAAATAGTTTTTTGAGAATATCTCCTTTCCTACTCATTTTACGATGAAAATAGTTATGTAATAAATTAAACTAGAGAAAATTTCCTATAATTTATAATGCTCCAAATATTGTAATAGTGCATTGCATGTACATGCAATCTACATATGTTGATTAGGCCTATTGGGGATACCACGATAAAAAAAAAACGCGCCACTTACTCTACCTCATGGTGGTGTGGAAATGAAAACGCGTGTTGAGTCGACTTTGCAGCGCTAGTACGCTAAAGCTATTCATTTTACAAAAAAAGGTAATTACATCATAAATTATAGGAAATTTTCTCTAGTTTAATTTATTACAACTAACTATTTTCAACGTAAAATGGGTAGGAAAGTAGATATTGTCAAAAAACTGTTTTTAGGCGCCATTTTTCCAATATGGCGGCGCGAACGGCAAAGGTACGCGATAGCAAAGTAGAAATTTGGAAAGAGCACGTCAAAATCTATGAAATCGCCAATTTTCAAAACTCCCGGAAAACTACCAAATGACTGTACTATTATGGAAATCTGATATAACTAGGAACGATATATATATGGCGATTTTTTATATTTTTTGTTTTGGCAAAAAACGTTATGGAAAATCTGTTATTGTTAAAAATATACCTCATTTTCTAGTTATTCCCCCCCCCCCCCCGAATCCAAAAATGGTCACTGTTCTTTCCGGAAGGAACATTTTTTTTTCAGTAGTCTTCAGTTTTTTTTAAGGATATTTATTTTACAATGGTTAATCTGTTATCAATAAAACCAGTTTTTTTCGGATGGTGTTTTTATCAATGGAGCGTTGGTCCAAACGATGGTTTACGTTGGTTTTGCGTCTGTTTGATGTTTTTTGTTAAAAATATATAATTAAAAATATTTTTGTCCGAATAAGTACTGAAATGGCGGGCAAAGAAAAAAATTGTGCATTTCCGCAAAGAACGATTGCCATTTTCGGATTCAGGGAGGGGGGGCAAAATAACTAGAACATACTTTATTTCTAACGATAACCTATTTCCATAACGTTTTTTTGCCAAAACAATAAATATTTGACCCTTAACTGGTGACGTGGTGCAATTGGTGACCCCACCATAATAAATTATTTTATATTTTGAGGGCATGGGCAATGGCACGAATTATATTTTATTTTAATGTTGCCACCTTTAATTTTTTTAGAACCTAAATATTATACCAGACTATTAAATAAACACTAAGGTACACATTTTAGATTTTAAGCTTTCACGGCCATTAAGATATAAAGAACTTTCACTTTCGGGTTTAGACCGTGTTAATGGATTTTCACTTTCCGACGTTTCGTCTCTTACTACTAGAGACATCTTCAGGGATTAATCTGAAACTAAGTTTCGAATCAACTTGTGTCACTATTTATGACGAGTTGTGGTTATTCACCCGTGACGAGCTTTTTTCTATCAAAGACTTCCATATTGCAGGTAAGTGGTAACCAGTGTCCCGATTGATATTGTTAGGATGCTTGATGATTTCTATCGATTCCCGTATCTTCCTTGGCATTTTTCTGTTTTCTGTTAATATTTGTTTTGTTTCAGACAAATTGATTTTATGACCTGTTTCATGTACATGTTCGGCTACTGCCGATAAGGAAATTTGTTTCTTTCTTATATTGCGCTCATGCTCTTGAAGTCTTGTAGAAATTTTTCTCTTAGTTTCACCTATGTAAACCGTACCACAGGAGCAGGGTATTTTATATACGCCTTCTGAACTCAGGGGTATTTTGTCTTTTGTTGAAGTCAAACATTGACCTAATTTTTGGTTGGACCGAAATATAGGCTTAATATTTGACTTTTTCAAAAGTTTACCTATTTTATCCGTGATACCGCTTACATAGGGAAGTATAACTTGTGTCTGTCTGTCATTGTCATTGTCAAGGCTTTGGTTAGTTTAAGACACAGAACTCCTTAAACTAACCAAAGCCTTGACCATGAACGGTTATACCAAAAAAGACATTAATAAGACCATATACAAATACAGAAATCCCAGACCCAAACAACAGGACAATAGTGACAATGACAGACAGACACAAGTTATACTTCCCTATGTAAGCGGTATCAAGGATAAAATAGGTAAACTTTTGAAAAAGTCAAATATTAAGCCTATATTTCGGTCCAACCAAAAATTAGGTCAATGTTTGACTTCAACAAAAGACAAAATACCCCTGAGTTCAGAAGGCGTATATAAAATACCCTGCTCCTGTGGTACGGTTTACATAGGTGAAACTAAGAGAAAAATTTCTACAAGACTTCAAGAGCATGAGCGCAATATAAGAAAGAAACAAATTTCCTTATCGGCAGTAGCCGAACATGTACATGAAACAGGTCATAAAATCAATTTGTCTGAAACAAAACAAATATTAACAGAAAACAGAAAAATGCCAAGGAAGATACGGGAATCGATAGAAATCATCAAGCATCCTAACAATATCAATCGGGACACTGGTTACCACTTACCTGCAATATGGAAGTCTTTGATAGGAAAAAGCTCGTCACGGGTGAATAACCACAACTCGTCATAAATAGTGACACAAGTGGATTCGAAAATTAGTTTCAGATTAATCCCTGAAGATGTCTCTAGTAGTAAGAGACGAAACGTCGGAAAGTGAAAATCCATTAACACGGTCTAAACCCGAAAGTGAAAAAACTAAGGTACACATTGACACTAAAAAATAACACAAACAACAACAAAATTTTGGATTTTTTAAAATTTGAAATATTGGGTCCTGAATGGCACCAGGTCACCAGTTGTGTTATGTTTTAACCACCTCACCAGTTAAGGGTTAAAAAATTGCAATATAAAAAAATGGTGCATTTCCGTAATGAATAGTCAACAACAATCCAACTTATATGAAAATTCGTATAAAAACATATAGAAATCATATATGAAATCTCGTATAAAAACATACAATGTAATTTCTAAAAAGACGCATAAAAGACATATACGAACTTTCATAAGAAAACGTGTAAACATATAAAATTCGTATAGACATATAGAAATCAATTACATTTCGTATAGATTCATATACGAATTTTATACGAATCCTAATTAATTTTTTTACAGGGAGATATATAGATTTATTTGCCATTTAGAAGCAAAGGTACTTCTCATACTAGTAGTACTATAATACGTACCTTAAAAAAAAAGCAATATAATAGTAGGTATACCTAGGTATAGTATTATATTGCTTTATTTTTTTATCAATTTTATTTTTTTATCAATTTTATTTTTTTCATTATTAATTTATTTTTTTAAGGTATTAATATTTTTTCTTTTGATATGCGCGTTTTTTTTAATTAGTCTTTTTTTGTAAAAATAAAGCTAAAAATTACTATTTGTTTTTGGTGGTAATAAGAATTTGATTAATATTTAGTAGTATTGTTGTGTCGGTTTACTTTTAACTAGCTCATAAATCTAGTTTAAACCTTTTTTAACTTTATTTTACTTTCACTAATAACAATAATTGTTAAGTATATTTATTTTTAAAGAAGTGACTAATTAATGTTATTTTAATTAAATAAACACATTTTTTTATTTAATGAATTGAATTTTTTATTACTTTATATAATTATATAAGAATTACTTCAAGACGCGTTAAAAATATTTATTTAGATTAAAATTTATAAAATATTTTTTTTTAAACTCGGCGTTTCCGTATATTTTTTGAAAACTCTTCATACTAAAAAAAATAAGTCTACTTTTTCCATTAGTAATAGTAAAAAATCAACTTTGGCTTAAAATATCAAAAAATTATGACTTAAAAAAATCTTTTTGGTCTTTTAGGAAGTTTTAATGACATTAATTTAGTTAATTAACTAAACTACTCTTTCAGATAAATATTTTTTATTTTTACACTCACTGAAAGTTGAGCCAAATCAACAGCTGCTGTAAACTGCTCTTGGCCTGTTTTTCCATAATTTCCCTGCAGGGATTTGACCAGAGATTCTGTATCCATACCAATTCCTAGGCAATGGGGCCAGACCCAAGCTGTGGTATATATCACACATTCTCCAATTAGCACCAACATTATTATTATAAAGTACTGAAAAAAAAAGAAATTAAATATTTCAACCTAAGAACAAATCATTTTCTATATATTTTTATTATTTTGAAAAATACCAACATAACACGTAAAAGATTTTTCATACTTTTAAATGTGAAACTCATTTCAAAATTTTGCTCCCTATTTATGAATCACCCTGTATACTAAAATATATCAGGTAATTAAATTATTTGGTAATGATAAATTGGTAATAATATATTATAATACTATGTTATACTGTAAATGCTAACTGTGAAAATTTTTGATAAAAATATGTAAACAATATTTGGGGCTCTAACTAAACTTAAACTTAACATGGAACATTATAAAAATTACAGATTTCAACCTTTTTAATTATCGTTAGTTATATTATAATGGACATGTCATATTTTAATCCTAGATATTTAAATTCAATACTTACTACAGTCAATAAACAATAATTATTCATGCATGATGCCCAACAACCCAGAACACCTGCTGTGGCAAGTACCAATCCAAGAACTGCAAGTCCAATGGATAAATAATATAGGAGAGGATGGGGCATGAACGAAAAGGGTCCAGCAGCCAAAAGCTTCGATAAAAGAACTCTTTCGGAATCAAAAAGGACTAGCATTCCAGCTATTACTAGTATAAATCCGCAAATCTGAAAAAATAATTTAGATAAATATTAATTTATAGTCTAGTCAAACAATAAATGTAAATTCCAATAAATTTACACGGACTGCTATTTTGAAGGGTAGTAGTGTATGTTAACGGAAGATAGGTAGATAGGGTAGTAGTAGTTGGTGACAGAACAATCCTGGTAGTTATTCACCGGGTGATTTGCTTAAAGGGTTTCCGCTATCTTAAATTTTAAGGGTGCGTGCGGTTATCTCGCTAAATATACATCTTAAATAATATGCATTTTTATGGTAAGATGCATATTTAGCGAGATAACCGTACTCACCCCTAAAATTTAAGATAGCGGACACCCTTTACGCAAATCACCCGGTGAATAACTAACAGGATTTTTCTGTCAGCAACTACTACTACCCTATCTACTACTACTTATACTACTATCAGCCCCTGTACATTTTTTGCAGTTTCAACCTGGGAATTCCTCGTTATTTGACTGGACTATTAGTAGTATATTTTTTTTTTTTAGGAGATGAGTTAATTTTCTGTGCATGTACCAAAACGAAAATAAAAGACATCTTTATCCCACAAATTAACATTCGGTGATCGATGGTAGGCAACTAGGCAATTTATAGAATACACATTTCGATTTGTAAATTTTGAAACCTCGTATCTCAAAAAATCATTTTTCAGTTCACTAATCAACTGGTAACTTATATAATTAGGTATACATTGTATAATATTGTCTTGTATAATATACAAACTCCAATTTATTACTTGTAATAGTTAACTGGAGTTTGTATACCGGGTGTTCCGTTTAAAGTAAAGTCGATATCTCAGAAACCGTGATAGATAGGTTTTTCAAATTTAGTACTAAGCTTCAATATCAAAAGTGACACCTTTTGATCAATGCAGATTTTTTTTACTCACACCCCTAGGTGCGGTAGGGGGTAACTTAAATTTTTTAAATGGAATGGGTATTTTTTTTTTCAGATTCGAATTTAGCATAAAAAGGTAATTACTAATTAATAATTAACCAAAAAAGTATTTTTTTCAATTGCAAAATTAGGCTGTTAAAAAACTAGAATAATAACACGCCATTTGAAGATTTACAAGTCGTTATCTCAAAAACCGAACAGATAAGTTTTTCAAATCTGGCAATAAGCTTTAATATCAAGGGTGACCGTTTTTTATTAAGTCAGTTTTGTTTTTCACCCACATTCTTAGGCGTGGGATTAAAATTTTTAATGAGATCTAGGTGTTTTTTTTTTCAGATTCGAATTCAGCATAAAAAGTTACCCAGTACTGACTGACGGGCTATCACCGGGCCATAACACGCGTGTAAGTCTGGTAATGGCCTGTCAGTCAGTGTTTACTGGGTAAATTTTTATGCTAAATTAAAAAAAAAACGCCATTTCTTTTTTCAGAAAAATGTATATAAAATGATAAATATATTAAAATTAGAATATTTTTTAGGTTTAGTTACTAGTATTTAGTCTTATGAATAGAATCCCGTTGGAATTTTTACTCTATGCGTTACAGGAAGCCCAAAAACTGTGGGGCCGTTAAAAAAGTATATTTTGGAAGACGCCCTCTGAAGTGGTCAAGATGTACTAAAAATGCAAAAAAAAATATATTCTTAATGTTTTATAAATATGTCCAAAAGAAATCAGTTTAATAAATACAATATTCTTTTCACAAAAAAACTTAAAACGTTTATTTTTTTCCAATTATGAAACGAAAAGTCCCCTTAAATGGCGTGTCGTTAATTCTAGTTTTTTTAACAGCCTAGTTTACCAGTTAAAAAAAAAACTTTTTTGATCAAGTATATAACTGCTTTTTTTTATGATGAATTCGAATCTCAAAAAAAAACACCCCCATTCCATTTAAAATTTTAAAGTTACCCCCTGGCCTGCCTAAGAGTGTGGGTCAAAAAAAATCTGCTTTGATAAAAAGGTGTCCCTCTTGATATTAAAGCTTAGTATCAAATTTGAAAAAACTATCTGTTACGGTTTCTGAGATATCGACTTGTTACACTTTAAATGGACCACCCGGTATGTTATCAATGATAACTTATCATTCATCATGTACTGAGCTAATTACTACAAGGAACCAAAAATTGATTATTTTTAGATACAAGGTTTCGAAATTTACAAGTCGATTCGGTTTAATGTCAATCTATATCGATATCAGTAATTGGCAGATAATAAAGTAACTTTTTAAGACCATTTTTTAATCTTAATTTTTGCGTTTTGTTTTTATTGTGGCTGTCTGAAAAAAATTTGCTATGGTCGATACTACTTCTTTGCTGGACTTGTATTGCCTTTTCGGTATTTAAACAAATCTAAAATAGAATTGATTCTCTCTAAACTGACCAATCAACGTCCTTCCAGCTTGCTTGTCAGAATGGGTGGCAAAAGCATTGGTCAGGGTATTGATGTAAAATTCCTTGGAACTCACATCGCGGAGAATTGCTCATGGGTCATGCACATTGATACTGTGTTTAAAAAATTTCTAGCTCGAATTTCGCTCTCTACCATCTTAGAGATATTGTAAGTTTTGAGTCTCTTTTACTCTTTTATTATGCTTCTGTTCAGAGTAGACTGTATTATTCCTTGCCGTTTTGGGGTGGATCTTCAGATGTTGAACGTCTGTTTGTCTTACAAAAAAAAGTCGTAAGGACCATGTGTAATAAGAGATATGACAAACATTGTGCTTCGCTTTTCAAAAGGTGCGGAATAATGACAGTCTACTCCTTGTACTTATACAAACTTTGCCTATTCGTAAAGCAGAATACTTCTTTTTGTACTAAAAATGCTGAACTTAATCAAGGTATTCAAACTCGACATGGGAATTAATTGTCTATTCATTGGCATCGAACATCATCTTTTGAAAGGGGTACGCAGTACATGGCACAGCAAGTGTACAGTCACTTGCCTGCCAGTTTAAAAGCAGTTAGTAATTTTAATAAGTTTAAACATATTTTAAAGGATTATTTTACAAATAATCCTTTTTATTCTTGTAATGAGTACCTAAGTAATATTAATATTTCGACGGAATTTTAACTTTTTATATTTATATATTTTTTAATTGTAAATTGTACTTTTATATGCAATTTAATAATTTATTAATTGTATTTTTTTTTATATTTCGTATTTTGACGTGTCTATAGATTTTTGTATCTCAGAGGACAAATAAATAATTATTATTAATTATTATATACTATAACTATAACCGGGCTAGCCCGTGCCGCAAACCAGACTCGTCTAGCAAAGACGTTATTTCGAGGCGTAAACCGCTGAGGAATAGGGCATTGCAAAAAAAGACTTTTTTTATATGCACCCTCCCTATGTTGTTTCAATTAAAAAACTATGCTTGCAAACCAAATTTCAGGTTAATTGAACATTTTTTGACGCCCGCTCCACTCTGTTTACTAAGGAACATGAAAAAAAAAGGTATGGTCCACCAGACAAACATTTCTATACGTTTTAGGGGTCGCTGAATCCCAATCCGGAGTTGGTTTGACTCCCTAAGATCGCATTTCGTTCCTAACCTCAAAGTAATGAAAGTTGAAACACTTCATCACTTTTTTTGAGTTTAGGAACAAAATCCGAAATAACCGAGTCAAACCAACCTCAGATTCGGATTCAGCGACCCCAAAAATGTATATAATAGTTTGTCTCGTCTCGTTTTTTTCGTGGTCCATTGCACAGGCACACGAAAAAAAAAGGTCTTGTCCACCAGACGAGATAAACATTACTATACGTTTTTGGTGTCGCTGTATCCAATCCGGGGTTAGTTTGACTCGGTCATTTGGTTAGATTCGTTAATAAATTCAAAAAAGTGATGAAAGTCGATACATGTTATCACTTTTTTAAGCTTAGGAACTAAATGCGATCTGACCGAACCAAACCAACCACAGATTTGGATTCAGCGACCCCAAAAATGTATACAAATGTTAGTCACGTCTGGTGGACAAGAGTTTTTTTTTCGTGTGCCTGTGTTTTTGTTAAGTCAGTAAACGGAGTTGGTCGGGGGTCAAAAAATGTTCAAGTAAACTGAAATTTGGTATGCAAGCATAGTATTTCAATTGAAACAAAATAGGGGTGCATAGGAAAAATTTAAAAAAGGTGATTTTTTGCAATACATTACTGAGGAGTTCAGGTTACAAATTGGAAGAAATTTTGGAGTAATCTTTACCAAACTAAGAAATCTAGGTAATTTTGAAGGAAATCACGAGTAAATACTAAGGGATTACACCCTGAAAAGAATTCAGTGATTTACTCCTTAAGGTAAAGATAAGTTTAGACTGTAAAGTATTTTAAAATAAAAAAAGGAACTTATTTGTCGCATGTCGAAAAAATATACAGGGTTATTTAGAAATAAGTTCGAGAATTTTAAGAGGTGATTCTACTTTAAAAAATATGAAAAAATGTTCCTATAAAGGTTGGTCCGGAAATGACTCCAAAGGGAGCTGTGGCCCAAAGATGGACATAATGGATCGGGAACAAAAAAGCACCAATAAAATTTTAATGCTGAAGCACAATTCTTCATTTAAAACTAAGCAAAAAAGTATTCTTCACCAAAACACCTAATTTTAATATTAAAGGAGATATAGCCTTTTAAAAAGTAACATTTTTAGTGGTACAGGGTGATCCAGAATTCCCGTCTTCGTCATTTTTCTCCAAAATGGTAAGAGATATTAAAAAAATTCAAGAACCATGTTTTATAGTCTCCCCTGTACTACTACTACTAAATACCGAAAACGCTTTCATCATAATACTCGTTGGCCCTGTGGCGACCTCTATATTTTTTCCCCATGTTAAATGATTTTTTTATTTATGAAATTAATTATTAAATTAATCTTTAAATTAGAATAGTTCACTTTCATATCTTTTTTTTCTGCGCTCATTTGTTTTCTAGTTATAGGCTGTCAAAATTTGCTTAATTAACTGTGCATAACTATTTAACCATTACAGATATTAAAAAAAATCAAAATGTTACATCCTCTTAATTGCATTTTTTTTAAAACGGTTGTTCCTACAGTGTTACACTATATGACATTTTTTATGTGTTTTTACTGAAGGAATCTATATTTATTACAAAAATCCATAAAAAAGTTTGGGTCAAAAAAGTGTTCAGCCTCACATATTTTGTCCGTCTAGGCACGCCTCTGGATAAATTAAAAAAAAAATAACACAAACTTATTGCCCTTATTAATACTAGTATACATGCAAAGGCTCGTCTCTCTAGCTTAAAGGGTACAAAAGTTATGAATTAAAAAGGTACAACAGTTATGAATTAAAAACCTTATTTTTATTACAATTTTAAAGAGCCGTAGCTCCCTTAGGACTGGTTTCCGGACCAACCTTTATAGGAATTTTTTTTCATATTTTTTAAAGTAGAATCACCTCTTAAAATTTTCGAACTTATTTCTAAATAACCCTGCATATTTTTTCGACATGCGACAAATAAGTTCCTTTTTTTATTTTAAAATACTTTACAGTCTAAACTTATCTTTACCATATAAGGCAATTGCCTTAAGGAGTAAATCACTGAATTCTTTTCAGGGTGTAATCCCTTAGTATTTACTCGTGATTTCCTTCAAAATTACCTAGATTTCTTATTTCTGAATAACCCTGTATATACAGTATTTAAAAGTAAATAGCAAAGCTTTTATCTCCTTAATATGGTCGCATTGTTAGACAAAAAACATAGCTGTTTCGACCTCATTGGGCCTCATCAGCACAGTTAACTGTGCTGAAAAATTATCAAATTAGTATGCATTTGGCAATAATTATTGCCAAATTCATACTAATTTTTTGGTATTTTAAAATATTGTTTTTTTTATTTACGGGTTTCTGCTGCATTTGCTACATACCAATAATAAAAAATTGCATATTGCCAAAAATATTTTACTAGCAATAAGCGAAAACATGCCCATCTTTAATAAACAAAACACGCACTTGCACTACACTATATTAACTTTTATTAACATGACACATTATATTTTTCAAATGCACTGCACTCTTGATTACCACTAATTCACCGGCCCATTTTTTAAATTACTCATGGCGACTTATTTTAAATTAAAGTGCTCCTAATAGGTGGTACCTACACGAGTTAAAGAGTTATTGCAAATGATCAAATAAAATGCTACATCAGACAAGCAGCAAAAATGAAACAAACCGTGAAGATGTGTAATGCTTCGCATTTCATGACATACTTCTCGTAGTTATAATAATAATAATAATAATAATAATAATAATAATAATAATAATAATAATAATAATAATAATAATAATAATAATAATAATAATAATAATAATAATAATAATAATAATAATAATAATAATAATAATAATAATAATAATAATAATAATAATAATAATAATAATAATAATCTTTATTTCCATAGACTTTATAAAAGTTTTGTATAATGTCGTATACAAAAAAAAAATGTACTGTAAATGTATACAAAACATTGATTTACATTTAATTTAAAACTGTTTACATTAGTCTATAACAAAAAACAAACAAATTGGTGGTGAACATTGGTTTACTTAAAAATTAAAATTAAAAAATCATCTAATTTATAGAAAGGATGCGCAGCAAAAAAAAATTTAAGGTTTTTTTTTTTAATTTGAGTCACCTTGCCCACCTTAAAATTTGTTGAGCTAGGCGATGCATCGGAATAGAAAGATTTATGCCATACCTGGTTTCCGGGCCTAAAGATATCTCGGAGTTACTAGTGAACAACGTTTTGTTTTCAATGGTATATACCGCCAAATTATATAGGTACAATGATATGACTGTCATTATACCGTGTTCAATAAAAAGGGGCTTACAGTGATCCCTGTATCCAGCACCAGCCAGTGTTCTCATTATCCTCTTCTAAACCACCAAGATCCTTTCCAGATTTGTCCACCCCACACACCAATGCCATACTGAAGATGAGTATTCCCATTGGCATTGTAAAAAAGTTTTAGGGTTGAAACACCCAGTCAACACAAATACATGGCAGGAACATAGCAGGTACATAACCACTGTTCTATGTGATGTTGCAGACATGTAATTTTTATAGCCCATGTATAGTCCTTGGACTTTAACAATTCCGCCTCAAGTTATGTATCAGCTACATAACATGCTACATATCAGATACATACTAGGTACATAACAATAAAAGTAGGCGTTTCCGAATTTTGCTTTTTATGGAGTGCATCATAGATTTAGACATGGTGAACATTTTTACGTCTTTTTGATAAACCTAATAATTAAAGTATATAAATATATTTATATGTATCATCCATCAGGCAAAATTCTTATACGATGTGCATTTTTACTGTGAAAGCAAACTTTCTACCAGGCTTAAAAATCATGAGCCACATAAAAAGCCAATTTTTAGAAAAAAAAATAGCAAATAATCATTTAAAAAAAATATATATATTTTAATTTTTTGTCTAAAATTATCTAAAATCAGTTTAGTTGTCTAAAAATACATGCGTTTCTACTACTTAAGGGTAAAACTTTTATTATTAACAACAATTTTAAGAATATTAGTGATTCTAACCTATAAAAATTAAAATAATATAGACGCCATATTTAGTATTGAATTCATAACATTTTATGTATCGTGTATGTTCTCGTACCATGTATATGATACATAACATGCAATATTGCATGTTATGTATCATACATAGGTATGTTACATCTTATGTAATATGGCACATGTAACGTAAAAAATCTTTCTGTTATAGGGCATGTTATGTAGCATACATATGTATGTTATGTCTCTTGTAATATGGCACTTGTTACCTAAAAAATCTTTCTTTACCATGTTGCATCCATATATGTGCGGACTGGGCATCCACATTTTTTTTTTAATTTAAAATTGCATAGTGACAACTATTCATTTTTTTTATTATACAGGTATAGAATTATTATTTGAACACTTTACTAAAATGCTTTTATTTCGTGGCTTAGTTAAATGTATTGGGTTTTACCTAGATCTAGTTCCCTAGTTTTTCCTACGACCCAGTTAGTAGGTAGTGCCTATTTTACACCCGTTGTCTATGACAACGGTTGGAAAGTGACAATTAGCTTTTATATCTACTGTCAGAAAATTAGTAAACGTCAAACACATAACCTAAACATGACAAACTAATTTTAAGATAATTTTTGCTCTTTTTCCCAATAAACAATGGTTCGGCGGCCGACGATGATGGCAAATAATCCTCACTTTTTGACATCTGCCCGCCGTTGGAACGACATCGGCTCGCCGGTCGGCAAAATGATGGCAAATGATAATCGAAATACTACATCGGCTCAACGTCGGCGCTTCAAAGGCAAGGGATAATCGAAATACTACATCGGCTCAACGTCGGTCCGCCGCACACAGGTAAAAAATACCAACAAAAAAAAAACCGAAAAAAATCACGAAGCGTCGAATGTTGAATATTTATAAACCATATATCAATGATTTGAATACATTTTTTTGAAAATGTTTGCTGCCTTGCGTAAAAAATTAAATTTAAGTGGCACACTGCATACCGGGTGGGCCATTTAAATGGTTAAAAGTCGATATCTCAGAAACCGTATAAGTTTTTGAAATTTGGTACTAAGCTTCAATGTCAAGAGGGATACCTTTTTATCAAAGCAGATTTTTTTTCATCCACAGAGTGGGTAACTTAAAAATTTTAAATGGAATTTGAATATTTTAGTAGTTTTCTATTGTTTAGGTTTATTTCATTATTTTAAACTTAAAAATATACAAATAAAATCAAATTTGAATTTTGTCCAAAAATTTAAATTTTTTTACCTGACAAGGAAATAATACCTTTCTATGATTTAATACTCCAATACTATATTTTAAAATTTAAAAAATACAGCCCTAAAAAAAATTAAGTGTAAGATATTGTACATGCGGAAAGACAGACGTGTCTAAATGAACAGGTAAAATGGAATTTAAATTGTTTGGAACTCGTTAAAAAAAAATTGATGCCATAATCAAGATTTGCCAAACTTGAAAGTAAAGTATATTTTATAACTAGTATGGCATAGACCATATTCCTCGCGAGCGGAAACTTTTTCATACGAGCCGGCGGGCGGGTATGGTGATCCCGCGAGCGCGGAATTACTATTCCATACGTGTTGTAGACTATACTTTTTCTTCTACTGCAAATATGAAACACTGTATGGCTTTAAACTGCGGATAAGGTCAAAAACAATGTTTTTTGTGACTCGAGATTGTAAATGCGCCAAAACACATATTTTTAAATAAAGCAATTAATGTTATTTAATAATTTTATCAAATCAGTACTTAAAAAATATTTTTGTTTAATTTTAGCACATATTTACAAATTATAATGCAAAAATTGAAGGTTATGTTGGATTCTTGTGACAGATAATAGGTTTAAATATTTAACAATAGATGGAGCAGTTTTAATTTTTTGAACTAAATTGATAAAAAACTGGTCAAATATTAAGAAAGCCTAATAAACCTTATGTAATTTTAACGCAAAACTTTAAATTGCATTAATTTATTCAATATTTCATGGTAAAAAATATATATTTTTGCTAATTTTGCCACAGTTCTCTTTGGCACTACATGTGCTCATTCTAACACTTGATACGGAATATTCATACCGTATCTAGAGCTAGAATGGATTCATTCTGTGTTTGAAAAGTGTGTGTATTTGCTTATACCCTGATAGCACAAAAGCCTTCTAAGAAGATTCTTAAAATAAATAGCCGGAAGGACGGCATGCTTCTTAGAAGCATATCTATTTTGCTCAGGATATTCTAAGAACGATTAAAGAAATGCAAAAGATACCATTTTAATCATTCTGGGAGTTCATAAGCTTATAAGCTTATAAGCTTCTGTATCAAATAAGAATGTTTTAAGAAGCATGTTAAGAATGTTCTTAGTAGTAGGTACATGTACTTTTAAGAATATTCTTGGCATGCTTCTTAAAATATTCTTATTTGATGCATTTAAGTAATAATATTGAATATTGCGCATGCGCAAACAAAGTAAGTAGGCGTTTCAGATTTCTACATTAATGTAGTTTTTCTCTTTCTTTTAAATATATTTTATGATACTCGATCCTTTTTATGGAGTGATATCATAAATTTGGACATGGCGAAAATTTTTACGTCTTTGTGATAAACCTAATAATTAAAGTATATGAAAATCTTTAGATATAGCATCCATCAGGTAAGATTCATATGCGATATGCAGTTTTACTGTGAAAGCAAACTTTCTACCAGACATAAAAATCATGCGCCACACAAAAATCCAATATTTAGAGAAAAAAATAGCAAAAAATTATCATTTCAAAAAATAATAATTTTAATTTTTTGTCTAAAACTATATAAAATCACTTTATGTCTAAAAAACTTATGTTATTAACAGTAATTTTAAGAATATTTGTAATTCTAACCTAATAAAATTAAAATAATATAAACGCCATATTACTATTCTAAAAATATTCCCATTAGAATATTTTAAGAATATGTATTTGGGAATATCCTTAGCAAAATACTCTAATCATGCTAAGAATGTTTAGAGTAGAAGCACTTATGCTACTACAGCAGTGCACCTTTTAAGAACATGCTTAGCATGTTTACAGCATTATGCTAAGAACCTTTTCAAGGGAACGATTAAAAAACCTTCTTAGGATGAAGTGTGTTATCAGGGTATTCTAAAGCAGTCGTATAAAAAACCTATTCTATTCTATATTTGTTATTGGCTTTTTTGTTTCGAATAAATAAGATCACAGCATAAAAAAAACACCAAGTCAGGAAGACTAATCTCATATTTATGATACTTATCCCACGTTTTAAACGAACTAAAGTTCTTCAATATTATTATTATTAAACACTTTCTACACTAAATTAAATATACTAGTAAGATAAATCGAATCCTGGCATATCAACGATAGCAAAGTTGTTGCTGGTCAACTATATTGGCCTTGCATAAATGATCTTTCCGCGCTAAAAACCTACCAAAGTCTGAAAAGTCCAAACCAACCTATTATACTCTTCCAACTGTATTCTGGAAAGAGTATTAGTAAATTGAAAATCAGACACAGGAAGGAAGTACCAATTAGCGGAGCATGAAGAAGTGGGGTCGTGGTGCGCCATGCATGATGAGGAGAGCATTGTGATGAATTTAGCCTATGAAAGTTAGATAGTTTGCATTTCAGGTGTTTAATTACTTTTACCTGCCTACAGAGAGTTGCAGGAAAAATATCTCTTCGGCGAACAAAAAATATGTTCTCCTTAATAATAAAAAAAGCCCAAAAAGATTTTTTTTTTCAAAAAAATAAAAAATCAAAACTTCTACAAGAAAAATGTTTATTGTGCAACCAATATTAAGCGAGAGCTATTGCAAAAAGAAAAAGTTGTTAACTTCTCACCCAAATTTTTATAAAAACAATCCCGTCTGAAGACAGTCCTCAGATGACTTATCCAGGTTTTACTAAGAAACCCTCAATAATAGAACACTAGCGTAATTAATAACTTAATTAGGTTATGGTATACTTTGATAAATAGTTGTATATGCGCTAACCACTATATATTGCATAGAATACAACAAAAAAGTAAACGTGTCCGGTGTTTACAAACGAGTGCAATAGTTTTATTTACAAAAATAAACTGATAAGTGATCAGGTTTTTCTTTGTAGGACAGAGAGCGAGGTAGGCGTGGCTTGCAAATCCGCAGCTTCGGATTTCCGCTCCTTCATACGTCACGATCCTCGCTTCAAAACGCAAGCAATTCACCTGGCCTAAGCCTGGTAGGCGTCAGCTCTACTGCGTTTGCTTTGGTGTAATGTATTTTAAATCCACATATTAATTACCTTTATGTGCACATAGAAACTACATATCACATGTAATTACATGCTTATCTTTGGGTATACGCACATACAAATTTTAGCCTAAAATGCCTACTTTCAATATTTTGGTAAAGCATTTATTAGAATCAGCTGATTGTCGCCATCTTTATTAATCATCCTTCCTCGAAAAACTATTATAGTGACAACAACGTTGTTGTTTTAATAAATAATATGAATCTACAATTGAATCGGTGAGATCGAGAAGGAAAAGATTGTACTTTTTGGACAAAATTGACTGAGATAGCCAATTTATTTTTTGGTTTAAAACGCATCTGTTGACACAAAAAAGGTAAAATATCACAAACTATTATGCCCCAGTAACACATTAAATATATGATTGAGACAAAGAAGGAAAACATTCCAGGAATTTCATAGTTTGAACATTTTTTTTAACTTACTACATAGACAAAGAACATAGATGAGCAGTCATCTCAAGGTTATATACAAATTTACGAGTCCTGCATTTTGATCGGAAGTTACGTCAGAAATCATCTGGGAAATTTAAATTAGTGGGTAAAATGTAAATAAATAAACGACATAACTTTACTTTTTAATGTTTTTATTATTTAAAAGTCCAAAAAGTGTGTCACGTAGTTCTTGAACATACCCCAAAAGAAAAACTTAAGTAAAAATTACTACTTTGTGTGCATCACAATTCCCACAAAAAGAAAAACAATAAAAATTACCTACATTTTATCCTGTATCACAGGCAGTTAATTGTTTGTATAAAGCATTAGGTATATAAAATTTTATTTGTTTCTTATGTTATATAAAAAATCAAACTTACCTAAAAAATATGATACTGCTGTCTGAAGGTAACAGTCGTTTTATGTTTCTACAACTTTTTATAAAACACGTCATTGCAAAGACTTTACTAGTTCTTTGAAAAAGCACTATAAAATATACAAAAAACACAGAAAGACTTTAAAAGTTCAAAAACGCTATTATAGTCTATAATAAAATAAAATGTTCACCCTTCTAGCACAAAACACCAAACGCGTAGAAAAAATAACAGAAAAACCTCGAAAACAAACTCAAAACATACATAAATTAGGTTATGTTAACCTGTTGCACGAATATGTTAGAGGTGCGTGCGAAGAATTATATTTTTATATTTAAGTTACTGGTAAAAATAAATAAATATCTGTGTAGTATAACATATTGATTTAGTTTTTACATATATAACAAACTGTTGCAACAAAACAACGACAAAAAGAAACTTTTACTTACTACTGAAGTGAAATGAAAAGACACATCTCTAACAAAGAAAATATTCCTATCTCTCTCTCTCTCTCTCTCTCTCTCTCTCTCTCTCTCTCTCTCTCTCTCTATTTATTTGGTCTTTTTCTTCCGAATAATTAACCAGGGTTTCTCTATATAATCATGAGGTTTCCAGTGCGCAAGTACTAATCGGATATGTATCCTGACTTGCACACTATCACTGATAAAATACTACTGTAGTAATTTCCACGCTAATATAAAAAGTTATCATTAAAAACAGACAAAAAAATTATCTTCAAACGTCCATTATTATTCACTTAAAATTCAACAGTTCGCACGATTAATAACCATATATATGGTTCACTTTTACTTGTACATAAAACATTAACATAAAAATACTCGAGGCACATCATAAAAGATGACAAAACAAAAATACACGAGGCACATCATAAAAGATGGCTTAGCACGATGCTGACGGTTCATCGCCCAGTACTTGAATTAATATATATTCCTATCTAACGCAACACAGTGTTACCAACATAAAATATATATATATTTTTACTTTATGTTGGACAATTGGAATTAAAATGGAGGACGCATTTAGTCGGGACGCAGAAGTATGCGCAGACGGTCAAAAATCAATCTATTTGTTTATTTTGTCTATGACTTACTTACTACAAAAAAAAGATGATAACTTTGAGTAAGAGTAAGGACTAAAAACCTATAGACTTAGGCGGTATCTGTTTTAAATCCCCATGTTTGGGTAAATCGGATAGTATCCTACATTTTTGGATCAGTGGGTCCAGAATATCACTAGAAATGATAATTTCACTATGCGCATAAAATAAACCAAGGGCTTCACTTTTTATTTAACAAAATGTTGCAAAATCGAGAAGAAATTATTTTTTTTCTCCTTTTCGTTTATACAGTGTGATCCGTTTATTTTGGAAACATCCCAAAAAAAGGAATAGGTATTGATGGATAAGGATGAACCTTTTTTTAAATGAGAGGACAAAAGAACTCTACAAGAAAAGCCCCAGAAATAATTTTCTTTTGCAAAAACCGGCTAACTACACTTACTTTTATAATAGGTTTTTTAAACAAACGGGGTTAACTGGGCATGGTCAAAATCACTTATATCAATATTAATTAGTTCGGGGTTAATTGGGCCATGTCCAGTTAACCCCGGACCAATTATTCCTGAGATATATCTAATATTTAACATATTATGTTGTCTATTTTTATGTTAGAATTAAATTTTATTTGATTTTAAATCGTTTTTATTCACAATAATTACAATACAATATATTTTTGTTAGTGTACCAGTTAACCCTGAGTAGTGGTCCAGTTAACCCTGGCCTATGGGGTTAACTGGTCCCGCGGGGTTAACTGCTTTATCGTTAATAACTTTTTTTTATATAAATTATATTTTTCTGAAGTATTAATATGTTCTAACTATAGTAATAATATATCTTTTGCTATAGAATATATTTGAAATTGTTTACAGGTTTTTCAAAAACTCGATATGAAAAAAAGCTGCCCAGTTAAATCCGACTTCCCCTATACACCCCGTATATTATCGCGGAGAGTGTAGAAAATGGTAAAACCAAATAAGATAAGTTTTGTAGCGATAGACAAAATTTTACTATTTTTTTTTTAGGCTTTCAGCTTGATTTTTTAGCGTTCAGTTAAATGTATACACCCCGTATATTATCGCGGAGAGCTGAAATAAAATTATATTGTAGAAAATGGTAAAATTAAATAAGATTTTAAGTTTTGTGGCGATAGACAAAATTTTACTTTTTTTTTTTCAGGCGTTCAGGTTGATTTTTTAGCGTTCAGTTAAATGTATACACTCTGTATATTATCGCGGAGAGCGAAATAAAAATATATTGTAGAAAATGGTAAAACCAAATAAGATTTTAAGTTTTGTGGAGATAGACCACATTTTACTATTTTTTTCAGGCGTTCAGGTTGTTTTTTTAGCGTTCAGTTAAATGTATACACCACGTATATTATCGCGGAGAGCGAAATAAAAATATATTGTAGAAAAAGGTAAAATCAAATAAGATTTTAAGTTTTGTGGCGATAGACCACATTTTACTATTTTTTTCAGGCGTTCAGGTTGATTTTTTAGCGTTCAATTAAATGTATACACCCCGTATATTATCGCGGAGAGTGAAATCAAAATATATTGTAGAAAAAGGTAAAACCAAATAAGATTTTAAGTTTTGTGGCGATAGACAAAATCTTACTATTTTTTTCAGGCGTTCAGGTTGATTTTTTAGCGTTCAGTTAAATGTATACATCCCGTATATTATCGCGGAAATCTGAAATAAAAATATATTGTAGAAAATAGTAAAACCAAATAAGATTTTAAGTTTTGTGGCGATAGACAAAATCTTACTATTTTTTCAGGCTTTCAGGTTGATTTTGTAGCGATAGACAAAATTTTACTATTTTTTTCAGGCGTTCAGGTTGATTTTTTAGCGTTCAGTTAAATGAATACATCCCGTATATTATCGCGGAGATCTGAAATAAAAATATATTGTAGAAAATAAAACCAAATAAGATTTTAAGTTTTCCCAGGCAGCACATGATATCTTAAAGACGTCTTTTTTAGATCTTAATTATGTCTGGACGCCTAAATACATAAAAAGGATATCTTATGGACTTCTTTTTAGGGATGTTTAAAGGATATCTGATTATGATGTCTATAAGATGTCTTTTAAGTATCGGTACAAGACGTCTTAACTTTGATACTCATCGCTAAAAATAAATTAACCACAATCAACTATTAAAAAAATTACCATTTTTTTTAAAGATCTTTTTTAAAAAAACAAAAAAATTAAAAAATTAAAAAAAAAATTCTTTTATTTTTACGAAAAACGAAAAAATTAAAAAGAAATTAAAAAAAGAAATCAAAAATAAAAAAATGAAAAAAAACTAAAAAAAAAACATTTTTTAAAGATCTTTTTTTGACAAACAAATTACCTCTCATTCTAATTATAATTATGTTTTTCATATCAATACGACCGTACCTAGCAACGTAAATGGGAGGGGGTATTATGTTGTAAAGTCACCTGGGCAAGGCGTCAGTAAGGCGTCTTAAAAAAGAAGTCTTAAAGACGTTACCTTTTGTAACATACGACGTCGTTAAGACGTCTTTAAGATGCATATACGGCGAAAACCGACGTTCTTAAGACGTTTTGAATGACGAGCTACGACATCTTTAAGATCTCTTTAAGTCATCTTTGTGCTGTCTGGGTTGTGGCGATAGACAAAATATTACTATTTTTTTCAGGCGTTCAGGTTGATTTTTTAGCGTTCAGTTAAATGTATACACCCCGTATATTATCGCGGAGATCTGAAATAAAAATATATTGTAGAAAATAGTAAAACCAAATAAGATTTTAAGTTTTGTAGCGAAAGACAAAATTTTACTATTTTTTTCAGGCTTTCAGGTTGATTTTGTAGCGATAGACAAAATTTTACTATTTTTTTCATGCGTTCAGCTTGATTTTTTAGTGTTCAGTTAAATGAATACACCCCGTTTCGTGGAGAGCTGGAATAAATACACATTGTCTGTAGGGGGCTAAAATTAAAATATAAAGAACATTTAAAATCGTTTAAAATAAAATAAATTATTTTTTCCAAACACTCAACTGCCGTGCTATGAGAGACCCGCGTATCTCCATTTGACGCATAGCAACGTTTTCATGTCAACTCGGTGTAATATTTTGAAAACGCTGCAATTGTCAAATGGAGATACGCGGGTCTTTCATAGGGCGGCAGTGTATTGTTTAGTAAAATTATTATACCCCGTAAGTTAAACTAGCCTAGTTTAACCTATGTATGCTTGTGATAGACCAAAAATAACTCTTTTTAAGTTTGGTTTTAAATTATTGTTTTAAATTCACCCTGTATCAATCTTTTGGAACGCACCAATAAACTACAGCAAAAAATATATATAACTACAGGAGTTCATTGCTTATATGCAGCTATTTATGCCGTGTTTTAATAAACTGCGCATGCGCACGCCCATGCGCTGACCGGTTTTCAATATAATATGTATTATTTTAAATAAAAAACATTTTTTTACAACAACAAAAAAAAAAACACCAAACAGACGCAAACCAAGGCCCCCTCATTAAAAAAAAAACACCAAAGAGCCAAAACAAACTCCGGCACGGAGAGCTGCACTTAGGCGCTTGTACAAGAGTTCTAGTCAGGGGAGGGGCAGCCTTAAGTAGGTGACCTTGCAACACAGCTAAAAATGGCCGCCATAGCATCGCAATTTACGTGCTAGATGTCGCTAGCGTTATTTCTTGTAATTTTTAAAAGATAGTTTTCTTTTATCTTTTCATGTAAAGCTTTACATTTATCCTGTTAGATGGCATCGTATTAAAAACAATAATAAATTGAAAAATAGTAAATATTTTAAGATAATATTATTAAGAATGATTCTATATTGCATATTGACCATATCTAAAACAAAATCCCATTGAAAGTATTAGACTTACTTTGTTGTAAAAAAAATATTTATAAAGCGGGGGTTTCCGTGTTTCTAACCTCAAAAAATCTAAATCTTGGATTGGTGTGTGACGAAAATTTTTAATAACTTTGGAAAAGGTAATTATTTGATTAAATATATATACATAACAAATAAAACTAAATAATAATGATGCCTTCATGTGTTTTTAGTGTTTTTGAAACCAATCAGTGGCGATTAACCAATTGGTCACACTTTTGAAGAGGGTGGAAAGTGAAGCTTTTAAAAGTAAGTAATTTATATACAAAAAACAATTAAAACAAAATATTAATTATGCTCTCATGTGTTTTTAGTGTTTTTGGAAACAGTCGGTGGCGATTATCCAATTAGTATTACGAGTACGTTACCCCAGTTTTAGTTTTAACTCATATGGGTAAAAAGTTTTTTTTTTTTAGGGGTGCAGGGGTTTGGGAAACGTTCAAATTTTACGTAACGTTAGTTGTACCAAAATTCATACACTTAAGTGTATCAATTGATACCCCGGTTCTCGCGTTATTAAAGGCTGTAGAGACTTTATATTTTGGCTAGGGAGGGTAACGAAAGTATAAAATCTCTGCAGCCTTTAATAACGCTGGAAACGGTGTATGAAGTGTATTAATTTTGGTACAATTTGCGTTACGTAATACTACCCAGACAGCACATGATAACTATTAGATATCCAGGGAATATACTTTCTGGATATAGGGTATATCCAGTGGATAGCCTGGATTGCCATTAGATATCCCATAGACATCCAAATGTCCGCCTATACATATGCTATTATAAATAGCACTCTGTATGAATATTGGCATTTATTTATTAAGACTTGATAAATGCTTTTTTTAGATATACATTTTCTATTTAAAAATAATGTATTAAGTTAAAAGAAATAGATGCCAGTTACCCTACAGAGTGCTATTTAGTTTACGCACTGTGACGTGCGATTCGTATACGAGAATATATTCTCTCATAAAACGGTGTATAATAATAATATATTTTTTTTAAATTGTAAAAGCTGAGGGTGATAAAAAAACAATTTTCGGATTTCGTCCATTTTCATTGATTTGATAAAAAATTATTCTTTATGTATAGGTAATTAAGAATTATTCTTGTATGTACTTTTTTTAAATGAAATAAATTGTTTTATTTTTGTTTTGCATTTTTATTTTATTCTTTTATTACTTTAAATGGAGATTTTTATCGAATTCAAAGTAATAATTAAAACACGTTGAAGGACAATGACGCTGTCCAGCGGTATGTCTGCAAAAACGCAGGCTAACCGCTCGACAGCGTCATTGTCCTTCAACGTGTTTTAATTAACAATTTTATTAAGGATTTGAAATTGGCGCCACCTCTATTACTTAAAATTTCCGCTAGATGTCACTAGGGGTTTTTACAGAAACCGACTATACCGACAATAGTCCGCAATTTACGTGCTAGATGGCGACAGCAACCTTTTTGTAATCTGTGTTGCCTACGTTTAACACGGAAGCTAAAGTTCTTATATATATTTTCTTTGGTTCTAGTCAAATTCTCTGCTCGCAAGTGTAATCATTCAGGCCTATTCACATGTACCATTGAGATTGAGATTTGTGGCAATATTGACGAAAATTGCAAGGTCATTTACGTCAACTGTATTAAAACTGCATGGGATTGTAATTTTTGTCAATATTGAATAGATTTCAATGGTACGTGTGAATAGGCCTGATTATCACACCCCCATAAGGTCTGTTCGTTGGTGTTGCACATTCTTGCACTGACGTACACTTTTCGTCCAACCAAATAAGTACTGTATTTGTGACCTAATTCTTAAACATGACAAAGAATTTGTTCGACTGTAAAGTGCAAGAAAGTGCAACACCAACGAACAGACCTATAGACAAACATGAGGTCCTTTATGCTGTCAAAACAAATATGATGAAACAGCTCCACGTAGCGCAATGCTTCTAATTTATTCAATAAATTGCGACGTTGCCGGTTTAAAAACTATTCTTGTTTAGTTTTTTTTTTTTAATTAGTAAACCCCAAAACAAAATTTAAATGATAGTTGTATAAGTTATTTAAAACCTAATGTTTATGTTAAAATTGTTCTAAAAGTAGGAAAAAACCATATTTAAATAAATAAAATTTTAACCATATGGTAACTTAAATCTGGCAACAGAGCTTAGTACAAAGTGAGAGTAGATACAGTGAAAATTTTAAGTAAATTTTAATGAAACGTTTTTTAAGTATTTAAACAATTTATAATGGATAAAACTATAATCGGAAGTATACCGGGCACTGTTCTAAGTTCTCAAAATGGCCAAACGCTTATATCTTCGGGAATTCCTTCCCTCGACACAGTTTTGGGTAATTAAATTTGAGGTTAGGTTTTTCTTTGTTCTGTGGTTTTAACAGTTTTTATGATTTCTTTTAGGAGGTGGAATACCTGTCGGGACTGTCGCTTTACTAGGTAAGTGCATATTTTTTGTTTAACGCCATGATGCAATATTATTTGTGTAGAATCTACACTGTAAATGAACCATTTCACGTTTTTTTTTTTTCCCATGGGCATGTTGCCAGAATTTTGTTTCGATGGCTAATTCCTCAAATTTTAACCTAAAATTGAATAGTAACTTTTTTTAAGCTGAAATATATGCTTTAAAAATCGTGTATCAGCTCCCCTAAGCCTATTCCAAGAGAGCACTACAAATTCAACCTTTCAACCAAAATTACCCATTATTCTATCTAATTAACCAAGACTGAGACCAGGACATCTTTCCAGAGATGGGTCCTGTAGGCTCCAGTCTGCAGCCATAAAAATTGCTGTCAACAGTGGTGTAGAATGTAGCAGCCATGGTCAAAATTAATTTCCAGCTTTATTTTCAAGTTGTAAATCAGGAAGTGTGATTTTCATTTTAGACTGCGTAATTTGTTATTCAGCTTTTTAACATACCTATATTTCAGACTCTATAAACTGATTCAGATTTTTAAAATATATTTCAGAAAGTGTAAATTGTAATTCAGATTTCTAAGTTATATTTCAGAAAGTGTTAATTATTTTTCAGAAAGTATAAATTAATTTTCAGAATATCTTAGGTATTTTATTTAAATTTAGATTTGTAAATTCAATTTCAAAAAGTATAAATTAATTTTAGGAAACGGTAATTTGTAAATGCAAAAATGTGCAAAAATAGACCTTTAATTCTTAATATCTTAAAAACCACACCAAACCACTGCAACAAATACATAGGTTTTGCTTCTATACACCTGTATTACCTGAAAAACTTGACAGACCTCAACAGGGTATTTTTCTGTTCATATCCTTGGACTAATACGGCATTTTATGTCATAACCACCTTGTACCAACTCAATATTACATCTTCTACCTAGATATGTAGATAGCCTTTGTTACTTACCCCTCAGTTATAGTTATTACTGTTTTTCTGAAGTGACAATATTATGTGTTTTCATTTTTGCAGAAGAAGATCTCCATGGCTCATACTCAAAACTTATACTTAAGTATTTCCTTGCCGAAGGAATAGTATCAAAACATTCCACGTTAATAGCTAGTCAAGATGTAAATCCTTTTAACATAGTAAGTAATGATTTATTTATTATTAATAATAATAATAATAATAATAATAATAATCATGTTTATTGGTTACCCAATGGCCTAGCGACCGAGGTTTTCCTGCCCGTTTTTTTTTTAACATTTTTTAAATATAAGGCAGCATGAGAAAAAAATCTGATATTTTTTATTTGTTTAAAAAAAGAAAGCGACAACGCCTTTTGTAAAGCATGCATCTTACAGTAAGATTCTTACTTGTAATTCTAATATTAAAAAAAAAAAATAAATTACTTTATTAAAAAAGAAACAGGTATGTTTTTGTTTGCAAAAACAGGGTTCCCACCAATCCTGTAAAACCTTGAAAACCTGGAAAATGCATGAAATTTAGATCCCCACCTGGAATACCTGGAATTTAACATTTTTTCTTAAAAAAAAAAACAGTTTTTTACCTGGAATTTTGTAATAGCACCTGGAATTTAACATAAGAAAATATAATTTGTTAAAGAAAAATCAAACACTTGGCACAAAAGTTAAAGGATATAAAAAACATCCTACAATTTTGGTTGATTTTCAAAACTTGGCGAAAAATAGTCATAGAGTAGGCAATGATAAAAAAGCAAATTGAAGCTTCAAGTCTCTAGTTTTAAGATCCTAAAAAATATTAAAATATTTTTATCATTGTGTGAGTAATCATAAAAAAATCAGCGGTAAAAGAAATTCCAAATTTTTGCTTGCCTTTCAAAAAGTCCACGGTCTTCAATATTGTATTATTTGTGATTTTGTCTCAAAGCTCTTTTAGCTTGATTCTTCTTCTTTAATTTAAGCGCTAAAAAAGCTCTGTACGATTATTTTATGCTGAGTTATCGGAGTTAAAAGCAAAAATTACACTTTTAAATTTGATAATTACTCGGGAACTACCAACCATACAGAAAATTGGTTCTGAAAACTATCATCTATCAGTTTTTCTTTTTTTTTATTTTTTTTTTTTTGAAGATGAATTTTTTTCGTTAATTATCCATATTTTTCGTTAATTAATAATTAATAATTATGCATATATTTGTCATGAAAAAATGTTAATTATTTAAAAAAGAAAAAAAAACATTTTCACAAAACTTTTTTTTTACAATATTCACAATGCATGCGAGGTATGAAAATCAATTACCCAAAATGATTTTTTTTCAGTTTTTTTTTTGTTTAAAAATAATACTAAGTATTATATACGAAAACTATTTTACTATACCTGGAATATTAATAATTTTTACCTGGAAATCCTGGAAAATACCTGGAATTTGAATGTCAATTTTTGGTGGGAACCCTGAAAAAAACGAACGTTTGTTTTTAATTTTTGTGAAACAAAGTGACTAAAACGGTTCTTGTTTGCATATTTTAAAAAAGCTTAGAATTTTTTATACAAATCATAACAAAAAAAAAATCTGCCAACGCTGCATATGAGTACAATTATCCTTCTAAGAAGTTCCGCACAGGGCCGGCTTTTAAAAGTTTTTTTACGAATTAGTTTTGTTATTGACTTATATTTTTAACGGGCCTTAACGACATAAACTAATTAAACTCAACCAACCTAATGGGCTTTTTTAGCTTTAAAAAGGCAAATTTGCCTAAAATCGTATTTTATGTAGGTATTGTAAAATAACTTTGAAATACCTTCGTAAAATACAATTTTCCTTCCATCGACTTACTTTTGTTGCTTAAAATTAGATAAAAGTAAAAATAACTAAACTTTAAAATAAACAATTTATTTATTTATTACTTTGCCCAAGGAATATCTTGCGTTAGGGGCTGTCCATATATTACGTAACGCGCCTAGGGGGGGAGGAGGTCAGAGAAATTGTTACAGTTTGTGACAGGGGGGAGGGGGGGTCTAGGTAAACGTTACGTAACAGAATTTAATAAATTTAATGTTTATTTCCTAAGCTTGGCAGATGTATTTTTATTTCAACATAAATTACTATTTAGTGGCCCATAATTCCCCTTTTCACAAAAAAATTGACGAAACTATGCATATTTAAATAATATTGTAATCAGTAAAAAAACTGTTGACATTGATATTAAAACAAAATCTTACGGCCCTGTTCTTGCGTGATCTTGCCGATACTGTGTACTATTTTTTGTACCTGTGCATAAACAATATACGTGTTATATGTAACACTCAGTGTAAAAAAAAGTACCTAGTATTTTTTCCCTGTGTGATATTGATTATGAATATTTTTTTAAAGTTTGAGTGATTTTTTCGTTTAAGTACATTAAGTGCTATATGTATTATTATAATAAATATGTATTTTTACACTGTCTTTTTACCGTCTTGCATTATGCGGAATTCTGTATCAAGATATGTTAGAAAAAAAAATACAAATTTTTATATTGTTACGCGTTACACAGGGGGGAGAGGGGGTGTTGGTAAATGTGACAGTTTGTTACGCAGGGGGTGAGGGGGACAATTTTTTTGAAAAATTGGGTTACGTAATATATGGACAGCCCCTTAGTAAAAAAAAATATTGTTTTTTTCACGTTTCTCGATTTTTTATATCCAAAAAGTTGATTTCCGTAAAAAAAATAGTTTAAAAAAAAAAATGTTTTTACCTCATTTTAGTTCGAAACGTTCTGGAATTATTATGGTTACAAATTTACCAGACAGACAGACTGACTGACGGAGAGAATTATTTTTTTACGAAAATCATCTTTTTAGCATATAAAACGCCGAGAAACGTTCAAGTATCTATTTCCGTTTTCACATAGAGAACTGCATTTGATGTGTTGTGTAAGGGGTTCAGGTGGTGTCTTATTTTTGTAATTGTTCTGAGGCTTTTTGTCTATTATTATACAGTCCAAAAAGTTCAAAAGTCACCCCCCCTCTTAACTTTTGAACCAGTTGAGATATCGACTTCAAATTTGGAACTTTTAAATAAGACAACTTAAACTATCTTTTAGCATATATTTAATACTTTCAGCTCTTAAAATGTGGGCAGGGGGGCATGGGGGCACATTTTTTTAATGGAAAGGGGGGTCGTGTAATACATCATTTTAAAGCTTATAAAATTCTCCATTTAACCATATTTTTAAATAAAAAAAAAATTGGGTTTAAAATGGGGTTGAAAATGGGTATTAATGTCAAAATTCCTCTAAAAAAAACAAATAATTTTTTAAAAATGCCCTATTTCATCATAAAAAATGTTAATTATACTTTTAAACTAATTTTAGTTGACCTAAATAAAAATTTATAAAAAGAATTTAAAAAATCGAATGTTTTAGCACAAAAAATTGAAAAATCAAAACCTTAAAAAACATTTTTAAAAAATTTAAAAATGTTAGTTTGAATAGAAAATTTTATAAGCTTTAAAATGATGTATCACACGACCCCCCTTTCCATTTAAAAAAATGTTAAGAGTTCTAAATTTAAAGTTGATATCTCAACTTGTTCAAAAGTTAAAAGGGGGGGTGTGACTTTTGGACCGCACTGTATAGGATAAATATAGGGGTTAGAGGTGGTGTACATTATATGTAAAAAGGCTGATTTCCATTTCTGCATCGAAAACAATTATAACTACGATAACTCAATGACGCTTTGAGCTAAAAACTTCAGATTTGGAACACGTGTTCCTTATTCAAAGTTTTCGGTTTTTTGATAAAAATAGGGTTGGTTGAGAGGGTTCAATAAATTTTTTTTTGACAGCTGAATTTTTGTTTTAGATCAAAGAATTACCAGCTGTGATTGAAAGTGATCCAGAACCAACAGATTCAAAATCTAATGGATCTAGTGATAAAATGAAAATAGCTTTTCGATATCAAAATTTACCTACATCAGATGGTTCGAATGTGAAAACTATCGGACATTTTTACGATTTATCTCAACAGATGTCACTGAATGATATTGAGAATTCAGACATATCATATTGGAGTGGGCAGAGAATTGAAAGAGGTAAGCAAAAATAAGGGGGGCTGCAAAAAAAAAAGGGGTGAAGATATGTAATGCTACGCATTCATAATAATAATAATAATAATACATTCTAATAAAAAAATGTTTTTTTTTTTTTTTGAAAAACGAATAAAAAGTTATTGATTTTTTTATTACTTTTTGCGAATAAACAAAAAATTTCGAAGAAAAAGCTTTTTGAACATGATAGTTTTTAAATTTTTTTTAAAAAAGTTTAACCTCGCATACCTTTTTTTGTTTTTGGGGGGATTATTTTCAAAATTGGTAGAGTTGATCCTTATAATAAAAGTATTTTTCCTGAAAAAGTTACGTTAATCAGAATTTTCTTTCAGCTTTTTTCGATTTTTTTTTAAGTTTGACCCCCCATAACTTTTTTGTTTTTGGAGTGATTATTTTTAAAATTGGTAGAATTGATCCTTATAATAAAAGTCATTTTTCCTGAAAAAGTTACGTTTACCGGAATTTTTGTCAGATTTTTTCGATTTTTTTTTAAATTTTAACCCCCCATAACTTTTTTGTTTTTTTGGGGATTACTTTCAAAAACAATAGGGATCTTCCCCTCGTAGAACTTGATTTTTCCTGAATTTTTCAAGTCGATCGGATTATTCGTTCTTGAGTTATCGTGTTCACAAACATCGTGACATCGGAGAGACAGACAGACAGACAGAAAAACAGACAGACTGAGGGACATTAAAAAAAAAGTTTCTATTTTTTCATGAAAACATTTCTCGTCTAGGAAAATTTTTGAAAATTCGAAACTACCATATAATATTATTCTAGCGTAGGCGCTGTGATTATTATTAAATAATAAATAAAAGTAAAAACATGAAAACATGTTTTTTTTCGTTATCAACCTATTAATCCAGCATTTTTTCGATTTTTTCTCTTAAAACTTTTGACCTAAAAAAGCTAGGTTTTAGGCCAACGCTTTTCCATTTTACCCAATTATTTTTCCCAAACATAAATCTTTGTTTCAGGGTCAAACACATTTTCCAACCCAGCATACAATGAACTACTAAAATCGATAAAGAACAAAATCAAAGAGGGCAAATTCTTCCTGAAGGACAACCCTTTGAAGAAGTCGATTTTGCGAATAGGTATCCACTCACTGGGAAGCCCTATGTGGCTGCCGCATCGAAAATCCATGTATTCGAAAGACGTCAGTCGAGATTTGGATATGTTTATTTTTTGCCTGCGAGCACTTTTGCGGTCGGCGTACGCGGTTGCGGTGATTACCATACCGACACATTTATATCATGAGGTAAGTAATAGTTACCAGTGTGACTCATTTAAGGGTCCTAAAATAAAAAAAATTATATAATTGTGTTATATTATGACCCAAATATTTCGCCTTTGCAGACCACATTTTGAACCGAAAATTGTTAGTCATAAAGTTAATAAGATGGTTTTTTTTTTGATTGTACAGTTGCTTGAGCGGCTAACGCCGTCCTTTTTTTAATTTATTTAAGTTTTTTATGATTGAAATTACGTAAAATTTCCTAATTTTAAAAGTTAAATATTTTAAAAACGAAAAAAAAAAGGGCGCCGATAGCCACTCAAGAAACTCTTTAACTAAACAATGGTAATTGCCATATATCTATATCTTTAATAATATCATAGAATTTCGAATAAAAAAAAGCCTTTCAAATGACAAAAAATGCATTTTAACGAATCAGAACCGGGTCTTACTCACTTACACCTATATATTTTAGTTTTAGTTCCATTCTGGACAAGTAAAACTTTTTAGAGTTTTTTTTTATTCAAAATGACCCTTTAGTTAAATTTGAAATTATCAAGTTATCATTTCCAAGACTGTTTTGGGGCAGCTTTTAATTCAACTCTATTTCCAGCCAATTATCAATTTTTTTATGGAATCTACATCCAAGTTCCAAATTGTTCTCCGATAGTATATTACATAACTAGTGTGGAAAGTGATTAGTGGGAAGGTTTTTTCTTTTTGCGAAAAACGAAAAAATTAAAAAAAAATTCAAAATGATAGTTTTTTTTTAAGTTTAACCCCCATAACTTTTTTGTTTTTGGGCGCATTACTTTCAAAATTGTTACAGTTGATCCTTATAATAAAAGTAATTTTTCCTGAAAAAGTCACGTTAATCGGAATTTTCTTCAGCTTTTTTCGATTTTTTTAAATAATATAATAACGACAAACCTTGATACTTATATGATGGACCATCCTAATTAAAAAAGTTCATATAAATATTTAGTTTCCGAGATACAGTGCGGTCCAAAAGTCACCCCCCCCCTCTTAACTTTTGAATGAGTTGAGATATCGATTTCAAATTTAGAACTCTTAAATAAGACAACTTAAACTATCTTTAAGCATATATTTGATACTTTTATCTCTTAAAATGTGAGCAGGGGGGCATGGGGGGAATTTTTTTTAAATGGAAAAGGGTCGTGTGATACATCATTTTAAAGCCTTTAAAATTCTCTATATAACCATACATTTTTAAAAATTTTAAACATGTTTTTTATGGTTTTGATTTTTCAGTTGTTTGTGCTAAAAAAATAAATTTTTAAGTTTTTTTTTTGTTAATTTTTATTTATGTCGACTAAAATTAATTTAAAAGTATAATTAACTTTTTTTCATTATGAAATTAGGCATTTTTAAAAAATTGTTTGGATTTTTTAGAGAAATTTTGACAAAAATACCCATTTTCAACCCTATTTTGAACCCAAAAAAAAAATGTTTAAAAAAAATAAAAAATATACAGTTGAATGGAGAATTTTATAAGCTTTAAAATGATGTATCACACGACCCACCTTTCCATTAAAAAAATGTCGCCCCATGCCCCCCTGCCCACATTTGAAGAGCTAAAAGTATCAAATATACGCTTAAATATAGTTTAAGTTGTCTTATTTAAGAGTTCTAAATTTGAAGTTGATATCTAAACTCGTTCAAAAGTTAAGAGGGGGGGGGTGACTTTTGGACCGCTCTGTATGTTAATATTTATTTAAATATAAAAGCAAAAGCTGTTATATTTGGAAAAAATGTGTCTAAAAATGGTTAGTTTCGGTGTTATGGGCATTTGCCCGGTAAAATGGATGGTGCCCAAAAATACGCTACACTGTATAACTTATTTAATTTCCAATAGATAGAATTAAATTATTACTATGCGAAAATTGCAAATATACATTGTTTTTACCGCATTTATAATTAAAAACAAATTTGTTGACAAAAATGTATGATCATGCAAATATTTTGTTTATTTAATAATTCGATAAGGTACCTAGTTATTCAAATGTTAATAAACATAAGTATTAAAATTATCTGTAATTTATTGCCAATTACCTAAAAACATATGCTAGTTACTATGGACTTGTTTTTTGGTTTGAAATCATAGTATTGCATTTAAATAAATTAAAATATTTTAAATTTTAGATTTTATAAGGTTAAACAGGGTCTATAAAAACTGGTGTAGTCAGGAAATTTAGCCATAGTCCAGTATTTCTAAACCACAGCATAGTTTTCAAAAACGAATAAGTACCAAAACTGCTATGACGAATTTGCTACATTTTATTCAAACCAAGATGGATAAAGGAAAATGTATAACAGGTTTGATATTGGATTTCAAAAAAAGCGTTTGATACCGTTGATCCGATAATCTGCTAAAAAAAAATTAAAAAATGGGACTTGAAAGAAAGGCGCTTATTATATTTTGTAGCTATTTAACTAATAGAAGACAATACACAAAAGTTGATGAAATCAGTGAATACAAAAACATTAATTTCGGAGGCTGCAAGGCTCAATATTAGGCCCTTATGTATATTTGCTTTATATTAATGACCTAGATCTGTATGATTTTTATGGAAAACTAATGATTTATGCTGACGATACTGCGATTTTTTATGTGAATGAAGATGACAAAACAACACAAAAACAAATTTAAATGGACCTGGATAAGTTACTCAAGTGGACAAATACCAATAAACTAACATTAAACAGCAAAAAGTGCCATATAATAAATTTTGAAAATAAATCGGATAAGCATAATCTAAACATAAAGATCAAGAACGACATAATCAGTGCATCAATCAATAAAATATTTGGGACTTACTATGGACAAAAACTTGAAATGGACCTCACATATAAAACAACATATCAAAAGCCTTTTTTATTATAATGGACTAGCACACAAAATAACAAATCTACTTCCTGAAAAACAAAAACGCCAAGTTTATGAGGCTTATATAAAAAGCAAGCCTACATATCTGATACCTTTTTGGGCGACGGGAAACAAAACGAATATAGAAAAACTGCAAAGAAGTCAAAATAAGCTTATCAAAATATTATTTAAATTTCCTAAATTAGCACCAGCAGCAGAAGTATAGGTAAAACAACAAAGTGAAACACAGTTTATAAAAAGTATAAAAAACTATTTATTAAATCGTAGACAAATCATATAAAATAAATCAATTAACATAAACATTATAAAATGTAACGTGTAAATCTACAAACTGTATTATATTATCTGTCAAAGCTCAAATTGGGCTATTTAGATTTTATTTTCAATTTTCAAAAGGCCAAATAACGAGAAATTCCTATGTTAAATTGCAATAAATGTACACGGCCTGATATTTTAAAGGGGCGTAGTGGATGGTAACATAAAACTCCTAGGATCCTGAATCCTTTTAGTTTTTCACCGTGTGATTTGCGTAAGGCATGTCCGCTCTCTTGAATTTTAGGGGTGAGTGGGGTTATCTCGCTAAATATGCATCTTACGATAAAAATGCATATAACCAATTTTGATAAGGAAAAAATTTCTATTTTTTTTTTATCTTTTTTTGTTATATTAATAATGCGGAATGTCCCTAATATTAAATGTCCTAAAAAATCCTAAGGCTTTGCCCTAATTTTTTAAAACCCTTCTATTCACTTCACTTCCATATATACATGTAGGTATATTTGTCCTCAAATTTGCCAAATGCTTTTTCACCCACTTAGAATAGACTTAGAGAGCTGAAATTTGGTATACATGCTTATCTGCCCTAACAAAATAATTTAATATAAAATTTACCATCAACCCCCCCCCCCCCATCACCCCCCATGCGGCTGAAGGGCCCTCTCTGTTATACCTACTTAGAATAAACTTAGAGAGCTGAAATTTGGTAATATTTGTATTAATAAATAAATTAAATAAACATTTAACATAACTAAAAAACTTGAAAATAAAATTATATAAAAACAAGTTTTTAAAGTTAAAACCCTTCTATTAATAGAATAGAATAGAATAGTTTATTGTTTTTCAGAATTACAATTCTATAACAATCAGACTGATATATTTTTGATAAATACATTAATAATTAAATTCGCTAAAATACATTAATAATTAAATAGAGAGAAAGAAAACAAATACAAATAAATACTAACAGTTATACCTAATAAATTTAAAATAGAAAATACATAAACTTTTTTTCCTGTTTTTTTTTTGTGTTTTTTTTTTCTTTTTTTTTTTAGAAGAAAATTAGACGATTTTTTTTTATTAAAAAAAATAATTAAAAAGAGAAAAAAATATTGGTACAAAAGCTTGCATGTGTACTTTATTCGTTTATTATAAAAGCCCTTAATTTGAATATGTTACATAATGTTTTGTAAACAGTTTTTATATGAGTTGCGTTTGATAGCATTTCGTGAAAATCTACCGACAGTTTAAGAATATCCTCTCTCAGGGGCCCATATATGGGACATTGAAACAAAACGTGTTGTAAAGTTTCTTGAACACCCCTATTAAAAATTGTACATATGTTAGTTTGTTTCCAGGAATATGATAAATGACCTAGATTTAAGTAACCATAGGAATTGTTTATACATCGTGCTTGTGCCATGAATACTTTTAAAACCCTTCTATTAATTATATACAATTTCAAAAACTTCTTATAAATTAACCCCCCCCCCCAACATAGCACATGCGGCTAAATTAAACTCCTTTTACCCACTTAGACAGCTAAAGTTCGTTTGGACTTTTTTTATAAAAGCCCTTAATTTGAATATGTTACATAATGTTTTGTAAACAGTTTTTATATGAGTTGCGTTTGATAGCATTTCGTGAAAATCTACCGACAGTTTAAGAATATCCTCTCTCAGGGGCCCATATATGGGACATTGAAACAAAACGTGTTGTAAAGTTTCTTGAACACCCCTATTAAAAATTGTACATATGTTAGTTTGTTTCCAGGAATATGATAAATGACCTAGATTTAAGTAACCATAGGAATTGTTTATACATCGTGCTTGTGCCATGAATACTTTTAAAACCCTTCTATTAATTATATACAATTTCAAAAACTTCTTATAAATTAACCCCCCCCCCCAACATAGCACATGCGGCTAAATTAAACTCCTTTTACCCACTTAGACAGCTAAAGTTCGGTACATATGCTTATATCTGGTGACAATATAATTTTACATAAAATCTCTGTTTCACTCCCGGGTTGCTTCACACATTAATAAATTATAACTAAAAACTTGAAAATAAAATTATATAAAAAACAAATTTTTAAACTTAAAACCCTTCTATTGATTACGTATTATGTATAACTAAAAAGTAGGTAACAAGATATACCAATTTACAAAAACGAATTTTTTAAAAGAAGGGTTTTGGAAATGTTGGCAAAAATAAAGAAATCACAAATTCCAAAACCATTCTTTTAAAAAATTCATTTTGTAAATTGGTATATCTTGTTTTCTACTTTTTAGTTATACATAATACGTAATCAATAGAAGGGTTTTAAGTTTAAAAACTTGTTTTTTATATAGTTTTATTTAAAAATTTATTTATCCTAAAATATTTAATACTTATTTTTTTTTCAGATCTCTTTGGAAAGATGCATCCATTCCAGTGACATAGCGATGCGGCTGCAGGCTTTTTGCGGGACGGAGCTGGAAAACAACAAAAGTTTGCAGGACTACAGTGGATTTTTCTTTCTGACAAAACTAGCGGCAATTAATTCTCTGGCGTCCAAGCATCCCGGCGCCGTGGAATATGTTTTTAAATTGAGACGGAAAAAGTTTACGATTGAGACGCTGCATTTGCCGCCAGGTAAAATTTAATTTTTATTTATTTTATTATAACAAAAAAAAAAAATATATATATATATATATATATACAGGGTGTTCCAGAACTCGCGTACCGAAATTTAAGAGGTGATTCTACATCCAAAAATATGAAAAAAAGTTTCTATAAAGGTTGGTCCGGAAATGAGCCCTAAGGGAGCTACGGCCCTTCGAAGATGACGTATTGAATGGGGAACAAAAAAAGCACCAATAAAATGTTAATGCTGCAGGGTGATTCTTCATTTAAAACTGAGCAAAAAAGTATTATACACCAAAAAACCTAAATTTAATATTAAAGGAGTAATAGCCTTTTAAAAAGTAACGTTGTTGGTGGCACAAAATGTTACTTCCTCTTAATTGCATTTTTTTTTTGATAACGGTTGCTCCTACAGTGTTACACTATATGATATTTTATATGTATTTTTACTCTAGAAATCTATATTTTTTACAACAAATCCAAAAAACATACACATAGAAAAGTTTGGGGCAAAAATGTTTTAAGCTTCATATATTTTGTCCGTCTGGGCACGCCACTGGATAAATTAAAAAAATAAATTAACATAAACTTATTGCCCTTATTAATACTAGTATACATGCAAAAGCTCGCCGCTCTAGCTTAAACGGTACCCGAGTTATTAATTAAAAACCTTATTTTTATTACAATTTTAAAGGGCCCTAGATCCCTTAGGGCTCATTTCCGGACCAACCTTTATAGGAACTTTTTTTATATTTTTGGATCTAGAATCACCTCTTAAATTTTCGCATGCCAGTTATGGATCACCCTGTATATATATATATATATATATATCAGAAAATTAAAATAAATACAGGGCATAATATGAAATGAGTATGTGACATAGTACTGCAGGGTGCCCACAGATCAAGGAAATCAGGGAAAAGTCAGGAAATTTAATAAACTGTAAAAATCAGGGAATTTAAAAAAAAATCTGGTCTATGTAATAAATTATTACCAAACCAAGTATTTAAAAAAAAAATCTGGTCTATGTAATAAATTATTACCAAACCAAGTATTCATTCATAAAAACAACAAATCCGTCGACCCATTTTACAGAAAAAAGTAAAAAAAAACCTAACTCAAAAAAGAAACAGCGTGTTTAAATTTTTTGCGCATATTGGTTTTAAAAACTTTTGTGTGTGCACTAAAATCAAGAAAATAATTTTTGATCAGGGAATTCACGGAAAATCAGGGAATCTCCATTTGCAAAACCCGTGGTAACCCTGTACTGGTAGAATATGAATTTGTAATAATTAATCACTAACTCTATAGAAATATTGTCTTTAAAGTAAATGGGATAAAATTCCATTAAATTTTCTATTATACTTTTATACTTCTAAAGTCGGGCTATTATTTTAGTCTAGTTACGTTTTAATAGTCACTAAAGTAAAGGTATTATAAAAATAAAAATAAAGTCCAACAATTGCACTAAAAATTAACGGCGATAGGTAAATTTTCCAAACGCTGTTAGAATCTCCACAAAAAATACTATAAGAATCGATTTTTAGTTTTTCTTTTAAGTAGTTGTTGTTGACCGTGAAGCCTCCTGAAGAGTCTTTACCAATATCTTCCAAAGATATGCAAACGCGATTTAACTGTTAATGGATCTATGATGTCCATACCCTGTACTACCAAGATCCGTTGTTTGTTTCTGATGCCCTTTAAAACCTAATCATATCCGGAGATCACTGTGTGTAGTTAATGTTATCGCGTTCTTCGTTATATTTAAAAATGCTAATTTTCGCTAAAAAATCTTTTTGTTAGTTTGTATGTCTGTCTCGAAAGTTTGTAAGCACGATAACTTAAGAATGTTTTAAATCATCATATGTTCGTGCATGTGCGAAAAGGGACCTAAAGGTAAAAAAAATGATTTTTGGGTTTTTGACGTTTCTAGATAAATTCATCGGAACATACCATTTCCCCCTCCCCCCTCCATGTCTTTTCGCATGACCAATCGCATATTTGACCCATTACTTACCCATATGGGTAACCTGATGTTTTTTCTTTTTTTTGAAAAAATTGGGATACGAAATTTTACTTGTAAAAAAGTATAGTATATTCTATAACTAGTAGCGAGCCGGCAGGCGAGTATGACGGTCCTGCGAGTGCGGAATGACTATTCCATACGTGTTGTAGACTATACTTTTTAAACACAATTTTTTTTGTGACTCGACATTGTAAATGCAACAAAACACATATTTTTAAATAAAGAAATTAATGTTATTTAATAATTTTATCAAACCAATACTTATATCAATACAATATCAGGTTTAAATATTTAACAATAGATGGAGCAGTTTGGACTTTTTGAACTAAATTGATAAAAAACTGGTCAAATATTAAGAAAAACTAATAAACTTTATGTAATTTTAACGCAAAACTTTAAATTGCATTAAATTATTCAATGTTTCATGGTAAAATGTATATATTTTTGCTAATTTTGCTACAGTTTTCTTTACTTTTATAAACAAGAGATGACACTACATGTGCTCATTCTAACACTTGATACGGAATATTCATACCATATCTAGAGCTAGAATGGATTCATTCTGTGTTTGAAAAGTGTGTGTATTTGCTTACAATCTAAATCAGTCGTAGAAAAAATTAATTTTTATAGCTTTTTGATTGTCTTTATTTTTTTTTTCTAGATCTTCAAGATGACACAACAAAAAAAGATTCTGCACCCACAATCGGCTGCGGAGGAAGTAATAAACATTTGTTGGAATTTTAGAGTGGTATTTTAACCAATTATTTATTACAGAGTATTATATTTTCTTCATTGACATTAATATAAATGTTTTTCTTATGAAAATTATTTATTTATACTCTTTAAGGAACCCAATTAATTAGGTATATATAAAAAAATAAATAACTTGCACATTAAAATACATAGTTGGTTGTAGCTTCCTCTGAACGCATTTTTGGACCTACAGTGGCCGCCAGAAAAATTGCTTGCTGTCAAAAACTTAAACGTCGTTTTTTATTAATTATGTGTTTTGATAATGACTTTTTAAATTAGGTTATATTTATTTTAACTTTTTTTAAATAATTGAAATTAAAGTTATTATTTAATATTAAACTGATTTTTTTAACAGAAAACTTAGTACTTTGTGATAGATCCACCGGTTTCCAAAGTAGGCGTCTTGCAACGGAAGAAAGCGGTTTCAAAATAATTGTTTGGAATACTTTCCCATGCCTGTAAAATTTCATCCATCATGTCTTGTCTATTCCGGGGTCGAATGTTGTTTTTATTTAATTTTTTAACTAACCACCCCCAGAGATTCTCAATGGGGTTGAGATACGGGCTTCTGGAAGGCCATACCAGACGTTCTACATTGTTGTTTCGGAAACAAGTTTGAGTGACTCGAGCTGTGTGTATTGTATAGTTATTGTTTTGAAATCTTTGCGTTACGCTAGGTAGCATTACTTCTTCAAGGATTCTTACGTAGTTTTGTGCCATCCACAAAACACAAGACACCTGAACTTATCCAAGTCCATGAATTTACAGAAAATCGTCCTAAACTGGTTCTTGCCGTATATATTTCTTCATATCGGGTCCTCTCAGCCTGTACACCTTAACCCTACCATCGTATGTTGATTTAAAGGTCTTTTCATCGCTAAAAACCACATTGTTCCAGTAATTACAGTTATCTAAGTATTGGATGGCAAAACCTACTCTTTCTTCCTTATGGCAATCCAACAAAAGAGGTTTTTGTGCGGCAAAGTAACTTCCAAGTTCAGTCTCAGCAATTCTTCTATTTGCTGTTCTATGAGAGGCGGGAAAATGGGTCTCTTTCCTTGCTTCTTGCAAAAACGAATGAGTGAATGACACTGACATTTTTTGAGATTTAAATGATGTGCCTACTTACCCAATTTAATATGTACAAAATACGTACATGCAATTTATCTGGCGTCCACTTTATGTTCATAGAAACCTTTTTTTCTTATTTTTTTTTCAACCCCTTTCCGCATGATTTTTTGTGTTTGAATAAAAACAATCATGAATACATTTTTACGTTCTTATATCGGGAAAAATTATTTAAAAAATCAAACTTTAATTTTTATATATATTTTTCGCAAAAAACGATGTGTGCCATATGTGGAACACTATGCAGTAAAAAAAATTATTTAGTATGTCAGTCGGTCTGTCTGTTCGAGAAATTTGTGACCGCGATAACTCAAGAACGCTTTGTTCTAAGCTGGGATTATTTTTGGTAAAAATTGGAGTGGGAGGTAAAATTGGGAAAAAAACAAGTTTTTTTTTTAAATTCGTTCCGTTTTTCGAAAAAATAAACTTTTTTTGAAAAAACAATTTTTTTTTGGAATTTTTTTTTCAATATTATATTATTTTTTTAATTTTATCGTTTTCCAAATGTTTTAATGAACCTGGACCTACAGTATAATTTTTTTGGCAGCAAATTTATATTTTGTTATTGCATAATTTATTGTTCTTTTAATGCATGGTGTGCCATTTATAGCACATCTTATTTTAAATATACCATAAAATAGCTTACCTTTATTTTTTTACCCATAAACAAGGTTTATATAATAACACAATATTTTTTATATTGCACAATTAGACCGGTAAATATTTTTAATTACACTTTGAAGTTTTAGACTACGCAGAATCCTTGCTAAAAACTTTAATAAAAGTTCGCTTAATTAACTCTAGATGGCCGATTTTTTTTTTCAGGTATCTGTAACAGGTTCTTTAAGATTATTAGTACTAATACTATAGTACAAAAAGGCAGAGGCATTAATGCCTATTATGCCCAAGTATTATTACAAATATAAATAGATAATATGAAATATAAAAATTGAAACATTTAATATAAAATTAAAGTTTGAAAAAAAATTAATGATGAGGCGGAGATAGTTGATTCAGTTAGAGAGTTCCAGGAGCTAAAGACACGATTAGGTAGAAAATATTGCCTGATAGTGGTAAAAAAAAGTTCACGTGAAAGTTTTAATGTCTGGTATTGTCCAAATTACGAGTAAAAAGTTAATTTAAATCCACTCTAATTTAAGATACGGTAAGTGTAGATAAGGTCATCACGGCTTCTTCTTTCGGAAAGACGGGGTAAACCAAGCCGTAAGAGTCTTTGATCATAATCGAGGTGCCTTAATGAAGAAACCATTCTTGTAGTGCGATGCTGCACATTTTCAATTAATTTGATGTCTTTAATGTAATACGGATTCCACACTATAACTGCATATATGCAGTATACTCCAGTAATGGCCGTATATATGCGGTATATAACTTCTTAAATGGCTTAATTTCAAGTGATTCAAATGCTTTCGATAGTAGGAAAATTTTAGAATTCGCACTATGTGTTTTGACCACTTTAAAGTCTTCTGAGATCGTTATTCCTAAATCAACTTGTTCACTGACCTTAGTGAGTTTCCCAAAAAATAATTAACTTGAGGGTTATTATTACCAATGTGCAGTACTGAACATTTTTCCACATTAAGGAATAACTCTCAAGCTTCACACCAATCGAATATTCTCTTAAGATAATTTTTAAGGGTTGCAGAGTTAATAAAAGAGTTTCCATATATTCTGGGGTCATCAGCGAAGAATGAGTGATCAGGCAGGATGACACCAGAAAGGTCAGCAATAAAAATGATAGAAAGAAGCGGTTCAATAACAGATATCGACTTCAAATTTAGAACTCTTAAATAAGACAACTTAAACTATCTTTTAGCATATATTTTATATTTTCAGCTCTTAAAATGTGGGCAGGGGGGCATGGGGGGACATTTTTTTAAATGGAAAGGGTGGTCGTGTGATACATCATTTTAAAGCTTATAAAATTCTCTATTTAAACTAACATTTTTAAATTTTTAAAAAATGTTTTTTAAGGTTTTGATTTTTCAATTTTTTGTGCTAAAACATTCGATTTTTTAAGTTTTTTTTATAAATTTTTATTTATGTCAACTAAAATTAGTTTAAAAGTATAATTAAGATATTTTTATGATGAAGTTAGGCATTTTAAAAATATTATTTGTTTTTTTTTTAGAGAAATTTTGACATTAATACCCATTTTCAACCCCATTTTAAACCCATTTGTTTTTTTAATTTAAAAATATGGAGTTAATTGGAGAATGTTATAAGCTTTAAAATGATGTATTACACGACCTCCCTTTCCATTTAAAAAAATGTGCCCCCATGCCCCCCTGCCCACATTTTAGCTGAAAGTATTAAATATATGCTAAAAGATAGTTTAAGTTGTCTTATTTAAAAGTTCCAAATTTGAAGTCGATATATCAACTGGTTCAAAAGTTAAGAGGGGGGGGGGTGACTTTTGGATCGCTCTGTATGTATCTTATGTAGCATACATATGTATGTTATGTCTTATGTAATATGGCACCGTTACCTAAATAATCTTTTATGTTGCATCCATATATTTGCGGACTGGGTACTTATTGCCTTGCTAAAATTAATTTGCTGTGATTCGCACAAGTAGAAATATATCAGTCTTACCTTGACTATTTTTGACGACTGATGTAATAATAAGAAAACAATCAAATTTAAGTGCAAATTTGCAAGACAGTAATTTGAAGGGTTTGCATTTAATAAAAACTTTACTAAATGGATTCAATATCTACAGGTACATATGTGCTACAAACGACAGTTTGAATCTTAAAATTATCTGTTGTCTTTAAGTCTAGTAAAAACTTTACTAGACTAAGTATATTTAGATAATATTTTGCTAAATTAAAAACTGCTTGTAGGTTTTCAATAACCAAGGCCCAAAAGGTATCGCCTGAAATTATGTTTTTAATATTCCTTAGGGTTTCTACTTTCAAAATTAAAAATTATATTTTGCTAATTTTTGCGTATTTTCTCAAAAAGTGAGTTTAAATCATAAGAGATTTATTTGAATTGCACTAATCCTTTATTCAAATCTATAATAAATTGCTCTTTTTTATATAAGATTCTAATTAATCGATACTAAAAGCCTTTTTATGTTATGTTAGTGATAGTCAATGGTACATATGTTTTTGTGTTTTACCACTCGGAAATCACACATTTTACTTACGGGTGATAACTTACCAACTTACCGACTTAAATTAGAATAAAACATTCTTTTTTCCGGATTTTGAATGTAATAACTAAAAAAAATGACAAGAAATACTTTTTGGTTTGATCCATTTTAAAATTTTAAAAAATTGGGAAAGCAAAAATTTGAAATTTTTGTTTTTTATTTTTGCGTTTTATGGCGTTTTGTGTCGAAAAAAAAATCCAGCAAAGGAAGTCTGTCTACTTTTTGGTTGGTCAGAACGATAAGGCCACAAAGCGAAGCAAATATACAGGCTCTTTTTCAAATGGACCAAACAGCATTAAATTCGTAACAAATTTCGCCTGCGGCGCTAGAGTATTTTTGCATTTAAACTTTAAATAGTAACACCTTTAAAATTAAAATAGACTATAAAATTTCTAAAAAAATCCGCGATATGGCTTTTTTACTCCCCCAGAACGATAGGGTCACAAAGCGAAGCAAATATGCAGGCTCTTTTCCAAGTGGACACTACAGCTTTAAATTCGTTAAAATTTTCGTCTGCCGCGCTAGATTTTCTTGTATTTAAACTTTAAATAGTAACACTTCTAAAATTAAAATAAGCTTTAAAATTTCTAAAAAAAATCGCCCGCGGCGCTATAGCATTTACGTTCTTTTTTATTGGAGTTTGTAAAACCTAAGCTTGAAATTTATCAATATTTTCGCCTACGGCGCTAGAACTTATACCACTGTTGTCAAATTTAAATAAACCAGCACAGTTGTAGGGCTAGGGCTTTTTTAATTTTTTTTATTTAAAATTTTAAAACTTGAATTAAAAAAAATGACGGAAATTAACAGAACTAAAGAAAAACATGCAAAAAAATTCGCCTATGGCGCCATTTTAATTCTTTTCGAGATTTACGGAAAAAACCTGGATACGCCCTTGGACCGACAGTCCGACAGAGATTTTTTTTTACGGAAATCATATTTTTTGGATATAAAATATTTTTTTTTTCGATTTTTTTTACTAACGCAAGACTTTCCTTGGGGAAAGTAAAAAAAATAGTTTGTCCATTCAAGAACACAGTATTATGGAAATATTACTGCTGCCAACAAAATAATACTTTCCCCTCTAGGCCTAGGTTCATTAAAATCAAAAACAAAACAAAAATATATAAAGAAAATTAAAAAAAAATAAATTCAAAAAAGATTTTTTTTTTAAACGTTTCTTTTTTTGTAAAACGAAAAATAAATGAAAAAAAAAATATTTAAAAAAAATTGTTTTTACCCTATTTTACCCCAATCCGATTTTTAACAAAAAAAATCCCAGCCTAGAACTTTTGTTAATTAACCTGTGGTCCAAATTTGAAGTCTTTAGCCCGAAGCGTCCTTGAGTTATTGTGGTCACAAATTTCCCGCACACACAGACCGACAGACAAAAATTTGATTTTTTTTATTTTATTTTTATTTTTATGGGGTAAAAATATTTTTTTTCAAAAAAAAAATTTTTCAATTTATTTTTTCCGATTTTATCGTTTTACAAAAAAAGAAACACTTTGGAAAAAAAAATTTTGAAAAACTTTTTAATTTTTTTTTAATTTTTGTTTTGTTTTTATTTATAGAACCTAGGCCTATTTTGTTGGCAACAGTATTTTTTTTTTCGTTTTTCTAAAAAAGAAACTTTTTTGAAAAAAAAAATATATTTTTTTTATTTTTTTTAATTATTTTTATTTTTGTTTTAATGAACTTAGGCCTACATGGGAAAGTATTATTTTGTTGGCAGCAGTATTTTATTTTACTTTTCCCAAGATAAGTCTTGCGTTAGTAAAAAAATTTCGAAAAATTTTTATTGCTTTTTTTACGTTTTATATCAAAAAAATATGATTTCCATCAAAAAAAAATCTGTCTGTCGGTCTGTCTGTGTGTCCGGGAAATTTGTGACTACAATAACTCAAGAACGCTTCGGGCTAAATACTTTGAACCATAGACTGATTATCCAAAGTTCTAGGCTGGGATTGTTTTTGGTAAAAATCGGATTGGGGTAAGGAGGTAGAATGGAGTAAAAACAATTTTTTTTAGTTTTTGGTTTTAAAGAACCTAGGCATATACTGCCCTACTACGCTAGAAAGCCGTAACTCCAATTTTTCTGAATTTTTAATTAACCTTACACTTAGTTGTGCATGGGCTATTTATTGAACCAATCAAATTTGAGTAAATAGTTTTATTTATAAAGTTATAAACTTTTTGAATGAAAATTGCAGTATCTTCAAAATAAGGAACTGTTACTAAGCAAAAAAGCAGTAACTCAAAATAAGTTTTTTATTATGAAAGAAAATATTAGTGGCATATCGGAAAATAAAATTAGAAGAATGTAAAGCATTAATAAAACATTTTCTTTCTGCATTATTATAGGTTTTCTATGACGCTAGGTTTTCCGCAAATGGCAAAAAAAACTACTGCCACCAAAATAATACTTTTTCCTGTAAGTCTTTGTTCATTAAAACAATTATTTTGGAAAACAAAAAAAATTAATTTTTTTTTTAATTTTTTTTTTATTTTCAAAAAAATTTAATAATGTTTCTTTTTTCAAAAAAAGTTTCTTTTTCGAAAAACTAAAATAAAAATAAAAAAATAAATGTTTTTGAAAAAAACTTGTTTTTACCCTGTTTTACACCGAATTTTATCAAAAACAATCCCAGAACTTTGGATAATAAACCTATGGTCCCAATTTGAAGTCTTTAGCTCAAAGCGTTATCGAGTTATCGTGGTCACAATTTTTTTTTGACAGACAGACAAACCGAGACACAGATTTTTTTTTTAACGGAAATCATATTTTTTGGTAAAACGTCGAAAAACGTGAAAAAAAGCAATACAAGTTTTTAATTTTTTTTTACCCTCCCGACTTTCCTTGGGGAAAGTAAAATTTATTATTAAAAGGAAATTTAAAAATATATATTTTTTAATTTTTAGGTCATTTTCTCTTTTTTATCTTGTCACATACTGCTTTTTAATTTAGCATTCCTAAAAATGTTGACTACGAGATACTAAACTAAAAAGCAGTAAGTGCAATTTTTTTATTTAAATAAATAATTAATGATTGCGTACTTGTGTTATAATAAAGGTACTTTAAACCTAAAGTTATACGCCCACTTTCCCGATTCTAGCTGTAACACAAGGGAGTTGCTAAGACGATTTACTGTTTTTGCCATTATCTCAGTTTTATTAAATATGGAGTTACTGCTTTTTAGGGTAGTAGGGCAGTATAGGGGGAAGTATTACTTTGTTGGCAGTAGTTTTTTTTTGTTATACTTCTCTAAGTACTGTAAAAGTGCAGGGAGTATTATAATAAATCGCTTGTAAAACAACTTTACGTAAAATTTAATACTTAAATATTATTTATAAATAATACTTTTATATTATTTATACTTGTTATTTATACTAAGTATTTAAAAGTATAGAATTGATGGTTAGGTAAGTATTAATAATATTTTATCCTAGCAATAAAACTTTATCAATGCCGGAAATAAACGTGAACTTTTTAAAATGATATAGGGTAAAACCCCCAATCGTTGGCACTCCGCTAATTATTGGCACTGGAGTGATATTTTCGTTTATATAAAAAAAATCTCCATTGGTACCTTAATCTAACTATATTTTTTACGAAGTGGCAATATTGCTAAGTATTATACTTTAAATGCGATAAACATATTTTTCCCTTCCTGGGCAGTAGAACCTCAGCAGTTTCGTGTAAACTACGTAAGTGTGAATTTTTAAGGTTTACGCTAAGGAATTGCTTTAAGTAGAAGGTTAATAAAAGATGTTTATTGATGGACCTACTATTTTTTCTCGATAATTTTAATAAGTATATGCATTCTACTTATTAATAAGCCTTAAAAACTTTATTTTTCTTTATATTTTTATTTAATTTCGACGGTGCCAACAGTTGGTATACAAAATTAAACTAAATTCTAATTATTGGCATAGGTGCCAATAATTAGCCTCTTTTGTAAAAATCCTATTCCAATTATTGGCAATCAGTTAAAATTCTAAATTAATAGAATTAATAAAATAAAATTGAATAGATTTATTACTTGTACGGTTAAATATACATACGTATTGCCACATCTGATATATGACAAAACCAAATCCATATTTTAAAGCGAGTGGGCTATTATACAAAAGATACAGTTGTTTCTAAAAACCTATTTCAAATAAATGAGTTTTAAACAGCGTTTGATGAAAAACTTACAGTTTTTCATCAATGCATATGTAGGTATATAAATTTTACACTTAATTTTGTCTATAAACTTAATTTTTCTTTAGAATTTAATTTTTTATCACGGTGCCCATAATAGGTGTCCAAATTATATTAAAGTCCTATTATTGGCACAGGTTTATTGTATGCAAAACTTGAGCATCAAAATTAGTCTAAAAACCTAATAATTCTTTTAGATAAGTGTACCTAGGTAACTAGGTATTATTTTATGGATACCAATTAGTATTAGGTAACTATTAGGTAACTAATATTTTAACTTTAATATAGAGATATTTAAAATTTTGTAATTCTAAAATTTGTGTTTTTGTTTACAGAATTTAGTTAATATGTATTAAACTGCAATATTCCAATTTAAATATTTATTTTGATACTAAAATGTTTATTATTCAACAAAAAGTAGGTAGTCAGTAATTTTTTTCAGTTGCTTCAAAGCAAAAATTAGGTGCCAATAATAGGAAAATCTGGATGCCAATCATTAGCAAAAAGGTGCCAATAATACGAAATTGTGTATTCTTGTAATTAATTTAAAAAAATCTTTAATATTATTAAGATCTCAGTTTAAATTTTATATAATATATAAAATAGAATAACTACTAAATGATGTAAAATATTTTATTCTTGATAACATGAAATATTTAATAAGTTATAATGATATATATATATATATATATATATATATATATATATATATATATATATGTGGAAAATTTCTTAAAGTGCCAATAATTGGGGGTTTTACCCTAAAACAGTTTAAAGTATCAAAGATAAAATTACAATGTTACATAATACAGTAATAGTCATTTTACTGTACCATTTAAAAAATATATACTGAAAATTGGTGGTATGAACCTAGAATTCAAAGTTAGGAACTAACAAAATAACATATTTTTTCAGATAGTGGACATATGGTAGAGGTAGGTGCCCCTTTTTGTTTCATTACTGGCCCCAGGGTTCTCGAGATATTGCTTAACCTCTTTCCGACCTCCAATATTAAACAATTGACTAAAACAAAAAATACACATTCAAAATCCTTGTCTTTCGTAAATGTAGGAATATTTTATTATAGTTTTAGTTACGTGTCATTTACGGCTACAAAGAATGTATTATACGTAGAACATCTTTTTTAAAAGTCATAAAAGGATTTAATTATTTAACAACTGGATTTTTCTATTATAGGCATCTAATATATATAGGATTAATTTCCTTACAAAGTGTTTCATGTAGTAAAGTATCTTTAGTATTGTTATTATATTATTAAATGGTTTTTTTAAATAATTAACCATTATTTATATAAAGAACTTTCACTTTCGGGTTTAGACCGTGTTAATGGATTTTCATTTTCCGACGTTTCGTCTCTTACTACTAGAGACATCTTCAGGGATTAATCAGTTTCAGATTAATCCCTGAAGATGTCTCTAGTAGTAAGAGACGAAACGTCGGAAAGTGAAAATCCATTAACACGGTCTAAACCCGAAAGTGAAAGTTCTTTATATCTTAATGGCCGTGAAAGCTTAAAATCTAAAACATTATTTATATATTTTTTTGCTGAAAAAAATCAAAGTACTCGGAATTATTTAATTATTAATTAACAATTATTGTCAAGATAACAGCAGGACTGTTCTGCCCTACTGCGCTAGAAAGCAGTAACTCCATTTGTCGCCTAGCGACGTTTTGATGTCAACTCTGATGTAATATTTTGAAAACGCTGCTATGTGACAAACGGAGTTACGGCTTTCTAGCGTAGTAGGGCAGTGTTGCTCTTCTATCATGTCATTTTTTATTAAAAAAATAATCTGTATGTTTTTATTTTTTTTTTAATTATTTTATTTTTTTTTTTTTTAGAATTTTTTTTAAAATTTATTTTAGCTTGTTTCTATATTGCTGATTAAAAATATTTAAAATATTGATATGGGTATCCTTGGACTATATTAAAATATTTTTAAAAATATATACATTACAATGGCAGATAAAATTATATTACATTTATTTATTATATGCAATTTTATTATGTAACATCTATTTATTAATAGATATTTAAGCGTCATTTCAAACAAAATGTATATATAAATATATTTATGCTATATTAATATAAAAATTATTATTTATTATGAGCATAGATTTATTTCGTTTTTGCGGAGAAAATTTTGAGGTGAAGATTCTTATTTATTATTAAAGATGTTAAGATTTTTTTATTGTACAGGTAAAATGTTGCTTGAGGACCTAACTTGTTTTTTTCTCGAGTTTTTTGTGATTGTCAAAAAAACGTCTTAATATTTTTAATAATAACAGAGTTTCGCCTCCAATTTTAGTCTGCAAAAGCGAAATGTACTTATAATATACCTATTATAGGTAACATAATATGTATACATATATATGTACAGAGTTATTCAGAAATAAGTTCGAGAAATTTAAGAGGTGAGTCTACGTTAAAAAATACGAAAAAACTTCCTATAAAGGTTGGCCCGGAAGTGAGTTCTAAGGGAGCTACGGCTCTTTAAAATTGTAATAAAAATAAAGTTTTTAATTAATAACTTTTGTTTGTAAGCTAGAGTGACGAGCTTTTGCACGTATACTAGTATTAATAAGGGCAATACGTTTATGTTAATTTATTTTTTTGAATTTAACCAGAATCGTGCCTAAATGGACAAAATATGTAAGGCTTTACAAATTTTTGCCCGAAATTTTTTTTTGTATATATTTTTTTGGATTTGTTGTAAAAATATAGATTCCTTCAGTAAAAATACATAAAAAATGTCATATAGCGTAACACTGTAGAAGCAACCGTTAAAAAAAATGCAATTAAGAGGATGTAACATTTTGTGTCACTAAAAATGTTACTTTTGAAAAGGCTATTACTCCTTTAATATTCTTAGGTGTTTTGGTGAAGAGTACTTTTTTGATTAGTTTTAAATGAAGAATCGCCCCGCAGCATTAAAATTATATTGGTGCTTTTTTTGTTCCCCATTCAATATGTCCATCTTCGAAGGGCCGCATCTCCCTTAGGGCTCATTTCTGGACCAACCTTTATACGAACTTTTTTTCATATTTTTTAACTTAGAATCACCTCTTAAATTTCCTGAACTTGTTTCTGAATAATCCTGTATATTATAGGTATACTGGGTGAGTTTTATTTATGTCCACCCTTAAAGTTAATATTAATTTTCATTTGATCAAAACGAAATTTTGATAGGCATTATCTCATAATAAAAAAATAAATAAATATGATTTTCAGAAATTATTATAGTTGTTTCTTATGTTACAAAAAGATGTTACGTATGTTACCTCAGGGTTTTTACCAAATTTCAAACTGAATCTAGGAAAACTAATTATACGTTAAATAGTTAGTTAATTAATACCTGTGGCTATTATATTTTTAAAATTAATTATACGATTATTAATTAAAAGTAAATTTATTATTTACAAAATCTAATCTAATCTAATCTAATCTAAATCTCTAATAATGGATAAAATATAATCTAATCTATTTTTAAAAGGATTAATCCTGTTTGACCTAATTCAATTTAATAAGGACAAACAGGATTTCCCACCCTTTCAGGAAAGGCAAAAGAGTCAATCGTGTGAATCCTGAAAATATCCTTGTACCTTCTATCGCCTCTATAGTACCAACGAGTACCAAGTACCTTCTTAGTTTTTGATTTCAAACATGCCCACGTTGTTCCTGATAGCTAATAAGAACATCCAACCGATTTTGATTCGATTTGAACAACTACCAGTAAACACGTTAACAAAACAGCAGTATTATTTTTCATTTTTATATTTTTATAGGTGTTCTTAAAAATTAAAAGTTGAGGTAATTTCCGGCGAAACCGGAAGTGAAATAAAAAAAAAAAATCCTCCATTTTAAAGCAAATGTAAAATTTATATAACCATATATAATTACACAAGAGGCTGAGAATTATGAGGGAAAAATTTACTGTTTTCATGAAAATTTGCTGTCTGGAAATAATTACGACCGGGGCATCGCCCTGCAGGAGTAACTATTTCCTTTGACATAAAATTTGAATGAAAACTGTGAATTTTTCAGGTTAATTAAAAAAATCATGTGTAATTCGGAAGATTATTTTGTAACAATTTATAATAATATATCAAACCAACTTTTATATTTTTTTCATCGCAAAATTATATAAAATGTTTTATTACTTATCTTAATATTTTTACAGGCATATTTTTTAGTTCAAATGGTTAATTTAATTTAATTTAATTCTCAATTGCTAAACTAATTATATAATAAAACGTTTTTTGTCCGTTTTTAAATTGCAAATTGCGGTCAATAGTTCAGTCACTTACTGACTAGCTCGGTACTGCGCTAGGCTTGTTCATATTAAAAAGTCAACCTAGAAAAACTGTCATTACATTTTATAAAAAGAATATTTTATGGTATTTTTTGGTAAATGATAAAGTAATAACAATAATTATAAATAGTAATATATTCATATTTAATTATTAATTAGTTTTAGGTATGAAATTTTGTTGTAAAAGAGGAATACTAGAAAAAAACAAAATACTACAGCGATTTTCACTAGAATTGTCTACAGTAGAAAATTCCCGATATAACTGTAATATGATTGGACAGAATTAAACACATGGTCAGACATATTGTTAAATAAACCATAGAAAATATAAATTTATTGTCTATTAAACAAACATTACAGCGACAATTGTTTCGACTTTTTTAACATAAAGTAATTTTCAAGCTATGTTAAAAAAGTCGAAACAATTGTCGCTGTAATGTTTGTTTAATAGACAATAAATTTATATTTTGGAGAAATAACATTTTTTCTATGGTTTATTTTAATCAACTACAATATGAGTAAGGATCAAGAATTTCTTATATTGTTAAATGATTAGTTGATAAAAACGTTAAAAAATAATCTATATAATCACCAAAGTTTCGTTTGTATCGAATGAAAATTAAACTTAATTTTAGGGGTGGATTAATAAAACTCACCCGGTATATAATTTTTTTATTCGAAAGGACCCTTAGGTAAATTATACCTAATATAGGTATTATATTTTTAAAATTAATTATACGATTATTAATTAAAAGTAATTTTATTATAATACATATATGTACAAAATCTATTACAGTATATAGATAAAATTAAAGTACTAAATCTAATTTAATCTAATCTATTTTTAAAAGGATTAATCCTGTTTGACCTAATTCAATTTAATAAGGACAAACGGGATTTCCCACCCTTCCAGGAAAGGCAAAAGAGTCAATCGCGTGAATCCTACAAATATCCTTGTACCTTCCATCGCCTTTTGTATGTCCATAGTTTCTCCCATAATGATGCCTTCTTAGTTTTTGATTTCTACCATACCCACGTTGTTGCTGATAGCCACTAGGAACGTCAAAAAATCCAACCGATTTTGATTCGATTTGAACAATCACCAATAAACACGTTAACAAAACACCTAGCAGTATATTTTTCATTTTTATGTTTTTATTTTTTCTTGAAATTTTCAAAATTATTTATATTTTTATTTATTTTTTTATTAACTGGACTACACTCTGTAAGTTGAGGTCTCCAGATTTGCAAAATGGTCATTTCTTGTATTTGTTTTATACCAAATAAGAAGATAAAATACTTGAAGACTGTTCCTTCAAAACTCAATAACATAAAACTATGTTTTATTAGCATTTGTAAAAAAAAATAATATAAAAAATCTCATTATCATAAAAAAATCTGTCTATCGGTCGGTCGGTCGGCCGGTCCATGATAACGCAAGAACGCAATGAGGTAAAGACTAAAATGTCAAAATATTTTTAGTTTTGTTTGTTACTTCCTCATAAAAGAAAGTATTGTGGTATACATTTTTTTTTGCTTGAATCACCTTATTTTTTCCTGAAACGTCGAGATAAATCGAAATAAGCAAAAAAATCATGTCTGTCTATCTGTCGGTCTGTCTGTCTGCTTTATCCACGATAACTTAAGAATGTTTTGAGCTAGCGACTTGAAATTTGGTATGCAGATGTATTTTTATATTATCTTGGACAAGGTCGTGTTTTGGTCATATTTTTTATTATTTACAACAGAAAAAAAAATTAAAAACCACATGAAAGGTAAAATAAAATTACAAAAAAATGCCAAAATGTAAAAAACTGTTTTTAGATAAAAATTTTTATTATTCACAACAAGAGAAAAATTTAAAAACCACATAAAAGGTAATAGTACCCACCGAGTACGCGAACCTAGTTTTTAGTGTACGAGGCGCAGCCGAGTAAAAAAATTACTCGATGTGCGTTAAAATCGTTTGCGTCGAGGTGCGTATACTATTTTTCCTTCGACCTGACACATAAACATAAATAAACTGAAAAATTATGTTAAAATTAGTTTGTCAATTTGAGGTTATGTGTTTGACTTTTACTAAGTTTTATATAAAATTGTATTGTCACCCGAGTTAAGCATGTATACCAAATTTTAGCTTTCTAAGTATATTCTAAGTGGTCGAAAAAGCCTTTGGCAGATTTGCTCTTAACAAACAAACAGCAAACATTGCAAGTTAAATAAAAGCTTGTAAAAAAATAGAGAAGATCTCTGTCAAGGGGTAAACCGCTGACAACATTTTGTACACCTTAAGGAGGAAATCTTCAAAGATTTCCTAGTAACCTTCAAAGATTTCTTCCTAGAAGGAGGAAATCTTTAAAGATTTCATCGTAACCTTCAAAGATTTCCTCCAATTTTTACACTTGAATTCCTCTGCGGTTTACCCCTCGAGTTAGTTTGAATAATTTTTATCTGAAATGAGAATATAAGTTTTGTGGAAAAACTCCTCAATTTTACGCAAGCGCAGTTATTATTATTATATTATTTTATGAAGATTTAATTAAATCTTTGTTTATTATTCTTATTGTCAATGTTAAGGTTGGTGTTACATATTTTATGAATGAATGAATGACCATGAACACTTTTGCGAATTTGGGATTTTTTCTAGACTTCCGCATACGCAAATTGAGGTGAATCCCCGATAAATTAGTACCATTAAAAAAATCCATCTCGAATGAGCGAGAATACTTTCTCATAATGTTTTTTAAATATTTTTTCATTTGTGAATACTAAAAAAAGTTATGTTCAGAAACAGTTTTTTAGAGGGTGAGGGTCATGGAAAAAAATTCTATTGTAAATATTACCTAAATTTTTTTTTCTATTTTGCGACTCTTATAAGCTCATAATCACACGCATTTTGCGTGTTCTTATAGGCCCATAAGAGGTCTCTACTTTTTTTTCTGTTGGGTTGGCAACATACAAAAACCTATCTCTTGACGTTTTGCGTGCAAATGTCAATGTCAATTTAAAGTTTAATTTTTTACAAAATTTTGTGTTTGGGTTATTTTTTACCGTGTTAAAATAGTGGACTGGTTAATTGCAGTAAAAAAAAAAGAAGAGATGACTAAAATATATTAAAATATCATTTGTTCTTAGAATTTTAAACATAGTGTAAACTGTAATGCCAACCCAAAACAAAAATCCCTAAATCAGTCATCAATTTAAATGTAAGTTTTTTAAGTTTTAGAGCAAAATAGAAAAAATTATATAAAACACTCGTTTCATAACACGTTTTTAGAGCACTAGAACTTTAGAAACCTCGCCGCAAGCGGCTCGTTTTCTAAACTTGTACTCGTGCGCTAAAAACGTATATTATAAAACTAGTACTTTAATATACTATTATATTTTGGCCAATTGGGAGACAGAAGGGGCCATGAAAAAAATGTAATAATATTTTTGTTTAATTTTATTTTAACTTTAAGGTGGTTTTTAATTTTTTTGTGAATAATAAAGATATGTCCAGAAACAATTTTTTACATTTTCGGGGAGAGGGGGCTGGAAAAAAATGATAATTATATTTTCTTGTGTAATTTTATTTTAACTTTTATGTGGTTTTTAAATTTTTCTTTTATTGCAGTGATAGAAAAATCTAAAATATTATATCAAAACGTTTTTGTGTTAACTTTTATGTATATAGAATACAATTTTTAAGATTATTCTAAAACATTATATATAACGTTATATTAAATACAATATTAATATTTAAATTTACAACAACATTGTTGTCACTATAGTGGCGGTATTTTATGAAAGGTGATTAATAAAGATAGCCAAAATCAGCTTATTCTAATAAATATTTTACCAAAATTTTGAAAATAGCCATTTGGGCTGAAATATCCATGTATACCTAACAATAAGCATGTACATGTACATGTAATTACATGTGATATGTACATATCATTAGATGTATGTTCACACAGGCCCGGATTCAGGGGGGGGGAAGGGCGGAAGATTCCTCGGGGGCCGGGCCTCTGAGGGGGGCCCGGTGTCGATAGTAGGGGCCCGGCAAATTTTTTCTACCAGGGGTAAAGCTTTTTTTCAGTGGCAAAAACTTTTATTTTGGCAAAAATGGGGTGCCCGGGGCCCGGGCTGGCTCTGTCCGGCATAAAAACTAAGTAGTACTGAACATACATGTGATATACAGTGCGGTCCAAAAGTCACTCCCCCCTTTTAACTTTTGAACGAGTTGAGATATCGACTTCAAATTTACAACTCTTAAATAAGACAACTTAAACTATCTTTTAGCATATATTTTATATTTTCAGCTTTTAAAATGTGGGCAGGGGGGCATGGGGGGACATTTTTTTAAATGGAAAGGGGGGTCGCGTGATACATCATTTTAAAGCTTATAAAATTCTCTATTTAAACTAACATTTTTAAATTTTTTAAAAATGTTTTTTAAGGTTTTGATTTTTCAATTTTTTGTGCTAAAACATTCGATTTTTTAAGTTTTTTTTTTATAAATTTTTATTTATGTCAACTAAAATTAGTTTAAAAGTATAATTAACATTTTTTTGTTTGTTGTTTTATTCTATGCAATTAACTGCATTGCCAAAATTTAAGAGGTGATTCTACATCCAAAAATATGAAAAAAAGTTTCTATAAAGGGTGGTCCGGAAATGAGCCCTAAGGGAGCTACGGCCCTTCGAAGATGACATATTGAATGGGGCACAAATAAGAGCATCAATAAAATTTTAATGCTTCAGAGTGATTCTTCATTTAAAACTGAGCAAAAAAGTATTGTTCACCAAAACACCTAAATTTAATATTAAAGTAGCCTTTTAAAAAGTATTGTTTTTGGTGGCACAAAATGTTATTTCCTCTTACTTGCATTTTTTTTAAATCGGTTGTTCCCACAGTGTTATTTTTATGTATTTCTACTCAAGGGGTCTATATTTTTTACAAAAAATCCAAAAAACTGCACATAAAAAAGTTTGGGGCAAAAATGTGTTAAGCCTCACATATTTTGTCTGTCTAGGCACGCCTCTGGATAAATTCAAAAAAATAAATTAACATAAACTTATTGCCCTTATTAATACTAGTACACTTGCAAAAGCTCGTCGCTCTAGCTTAAAGGGTTATTAATTAAAAACCTTATTTTTATTACAATCTTAAAGGACCGTAGCTCCCTTAGGGACCAAACTCCATAGGAATTTTTTTTGGTATTTTTGGACGTAGTAAATTTTGGCATGCCAGTTATTGATCACCCTGTATAGTGGTTGGTAATATACAACTATTTATTGTTGTATTCTATAACCTAATTACGCTATTGATTACGATAGTGTTCTATCAGTGTGTCATTAATAAAAAAAGTTATACCCAGAATATTTTTTTTACATTTTGGGGAAAGGGAGAGCGCTTAAAAAAAAATCTTAAGAACATTTTTTGTGTAATTTTATTTTACATTTTATGTGGTTTTTCCCAAAAAGGCCAACCCTATTATGTTTAGTACGTTTTTTGTAGAGTATACCTAAGTTTTTAATTAAGCGGAATCAAAAATAGGTTGTCTCATTTGAAATTTAGCACGAAATGGCGTTAAATTTGATGATTAAAAAAAAACTTTAAAATAACGCCATTTTCATAAAACCAATGCGAATCAGTTTCACATAAACAGTTAATTCTAAGCCTATTACTAAAAGATTTGAAGTGTCAAGTTGCAGAAATATTTCAAAATATAAGTCATAGGACCGCCATGTTGTTTTTGTGAAAAAAGGCTCCTGTAACGCCATCTTTAATGCAAATATCGACTTGTGGCACATCAGTGAAAAGAGAATTCAAAGACGATGGAATATGGAGTTAAATGGAGAATTTTATAAGCTTTAAAATGATGTATTACACGACCCCCCTTTCCATTCAAAAAAACGTGCCCCCATGCCTCCTGCCCACATTTTAAGTTGTCTTATTTAAAAGTTCCAAATTTGAAGTCGATATCTCAACCGGTTCAAAAGTTAAGAGGGGGGGGGGGTGACTTTTGGACCGCTCTGTATATTATATACCTATGTAAATTTAAAATAAAATGCGTACAATTTGTTGTTGTAAATCGAACAACTGCACTGGTTTGTATATACCGAACGCGTTTACTTGTTTGTTGTTTTATTCTATGCAATTAACTGCATTGCCAAAATTTAAGAGGTGATTCTACATCCAAAAATATGAAAAAAAGTTTCTATAAAGGGTGGTCCGGAAATGAGCCCTAAGGGAGCTACGGCCCTTCGAAGATGACATATTGAATGGGCACAAATAAGAGCATCAATAAAATTTTAATGCTTCAGAGTGATTCTTCATTTAAAACTGAGAAAAAAAGTATTCTTCACCAAAACACCTAAATTTAATATTAAAGTAGCCTTTTAAAAAGTATTGTTTTTGGTGGCACAAAATGTAATTTCCTCTTACTTGCATTTTTTTTAAATCGGTTGTTCCCACAGTGTTATTTTTATGTATTTCTACTCAAGGGGTCTATATTTTTTACAAAAAATCCAAAAAACTGCACATAAAAAAGTTTGGGGCAAAAATGTGTTAAGCCTCACATATTTTGTCTGTCTAGGCACGCCTCTGGATAAATTCAAAAAAATAAATTAACATAAACTTATTGCCCTTATTAATACTAGTACACTTGCAAAAGCTCGTCGCTCTAGCTTAAAGGGTTATTAATTAAAAACCTTATTTTTATTACAATCTTAAAGGACCGTAGCTCCCTTAGGGACCAAACTCCATAGGAATTTTTTTTGGTATTTTTGGACGTAGTAAATTTTGGCATGCCAGTTATTGATCACCCTGTATAGTGGTTGGTAATATACAACTATTTATTGTTGTATTCTATAACCTAATTACGCTATTGATTACGATAGTGTTCTATCAGTGTGTCATTAATAAAAAAAGTTATACCCAGAATATTTTTTTTACATTTTGGGGAAAGGGAGAGCGCTTAAAAAAAATCTTAAGAACATTTTTTGTGTAATTTTATTTTACATTTTATGTGGTTTTTCCCAAAAAGGCCAACCCTATTATGTTTAGTACGTTTTTTGTAGAGTATACGTAAGTTTTTAATTAAGCGGAATCAAAAATAGGTTGTCTCATTTGAAATTTAGCACGAAATGGCGTTAAATTTGATGATTAAAAAAAAACTTTAAAATAACGCCATTTTCATAAAACCAATGCGAATCAGTTTCACATAAACAGTTAATTCTAAGCCTATTACTTAAAGATTTGAAGTGTCAAGTTGCAGAAATATTTCAAAATATAAGTCATAGGACCGCCATGTTGTTTTTGTGAAAAAAGGCTCCTGTAACGCCATCTTTAATGCAAATATCGACTTGTGGCACATCAGTGAAAAGAGAATTCAAAGACGAATCTAAAAATGTAAGCAAATACATAGGGTTCCATTTAAAAATCAAAAGTTGATATCACTTCCGCTTAGACAGGGAGTGATATTTTTAAAATGACCATGCCAAAATGGCTGTATTTACGGTTAATATAAGCTTTGTAAATTTCAAAAAGTTATCTTTTATATTTACGGAGATAATTCGTAGGCAATGCACTGAAAAAAGGATTCTTTGCGGTAATGGCATATGAAATTGGGCCAAATGCTTCGCACTCTTGAATACGTCCAAAAGCGCCTTTTCTTAACATGAAAATATAATTTGCTTGCCACTTGCCAAGATCTTTTTGATTTTTTAACTTACAATTCAATAATCTTGTGTGAAATGCAGGTGGTCTTGTCTCAAAATTCTTGGGCCAAAGTATTTAAAATTATTTAATCTTTAACCTTCTTAAAACAAGATTAATGGTTTTTGTCTCAACTGTGCCAGGTCCAAAAGAATTTTAAACATATTTCAAAAGCGACACTTTTCTTGGGACAAGATAAATACTTTTGTTTGAAGATACACATATTTTAAGCTAAAAGAATAACTGCCAAGAGTGTTGACTACTTTGCAAAGAATGTAATTTTTTTCAGTGTACTTCTTGTGACACCCGGTATATTCACGGATTGGTCTATGTAGATAAAGTAATTACCATTTCCTGCAAAATTTGCTAAAATCATTAAATGATAAGTTCCTTATTTATATGCCAAGGTTAAGCAGAAATATTGACTCATATTCTAACTAGATCATAAAAGAAGAATCCACAAATAAAACAATATTTTCTTCTATAATTTATTTTACCAAAGAGACAAACAAAATTGCGAAAAAACAGTATTAAAAAAAAAAGAAAAAGAAATTGTAATTGTTTTATAAAAAAAGATTTTGACTTTTTGCAACCATTTCTTTTTGTGAAGTAAGCAATATCAAGCAAAAATTTTTTTTTAAAAATGTTGAGAAACATACCGTATATTCGCTCTACGGTTTTACAAATATTTTTATTTAATTTTTGGATTGTAGTTATTTTTTAAATAATAATAATAATAGTTTCACTATTTCCTATAGCCCCACTATTGCCTATAGTTTGTTTGTTTTGTTTTGTTTGTTTTAACCTCGTACTATTCTACTTAATTAAGCATCCCCTAAGTCCAGGACTTGTGTGGGCTAGTAGTAGAGGGAACCACCGGCTTATACTGACTTTCTAACCAGTTTTTATAGGGAGTGTTCGCTTCACTTACGCCTTCTCCAAATTTCAATTATTAATTAACTGAAAAAGGCAAATCGGCGCCAGTGAGAATCGAACTCACGCGGTAGACCACTACACCAATCCTCCCAGTTGGACTTTGAAAAAGTTATTCCATGACTATTTTATTTTATTATTCCATCAATCTATTTTCTAATCATTCAAAGTCTCCAGATTAGGAGAGGTATGAGTAGTTGTCTACATCTAGAAATAGATGGCGCACAAGTCTACATCAATCTAATGGCTATATTCCTTTTGCGAGTAAAGTCTAAAAACGTTTTCTTAATCAGCGTGCAGAGTTCACTCTTGGTACTGAAGAGGGCCAGAAGCCCGAAACTGTCAGTCTACCAATATCACTCTGTACGATGATTAGAAAATAGATTGATGGAATAATAAATTAATATTTTTATAATTTTGTTAAAAATTGAAAATTTCTGTCCTTACGAATTCTACGTCTAACCACCCGTTAGTGGTACTATGTGCTTGAGACACACAAGTCTTCAACTTGCTACCATTCAAAGTCTCCAGATTAGGAGAGGTATGAGTAGTTGTCTACATCTAGAAATAGATGGCGCACAAGTCTACATCAATCTAATGGCTATATTCCTTTTGCGAGTAAAGTCTAAAAACATTTTCTTAATCAGCGTGCAGAGTTGACTCTTGGTACTGAAGAGGGCCAGAAGCCCGAAACTGTCAGTCTACCAATATCACTCTGTACGATGATTAGAAAATAGATTGATGGAATAATAAATTAATATTTTTATAATTTTGTTTAAAATTAAAAATTTCTGTCCTTACGAATTCTACGTCTAACCACCCGTTAGTGGTACTATGTGCTTGAGACACACAAGTCTTCAACTTGCTACCATTCAAAGTCTCCAGATTAGGAGAGGTATGAGTAGTTGTCTACATCTAGAAATAGATGGCGCACAAGTCTACATCAATCTAATGGCTATATTCCTTTTGCGAGTAAAGTCTAAAAACGTTTTCTTAATCAGCGTGCAGAGTTGACTCTTGGTACTGAAGAGGGCCAGAAGCCCGAAACTGTCAGTCTACCAATATCACTCTGTACGATGATTAGAAAATAGATTGATGGAATAATAAATTAATATTTTTATAATTTTGTTTAAAATTAAAAATTTCTGTCCTTATGACTATTTTAATCGTAATATAAAAATATTTTAAGATTAAAAAAACGTCTAGTCCTAAATATCTATACTATTTAAATAATTTGATTATTTATTTATTTTAATATTCAAACGAATTTGTAATTATTATTTAAAATAATATTTAATTCTAAATAATAAATAAAAACTAAATAAAAAATAACAATATTAATATTTAGTTTTTTAATGAACATTTTTTTATCTGAACATTTAAATTTATTATTATCGAGTCTCACGACGCGCCGACTAATGGGTTAAAGCTTCGGTTTCCTCCAAAAGTCGCAGTCGCTGACAACTGCGACCGGGTAGCCGGTTATTAGCCGGATATTATAATAATATTTTTTGTGTAATTTTATTTTATCTTTTGGGTAGGTTTAAAAATTTTCTTCTATTGTGAATAATAAAAAAGTTATATCCAGAAAAGTTGGGGGAGTTGTAAAATAATGAAACATTTTTTGTGTAGTTTTATTTGACGTTTTATGTGGTTTTTAAATTTTTCTTCTATTGCAAACAATAAAAAAAAAATACGACTAAATTCAAAATTTAACCCCCCTTTCACCCCCCCCCCCCCCCAACCGATTTTATGAGAAAGTAAAAAAGTTGATGAGATTTTTTGGCTGTTAGAGGTGGAGGGATTTCAAGCAATTCTAATTGAGTGAAACAGTGAAAGACACTTGTCACAGCGCAAAACCACCTGTTTCACAGTCAAATTCGTGGCGAAATAGTCGTGCATCTGCTCCCGGAGCGGTCAAGCGACCGGCGCGCCGCGGCGATCAAACGAACGGCGACCGGTAGTTATTAGTAACGACCCGGAAGCAGCTAGGAAAACAGGGACATTTAAAATGCATTGGAAATGTCTCAACGACTCGGTCGCGGCTACCCGGTCGTAGTCGTCAAAAAAATCATTATTTCCTGGACCCAAAAATGTGAGGTGCTAGAAATTTTCTATTGCCAGATTTGAATTCTACAGTGGGATCCGATCGGAGCAAAAAAAAGTTGCGATTTGTTATACAGTAATGTAACATATTATAACCTAACAATAATATTTTTGGTTCTATTTTTTTCTCTCTAACGTAATTGTTTAATATATATTTTTAGATTTAGCTTAATGATTTGTTATTATCTTGCATTTTTTTAGAACAACTTTGTAAATAGGACTTTTTCCTGTTAAGTTGTTAAATAAATAAATAAATAAATAAATAAATAAATAAATAAATAAATAAATAAATAATTAAATAAATAAATAAATAAATAAATAAATAAATAAATAAATAAATAAATAAATAAATAAATAAATAAATAAATAAATAAATAAATAAATAAATAAATAAATAAATAAATAAATAAATAAATAAATAAATAAATAAATAAATAAATAAATAAATAAATAAATAAATAAATAAACAAATAAACAAATAAACAAATAAGTAAATAAATAAATAAATAAATAAACAAATAAACAAATAAACAAATAAACAAATAAACAAATAAACAAATAAATAAATAAATAAATAAATAAATAAAATATATATAAACATTTAAAATTTTATTAAAATTAATTTATTGACCGCTCCGAGTTTAGCGAGCTCGAAGCGGAAACACCATGCATTGGACCTAAACCAATCCTCCTAACAAATGGGTGGAGAAGCAACTGAAGCAACAAAGGTTGGCAGTGGGAAATTGCAGGCATGCCAAGGACTTCTTGACCGACACGAGCAAGAAAAAATAACTGTCTGGCTACTAGAGGGAGGCGGGGCTGCAATAAGCCACCTGACTGGGGTCCTTACAGAATACCGCGGCCGAAGAAAGCAAAATAAAGGCCGGGACGACTCAATCTGTGCGTGTTGCAGAAAAGAACGAGACGTCTTTCCACTTCTTAGGAGTGTGTGAGCGTCACAGCAGACTGAGGTGGACATGTTTGGAGCGGCAACGCTCCAAAGGTAAGAGTTACGTCCCTAGCTTGGACGGACATCATTAGAAGGTCGGTTGGGATAACTTGGGGTTGACAAAAAGGGCCAGTTGTTAGGCTTAACGACTGCCCACTATTATGGTGGGTATGATACTACATTAGATCATATATACATAGATATGTTGATTTGTTTTATGTAGAACATAAACAAACCCCTATAGCGGTGAGGTTGCGAGGAGGTCAAGTATAACATATTTGTAACAAACCACTATAGCCGTGGGTGGTGACTAGAAGCGGGATATAGCAATGAAAACATTTCGGTTTGACGTGGACTCAAGGCGCATCTATGTATATATGATCTAATGATACTACTGCTACTAATAACTCACAGAACACAACACAACACAGAACACAACTTACTAACTTATTGACTAACTTATTGACCAGGGGCGCAGATAACGGGTTCCTTTTAATTTATCTGTAAAACTTGTTAAACATTTATTTTTTTGTCATGTCATAAAATAATAATTATTAAAGTCCAAACGAGAATTAAAGTACAAGTATTGAAATATTCAGAATAATTTTAAGTGCAAAAAAATTTAGATTAAAATCAAAATCATCTGCTTTTAAATTTTTATCTTTGAAAAGGTATCAAGTATAAATGACTGCCTATTAGGATATAATTTAGTCTGTGTTTGATTTTATTAATTAAAATGGTTTCATGTAAAAAAATACTGTGCCATAAAGGGTTTATTATCACCCTTATAATAGTAGTACTTTCTGTTGCTGCAGGAATTGCGTTTGTAGCAACTATGGATAAAAAAGATGAAGATGTAAGTAAAAATTAAGCAAAACTAGTTTAAGCTTTACTTTGGTGCAAAAATGTGTAGATGTGATATGGGATAATTTTCTCAGCTATTAAAGAAAAATTAGTATATTACGCAACGAGTTCGCGAACCTAGTTTTTAGTGTACGAGAGTGCATACTTTTTACGAGGCAACTGCCGAGTAAAAAAAGCACTCGAGTACCTGACTTTTTTTGTTCATATTTTATTATTAATGTAAAATAAGAAGGCGTTTTTATTTTTGTTACTTTTTTTCTTGTTTACTTAACCTAATAAAAAACTTTAAATATTTCAGTTGTTTTTATATTGTATAGTAATAACCTGGTGCAAACAGCACTAGTTACGGCTCTGCTTACAATTATGGTGATTTTTCATCTGAGTTTACTGTACCATCACTACCATTTCGCGGATGCTAATGCGGACCGATTTGGGAAAGCAAGGTATTTTTATTTGGAGCGATTATCAAAAAAGAATCTACATAATATTGAAAAAAATTTTATATTGGAAAAATAAAAGTAACTTAATTGTGTTTTTGACAAAATTCTTATATTAACTACGTCCATATGACATAAAATGCTCCAACTAACTACCATTTTCAATTTTGCACTGTTATGCACTCTATACCATATCCAGATTAATAGTCTCACAAGCATTAGTAATGCCTCATTAGGTCAGCTTTTAAAGCCACCAAGCTTTCCTGACCTAACGCCACTAGATTTTTTTTATGAGGAAGGAATAGTTTACCAAACGTAACCAGCTGACTTAGAGGACTTAAAGACACGCATTACTAATCTTTGTGAGACAATTAATCCGGATATGGTATATTATATTATATGCATATTATGCAGCTTGCAGAAGAAATTTCAAGTCAAGATTTGAACAGTGCATAGTTGAAAATGGTGGTCAGTTCGAGCATTTTATATGGATGTAGTGAATGTTAGAATTTGGCCAATAACATAATTAAGTTACCTTTATTTTTCAAATATAAGATTTTTTCAATATTACTTTTTTTTAAATTTTTTGAAATTATTTTAATGAATATCTATTGAACGGCTTATCCTATTTTAAAAATAAACAACTAATTTTAATCAAAATAAAAATACATTTCAAATAATGCATCATATGACCCATATTCCTATTTGAGTTTTTAAAGTTGGGGTTGATTATATAAATAGAAAACTTACTAAAAATATCTAACTGTAGGAAAGATAATGGGACACCCTGTATATATTTTTTAACTTTTTTAAGAGATAAATTTGGTTTTTAGGCATTCCAATTTCATTTTTTTTTTAAGTTTTTTTATCTTTATATAAAGTCCGAAATATACGAACATAAGGTCTGTAGTATATTTTTAATTGGATATACAAGGTGTCCAGAAAATGTATATATCCATTAAAAAAATACTACAAATTTTATGTATGTATGTAGGGGAAAGTGGCCTATAGTGGGACAATTTTTTTCAATATATGTTTTCTTTCTTTATATAAACTTTAGGACAAAACTTCTTATGTCAATGCATACAGATACATAAAGACTTTTTAATGTTTATTTAATATTTTGTTTTTTAATCTTATTTTTAAAAATATAACCAAAAGACCACTATGCACCACCCGTCCCACTATGAACCATGGCATGGTTTATAGTGGGATCTCCTATGGTTCATAGTGGGATGTTAATTATTACAACAGTAACATACAAACTTTTTTTACAATAATAGCTTATTTATTAATAAAAATAATACTAAATTATTGAAACTTACAAACTGAAAGAAAACAGTAAAACAAGGTACTGAAATTGACTGAAATTAAATATCATGAAATGGATTAATAAATCTGGTACTTTAAATTCATGAAATTCATGAAATAATAAATATATTTATTGAACTTTACATTCATAAGGCTAACGTAGTTTTTCTGCCTATAGTGTAAATAAAATAAAATATCGGAAAGGTCTCAGAAAAGTTATTACAATAACTTGAGAACGCCTACAATGTAGGATGATTTTTATTGTAATTTACGTAAAAGTTTGGAATATACAAGGTTTATGTTATGTAAAAATAACTAACTAGTTGCTAAAAGTAAGGAATATATCATAAACCAGCTCAACGTAGTTTAAAGTAAATCAAATTTATTCTGTCTCAAAGCATTTATATGATAACTTGGGAAGGCCTGCAATGCATTGCAATGTAGGCTTATTTTTATTGGGATTTACCTTGGAATTTTACATAAATTTATATATTGAGTTGGGAGTATAATATATTAACGTATTATATTAAAGGTCCGAGAAATTGGTGTTATAATAAGTAACACTTTTTTGTTACATGAAAAGTTTGAAGAAGGATCCTATGTCCTAGAACATAGTCCTTTATGTTTTTAAATTTGCTACTTAAGCAAAAGTGTAAGTTATAAAATGTCCCACTATATACCGCTTAATAGCATCCCACTATAGACCACGATGCAATTTCTAGAAAAACCATAATAATTTTTTAAACTGATAGAAATGTAAACTTAGCAATGCTAGAAATAGTAAAAACGTACCATATTTAGGGTTATGTTAAAAACCAATTAATTTAAAATAGGTATCCAAAAAAGTTGTTAAGGAAATTAAAAGGGTGCAAATTAAAAAAATAGCAAGTTTGAGCTACCTACAGTAGCTTTTTTCGGATACCGCTTAATGGATTTGTCAATAAACACGTACAACAAAACACTGCCATTTCTGCAAGCTACTGTAGCTATTTATAGCTTTATCGGTGAATAAAATTATGATTTACTAAATATTTCCCACTATAGACCACGTCCCAATATGGACCACTTTCCCCTATCTGAATTTTTCTACATAAGTAAAACCTTAAAAAAAAATAATTGTCCTAAAACTGAATTTATCTTTCAAAACAGCTAATTATGTGGGGTCATATGGTGGGTGCTACATTTACAATGTATTAAAACAATGAAAAATTTTTTTTGTGCCTGCAATATAGCGTATTTTTGTACTTAAAAAAAGGGCACAGCACCGCCATTTAAAAAAAAATCTATTTTTTTTTTAGGTTATCCATTTACTATCCCTTTATACCGTTCCTGATTAAACAGATTAAAAATAAATTAGCCGTTTTTTTATTAAATTAGAAGAACGATAGGCATTGAAAATGTCTTATGGGCAATTCATTGACCATTGCGATATCAACAAGGAACTTTTATTCTTACATGGCCTATGGCCTGAGACCTGTGGCATGTGGCCTATGGCCTGTGGCCTATGCTCTATGGCATTTGACAAAATCATGACAAAATTCATGGGTTTCGAGCCATAAGACATTTTCAATGTCAAAATCATATGGCCATAAAAAAAATAAAAAAGATAAAACGTAATTTTTCATAAATGACTGAGGGACTTTTTTTAAATCTGAAAAAATTCATGGATGATACTCTTACCCCAGTGAATGAATGAGGGGTGAGACCTCCAAATTTTTCAATTTAAAATTTTTGTGGGACACCCTAACCCTACACCGTTTAATATTATTTATTTTAGATACCTGTAACACTCAGTATTAAAAATGGCAACATTCAAGGAAGTTTACACTATTCAGTCCGAAATGATATCAGATTTTATGCTTTTAGAGGAATTCCTTACGCGGAACCCCCGTTAGGGAACTTGAGATTTAGTGTAAGTACAAATTATACTAGTTTATAAAAAAAATCTCAACAATAGTCTCGGTAGTTTTGACAAGATTTCAAAGATTTTTAAAAAATCATAGAAAAGCTTAAGAAAAATATCATAAACGCCTCGTATTGATCTCCCTTTTTGCAACCAAATAGCAGAAAATAAACAAAAAGTACCGTCAACCGAGGTTAAGTGAATCTTGAACTTTCCCTTATTCACTTTTAGTTCGACTTTGAAAATCACTCAGTTTTCTTATATAATAATATAAATATCGATTTAAAAATAAAAATAAAATAATCTATCTGGAAAAAGGATGTTAACTTTGAAAAAGAATTACGTGACCTCTTGATCACTTTTGAATAAATAGTTCATTTAAAAAAAAGTTACTCGTTCTTACTTATTAATTAAAAACAAAGGACGGTTTAATATAAAATTACAAAAAAATAAAAATAAAAAAAAATAAAGATTAAAATACCCTCATCGACTTTAAATTGGACAACAACAAATTTGATCAAATTTAATATATGATAAATTTTTGTCAGGTGACCCTTTTTTGCGATTAAGAAACCTTTTGCCCTATGTATTATTTAATTTTTGGTTTTAAATTGATATTTTTCTATTTTGCGACTCTCGCATTTTGCGTGTTTTTATAGGACTGTAAGAGGTTTGTACTTGACTATAAAAGATATCAAAATATCGTTTGTTCTATGAATTTCAAATATGCGAAAATTGTAAGGCAACTCAAAACAAAAATCCCTAAATCGGTCATCAATTTAAATGTGTTTTCTTAGATTTTAGAGCAAAATAGAAAAAATAGTATAAAGCACTAGTTTTGTAACACGTTTTTAGGGCACTAGTACTCGCCGCAAGCGGCTCGTTTCCTAAACTTGTATGCATTCGTGTTCTAAAAACGGGTGTTATAAAACTAGTACTTTAATATACAGGGTGGTTAATACGTCACTTTACCATTTATAAACTGAATAACTTTTTTGTTTGTCAATTTTTTTTATTTATTTCTTTTACAATATAAAGTACAGGAAAAGGATTTTTTTTTGAACTATGTATGAAAAATCATGTCTTTTAAATGAAGCCATTTTCCGCTTTGCAAGCACGGGCTCTTTTCACGACATTTTCCATGACGGCTCTTAACATGTATGGCTAGAGTGGTCCCCAAATTTCAAAAGGGGTTTAGGAACAATTTGAATACTTGGGTATGTACAGCCATACGACAATATATTTTGAACAAAAATTCAACTCGATCGCATTACGGATACGATCACACTGTGGTTGAAAAATTTGCGATTTCACTCATTTTACGAGATTCTTTATTTTTGAAACTCCTAATCACCAGATTTTAAAATGTTAAAGTATTATAATTTTAAATTGTTGCCTAATACGTGTTTTTAATTTTTTTTAAATTTGACATTGATAAACCCTTGCTAAATGGTAGTACAGTGGGACTTAATATTAAAAATGGGGTCATTTCATCACCCTTTCTCATTTATTTTCACTTACCCCGTCTAAAGGGTTTTAAAATGTTAACGGGCACAAGGCTAAACTTCCACCTGAATACCTATAGGAAAAGCCTGCAAAATTTTGACCAAATCCAAAAACGCTTAGAAATCGCGCAAAATCGATTTATATTAAACAATACAAGATTTTACCACATTTTTCGCAGCATCAAGGGAAAAATATCTTTAAAAAGCGTTCAAACGTCAAATTTTGACAAAAATTTCAAAAAGCCAGTTGGAACATTTTTTTTTTTTAATTTTGGATATATACAATAATCCGCCATGTTGTAAAATGGCGTTCAATTTGTAATATTGCATATAACCTAAAAACGAATTATCTGATCAAAAATATTCGATTGCCAGGTAAAAGGATGTTTAATTTTCTATTAAAATACATTATAGGTATTCAGGCGCAAGTTTAGCCTTGTGCCCGTTAACATTTTAAAACCCGTTAGATGGGGTAAGTGAAAATAAATGAGAAAGGGTGATGAAATGACCCCATTTTTAATATTAAGACCCACTGTACTACCATTTAGCAAGGGTTTATCAATGGTAAATTTAAAACAAATTAAAAGCACGTATTAGGCAACAATTTAAAATTATAATAGTTTAACATTTTAAAATCTGGTGATTAGGAGTTTCAAAAATAAAGAAGCTCGTAAAATGAGTGAAATCGCAAATTTTTCAACCACTGTGCCGTCGTATCCGTAATGCGATCGGGTTAAATTTTTGTTCAAAATATATTGTCATATGGGTCTACATACCCATGTATTCAAATTGTTTCTAAACCCCTTTTGAAATTTGGGACCACTCTAATGTATGGCTGCAGCTAGGGTCATGCACCAACGGAATTGCAACCCCTCAAGGTCACGGTTTGGTGCGGTGTAACATTCCAAATGGTAATCGGGCCTTGCTTCTGCTAGGAAAATGGCAATATAGTTACGGTGAAAGGAAACCAATATCTCGGATAATGGAAAATTTTGTGCCCCTGCAGTGGATGACATGCCAGATGCATGGTGGCAGCAAGGTGGGGCAAACGCTCATGCCGCCAGAGCCACAATTCAGCTTTTAAGGCCGATTTTCGAAGAGCGAATAATTTCGCGAAATTTGGATTTTCATTTTCCTTCACGATCGCATGATTTGACGGCACCGGACTTTTTTTTTACGGCTACCTAAAAGATCGGGTGTATGTCACCAAGCCCAGAACTATTGTTAGGACGCGTCATCGAAAATGTCGAGAAAAGAGCTCTTGCTTTCAAAGCGGAAAATGGATGTTATTTAAAATACATGATTTTTCATACATAGTTCAAAAAAAGCGGAAAATGGACGTTATTTAAAACACACGATTTTTCATGCACAGTAAAAAAAAATGATTGTACTCTATATTGTAAAAGAAATACCTAAATGAAAAAAAATGACAAACAAAGAAGTTATTCAATTTTTAAATGGTAAATTGACTTATGGGCCACCCTGTACTATGTACATTATAAGTAAACAAATTGTAAAAAAACTAAGTGTTTTCTGAAGTCGAACTAAAAGCTGTGAAGATATGTAATTCACAGTAAATGGCATATTGCATTTTCCGAAATACTTGATAAAAAAATAAAAAAAAATAAAAAAATAAAAAAATTGAAAAAAAAAAAAAATTAAAAAAAAAACAAAAAAATTTCAACAATTTTTTTTTAATTTTCTTTTTGCGAAAATGGAAAAATAAAGTTTTTTTTCAAAAATACAAGAAAAATTAAACAATTTAAAAAGGGATCTCTTACATAACTTTTGATGAAGAATCCAAATCAGCCACGAAAAAAAATTAAATCTGGGGTTTTGTTGGAATCGCTAAACACAATTTTATATTTAAAAGTTTCTATCTAAGGTAGTGAAACCACCCGTTTTTATACGATAAGAATTAGAACCTGCTGGTTTTCTGAAAATGAATTTATTTTTTTTTAAATGTTATCTTTATCCATATAACCCATAGGACCACCTATATTTACATATTTTTTAATTGGCCTGATAAAATTTGTAACATTGGGACTCGCAAACCAAATTTAATATTAAAAAAATGTGCCTACAAAAAATCCCAAAACACATGTGTTAATCGGATAATTAAAAAAATATAAATACTGCTGTCAACAAAATAATACTTTCCCTTTATATTAGGCCTAGGTTTATTAAAACCAAAAACGAAAAAAAAAAAAATAAATTCAAAGAAAAAAGTTTTTTTCAAAGGTTTATTTTTTTCGGAAAACTTAAAAAAATTAAAAAAAGCAATAGAAAATTTAATTATTTTTTTCTAACGCAATGCTTTCCTCGGGAAAGTATAAGGGGTAGTTCTACACCCTTATAGGCCTATAGGGCGGAGATAGATTTGTTAAAATATGAATAAATAAAATTCGTTTCTATGAGTCCCAAGAATTTTTATCACTTTAATTAAAAAATATAAATAGGGGGGTTTTATTACCTTTAGGGAGGTAGGCAGAATTTTTTAAATGTCAAATTCGTTTTCAGCGAGTCGAAAAACCCCAGGTATCAACTCATATCAGGTTACTTAAAAAAATATATTAAGGGGTGGGGATAAAAAAAATTAATATCAAATTTATTTTTATCGAGGCTCAAAACCTCCAAATATTAATTTTTGTAAATATTAAACGAAAGTATATGATTTCTCTGTCCCCTTATACAATCTTTAGGGTCGATTATCTCGAAAACTGAACCAACGATTTTTGTTTCTTGGCGGATTTGGATTCAGCATCAAAAAGTATGTAAGATAACATTAAAATAAAGTTTCGCATAAAACCCTTGTAAACTAGTGATATATAAACTTAAATAAAAATGAAAAAGTATATATTTTAATTTTAGGCACCCGTTCCAAAAACAAATTGGACTGATACACTGGACGCAACTAAAGACAAGGATGGATGCACTTCTTTTTTTAAGGGAACTGAAGATTGTTTATATATAAACGTTTATAGTCCTAATGTAAGTAAGGGGCTGTCCATATATTACGTAACGCAATTTTTCAAAAAAATTGACCCCCCCCTCCCCCCTGTGTAACAAACTGTCACATTTACCAACACCCCCTCCCCTTGTGTAACGCGTAACAATATAAAGTTTTTGTTTCGCAATAAATTTAACCGTATTCTCACTATTCGTTTTTCTCGACAAAACAAACATGAACCTAAAATATAGTATTAGATAACCTTAAAAAAAATTTACACGAAAAAATCACTCAAACTTTAAAAAAATATTCATAATCAATATCACACAGGGAAAAAATAGTAGGTACCTCTTTTTACACTGAGTGCCACATATAACACGTATATTGTTTATGCACAGGTACACAAAATAGTACACACATTGGTGTTCTGTGAGTACACATTCCGCGCGAAAATGTATCATCGCCGATGATTTTTTTTTTTAATATCAATGTCAACAGTTTTTTTTACTGATTACAATATTATTTAAATATGTATAGTTCCGTCAATTTTTGTGTGAAAAAGGGAATTATGGGCCACTAAATAGTTATTTATGTTGAAATAAAAATACATCTGCCAAGCTTAGCTTACCTAGACATCCCCCTCCCCCCTGTCACAAACTGTAAAAAATTTCTCTGACCCCCCTCCCCCCCAGGCCGGAAAACCTTGTGGGCACGCTTTAAGCTAGAGACTTGAAATTTGGCACACAGGTATGTTACCAATAGTTCTTGCTTGGGATTTTGGTGAACATTGAGGTGCGGAAAGGGGGGAAAATGGGAAAAAATACATTTTTTTACAAAAATTTGAAAATTGCCATATAGGGGTTTTTAAGGTTTCCGAAATGAGGGTGTAAATATTTTTAAATATTATCAATATTTTCGTCAAAATTGGTATATTGGGGTTTTTGTGGTCGACTAATATGAATCTAATAATATTTTTTTTCTAATTTTACCCCCTAAGGGGCGGGGATAGTTTTCGTGAAAATTGGTATATTGGGATTTTTGAGGTTGCTGAAAGTGAAAGAATCTGATATTAAAAAAAATTCTAACTACACCCCTAAGGGGCGGGGGTTAGTTTTCTTGAAAATTCGTATATTGGTGTTTTTGAGGTTGCTGAAAATGAATCTAATAATAAAAAAATTCTAACTCCAACCCCATAGGGGAGAGGGGTATTTTTCCTTGAAAATTGGTATATTGGGGTTTTAAAGGTTGCTGTAAGTGATACTGGTTATAAAAAAATGGGAAATGTCTTTTACTAGGTGTATTTAACCGACTTCCAAAGAACTATTATCCGAGCCTGAATCAGACTGCAGTGACTCATACCTAAAACGTATGTTGCTGCTCTCGTATAAGGGATTCCCCTTAGGCGGAGTTACGCCAATCGCACCCGAACTGGCAGGATCCTCACTTTTTAGCATATTTTCGCAAATGAGTCACTGCAGTATAATACAGACACGGATAATAGGTTCTCAATTTGACTCGTCTGTAAAGCAATTTTTTTCTGGCTTTTAGAAATACCTACTTAAGTCCTCCTGACACGTCCCCCCAAATGGAAATAGGTTTAAAAAAATAACTTAGGTGATGATAAATCATGTTAGCAAACGGTCTGTACAATTCAAAACCTCTGAGAACAAAATCCTAATGAGCGCCAGTTCTTAAATAGTGGTAAAAGTTCTTTCGCAGACTGCATGCTAAACCACAGTTACAAACTGCAAATTCTTTTACTCAATTGTAATAGTGTTTTTGTTGCTGACTTCGATTTTGTTTAAATCAAATCTCTATCTATTTCCATTTTTAAGGAAAACCGTTCCAAAATTTTATAAAAACTAAAATTTGTCATTTTTGGAGGCTCATATTTAAATTATTGTAGCAACTACGAAAGTTTTTTCTAGTTAATTAAAGTTACATGTATGCTCTATAAAATAATTATGAAAAATGTCTGAAAATCATTTTAAAAGTTCAGTTAATGTAGCTTTTGATGCCTCTGCAATGATGTTTAAAAAAGGTGAATTTATCTTTATTAAGTAGTTTTTTTTAAATTTTACGTCAAATTTATTATATTTGTCAAACCTATGTGTTTTTCAATTGCTAAACTAGATGAAACGTTGCAAGCACCCTGTCAAAACATCGGCACTATTGTACACTAGAGCCATCTAGTTTGCAAATTTCAAACTAGGTGTTTTGTTTGTTTTTAAATTCTGTATCTTTAAAACATTATATTCTAGCAAAAAACTGTATATAACATTTTTTATAGGGCTTAAAAAGAGCTTTTATTTAAAATATAAGTTTTTGAAATCGGGTTATAAATATGTGAGATTGCTAAAAAAACTTTTACTGCTTTAAACGTCAATATCTCGAATCTCGAATTATAAACAATGCGTTTTAGGAAAACGTTGTTTATAAAATTGTTTGACCAATTTAAAATTATCTTTTATATAAGTTCTAAATTAACCAAATACAATAATAATTGCCTTAATTATAAACAAAAAACGCTTCGTTTACCCCCAAAATCTAATCACCTCTTCGGAATACGATAAGAAACAATATGCAAAAAACCGCAAGTCGATATCTACTGCAGAAATGGAAAGAGAGTTTACACCCAGACAGACAGATTTTGACTTTTCGGCGAAGATTTCAATACATCGGCACTCTTAGTAGCACTAAATGCCGATTTAATATGACATATACTGCCCAAAATAGTCTTAAACCGCAACAATGAATCGTCATTGCAGATGTCTTAAAAACTAGTCAGTTCAGTTCGACACCGGAAATAAAATTCAGATACTTTTCTATACGGTTTTATAGAGCAAATATGTAACTTGAATTCTAGCTATAAAAAAACATTGTAGGTACTTCAAAATTTATTTATTGTCCACCTAAAATTACATATTTAAATTTTTTCGAATTTTCGGCAGGGTATTTCTCAAAAACGGAAAGAGATACAAATCTGATCTAAATAGAATCGAAATCAGCAGTTTGTTACTCTTGTTTAGCATGTAGTCTGCGGAAGAACTTTTACCACTATTTACGAACTGGCGCTCATTAGGACTTTGTTCTCAGAGGTTTTGAATTATACAGATCCTTTGCTCACATGATTTATCATCACCTAAGTATGCTATTTTTTTAAACCTGTTTCCATTTGAGGGGACGTTTGTCCTAGAAGCTATAAATAGTTAGTCCATATTTTTTATTTTTAGATTACTGGAAGTTTACCAGTTATGGTATGGATATATGGAGGATTTTTTGAAATGGGAGATTCCACTTATAACAAATTTTCTCCTGACTATTTTGTTGAAGATGAAGTTGTATTCGTATCTTTTAATTATCGACTTGGAATATTTGGTAATTATCTGTCTGTTTGTCCATAACGATACACTAAAAAGGAATATTTGGTAATTATCTGTCTGTTTGTCCATAACGCTACATTAAAAAAAAAACAAATAGCACCAGCCCAAAAAACCTTAATTACTCCTAACCCATATGGGTTAATATTAAGAACAGACCGATGAATTTATTGTATAATATATGAAATATTTATCAGATATTGCTAGTAAGTATGCGAGTTAAGTGTTTAGTGCTCGAGACTAAAATTATTTAGCTGAGATGGAGTCGAGGCAAAAAATCAGACGAGAACACTTAAGACAGTTCGCATAGGTGGTGCATATACTATTTTTTCTAATACCTAAAGCTAGTAGTAGTAGTAAGCTAGTAATATAGTTTAAAAATTATTTTGACATAGCTGTCATTTTGACAACTAAGTTGAAAAAAGTTAGCAGTCCTCTTATTTTTTTATTTCATTATTGACCGTCGTCAATAAACAGTGCTTGACAACGGTCAATAATAAATGAGTTTACTGATTTTATTGTTTGTCATCGTAAACAAGCTTTGATAACGGTAGATAATATGTAAGCTAGCACTTAACTAGGTAGTAGAATTTTTTTTTTGCATATATATATGCATAGTATACTAAACCATAAATAAATAATTTGGAAAGTACACGTATTTTAAAATACTCCTTACACTAATCTGTAAATCTGTATTAATTTTTAGACGGTAGTCCTTACTTAATGGGTTGAACAGACTAATTTTTGGTAACTTTAACAATAAACTAAACTGAACCCAAAGGAACTCGCTCCGTTCTTATGAAACAGTGTTGTTAGTCAGATTTAGCCAAATTTTGGATATGTTATAGTTCTCGACAACCTGATTAAATAATTGGTCTAAGTCTAGGTTATTTTGTATCTTTTTTTTAGGATTTTATACTATGGAAGATGAAGTTGCCCCAGGAAATTCTGGTCTAAAAGATCAAATTCTGGCACTTAAATGGGTTCAAGATAATATTGAGTCTTTTGGCGGAAATCCAAAAAATGTTACAGTTTTTGGACAGAGTGCTGGTTCAGTCTCTATTTCATATTTATTACAGGCACCACAACTAACAGAAGGTAAAATTTTAACATGTTATTATATTATAATCTAGAGGATATATAAGATAAAGTTTATTATAAAAATAGATAAACTAGTATATTACATAACTAGTGTGGAAAGTGACTAATTTCACGCGAGTGGGAAGGTTTACGAACGAGCCACCAGGCAAGTGAGGAAACCCCACGAGTGTATGAAATACACTTTCCAACGGGTTACGTACACTATTTTTCCTACGATCCCGAAAAAAAATGAAGTTTCTTATTTTAAAATTTTCTAATTTTTATTAATTTTTAAGAAAAGCAAAGCACAAAATAATTATAAATAAGGAAATATGATTTTCATTTAGCTTTAGTTTTCTTGGTTTTATATTTAATACAATACATAGTTGTTTAATGGGTTGCTCTGCTAAGGCAAGGTATCTTATCTGAAAAAAAAAGAATCTTCAGTTTTACGCATTTTTGGGATCCTTGTTCAACAGGAATTCCAGAAACGAATAGAACCGAATTTTAGTTTTTTGTTTGTTTTTTGACATCTGGTCTTAGGACGCCATATTAATTCTAATGAGTACGGTTGAGGTAGGAGGGATGGCCAGATCGTATAACATCCAGTTATTAAAATCATACATTACAAAACCTTACCTTCCTCCCCAAATCAGGGTGGAAACAATTGTGCCAAAGACTGCGTAGTAATAGGTTATAATAATAATAATAATAATAATAATAATAATTATTATTATTATAATTATTTCTTTTAGAAAAGTTACATATAGTCATGGAGAGCCCCAAATAGGCCTGTTTATGGTAGGGGCTCTCCATTAATTTTGACAAAAAGTAATTTAAAAAGGACGTATTTTAGTATATTATGTATACTATATTCTATGGGATACCAAACGACCTTTCTTAATAAATAGCCTAAGGTTACAATACAATACAATACAATACAAGTGGGGTTGTAAGGCAACGTAGTGCCTTTCAAATCACTGCGACCAATGAGATCTATTGTGAATCCCCTTTATAATTTAGTACATATCAAACTTTAGGCTTCCAAAGAAGCTCAATAATTTTTTGGGGGCTTTGGAATATATATCTGCAGGTCTTGGGTTTGGACTTTTTGGCTTTGCAGAAGCATATGATGTGTTCAGCCGTTTCTGTTGCTTCTGAGCGTAGACGGCAGGTGTCATTTCAGACATGCCTATTTTTTAAAGATTTTATCTTAAAGAACAATGTTCGGTTAACAGCCCTGTTAAAGTATGGGTCTTTAGTTCCGGCTTGCTGAGATCGAGTATCATTTTGTTCGCTCAGGTTCATATTTTATGAATATTTTGGCCTGTCTTAAGTTTTGGTCTTTCCAATATCGAGTTTTGATTTTGGTTTTCCATTCCTAAATTGCCTTAAATAGCCTAAGGTTATTAGCCTTTCTATTGTAACAGGCGAACTTTTTTCTATATCATATAAGAAAGTCCGGGTATTTGGGTTTGCTAATCGGATATTGTCATTTAACCATTCTAGCAGAAGGTGTGATCATATATTATTTGCTCCTGCATCAAATGATTTCAATGGCTACCCCAGGGACAAGTATTGAGCCTACTTATTTTTTTTACTATTCGTAAATGATTTTCCATTCTAAAAATAAAATTAGGGTTAAAAAAATATACGTTGGTACCAAATGTTATAAAAAAAGCTAAATTTTAATCAAAATGACCTCGGAATTTCTCAAATAAAACATAAGCGGACTTAAAACGACTCTAACAATTTTATTTACAGGTTTGTTTCATAGAGCTATTATGCAAAGTGGAACATCTTTAAACTTATGGGGTTTTTCAAGAAATAAAAAAGAGTCTATATTAGATGTGGCTAAAATTTTAAACATAACTGAAACTGATTCGAAAACCATCACAAATAAATTACGAGAAGTAAATTCGACTCGATTGGAGTTGGTCTATATTTCAACCGAAGCAACAGTAAGTATGAAAAATACACTGCCCAGTAAAAGAGCTTTCCATTTTTCACCTACGCTCTTAAAATGGATTTTTATTATCAGATTCACTTTTAGCAACCTTAAAAATATACCAGTTTTCACAAAAACTACCCCCTGCCTTTAAGGTGGAGGAGTTAGAATTTTTTTTATTATCAGATTTTCATTCAGCAACCTTAAAAAGGCCAATGTACCAATTTTCACAAAAACTACCCCCCACACCTCAGGGGGTGAAATTAGAAAAATTTTATTATAAGATTCATATTCGTCAACCCAATATATACATTTTCAAGAAAACTTTCCCCTGACCCTCAGGAGTTTGAATAAGGTTTTTTTTGTTATCAGATTCACTTTCGGCAACCTCAAAAACCCCAATATACCAATTTTTATGAAAACTACCCCCACCTTTCAGGGGTGGATTTAGATTTTTGTTATTATCAGATTCACTTTCAGCAACCTCAAAAACCCCAATATACCAGTTTTCACGAAAACTACCCCCACCCCGCAGGGGTGAAATTAGAAAAAATATTATCAGATTCATATTCGTCAACCCCAAAAACCCCTATATACAAATTTTGAAGAAAATATTGAAAATATTTTAAAATATTTACCCCCTCACCCCCTCGAGGGTGGAGTTAGAAAAAATTTATTATCAGATTCAATTTCAGCTACCTCAAAAACCCCTATATAGCAGTTTTCAAATTTTTCTAAAAAAAAGGTATTTTGACCCATTTACCCCCTTAACGCACCGCAATGTTCACCAAAATGTCTCTAGCTTAAAGCGTTCTTAAGTTATCGTGTCCACAAGATTCCCCGGACAAAAAATATTTGAAAATTTTTGCACGAATACAAGGCTTTCCGAAATTTTCATAATGGGAAAGCAATATGTACCTATACAAAGCGTGTCAAAAGTCCGCACCCCCCCTTTAGCTTTTAAATGGCTTGAGATATCGACTTGAAATTTGAAAAACGCAAATAACATAACCCCAAGCATAATCCAAATAATTTTTTGGTATATATTTGATATGGGGGCACAATGGAGACTACGGGCAAGGAGTGACATTTTTTTTAAATAAAAGGGTGCTTGTGTGACACCTAATTTTAAAGCTTAGAAAATGTTTTGTTAGCTGATATATTTTTTATTTTTTTGGAGTAATTTTTGGGGGTTTAAAATAGGGTTAAAAATGGGAATTTTCGTCAAAATTTCATTTAAAAAATCAAACAGTTTTAAATGTAGTATATTTCATGATGAAAATACGTTAATTATACTTTTAAACTAATTTTAAAGGAAATAAATAAAATTTTACAGAAGAAACCTTAAAAATCGAACTTTTTACCAAAAAAAATGGATAATGAAACCCTTAAAAACAAGTTTAAAAAAATAAAATATATATTGTCGAATATAGAATTTTATCAGCTTTAAAATGATGTATAATACAACCCCCTCTCCGCTTAAAAAAATGTTTCCCCTTGCCCCCCTGTCTCCATTATGCCACCTAAGCATATTAAATATATATCAAAATAGTTATTTACAATACAAGGGCTAAAAGTTTAGTTTTTCGATTGAGTTAAAAAGGCCGAGGGCCGGCCAATGGGGCCAGCCCGAGGGTAATAAACCTACGAAATCGGGGGGTGGGCGGACTTTTGATACGCTCTGTATAAAATTTTATGAAAATAATACTTTCAATAAAATAGTATATTATTCAATGAGTGTATAATATATGCTATTAATCAATGAGGGTGAATTTTGGGACACGAGCCGATAGGCGAGTGGCCTAATCACCCGAATGATTAATAGCTATTATACGCGAGTAGAATACTATACTTTATCCATGGTCGTATTAAATTTTAAACGATTTATTTTTACAGACCCGTGATTAATAGGCCTATTAACCACGGCCGTGGATAATACTATATTATACACAAATACTTGAGTATATTCAATATTTTAAAAGATATCAGTTTTTTTTTAAACAAGATAGTTTTTTAATAAACCAAATTAATACAAAATAAATACCTATTTATTTTCCATTCATTTGGTTTATTTTCCATTGAAAACTAAAAAAGTAAAAACATGTAAGCCCATAAAAGAAAAAATACTGAGTTATTAAAAAATTTTAAACTTAAAAAAAAATGGTTTAGTTAACCCTAGGATGCATATCCAAAAAAATATACATATTTATATACCCTGTGCCTGGCAGGCCCGAATATAAAATTTTTGGATAAATAGGTACCATATAAAATTAAACTAAATTAAATTAAATTTTAATGTTTATGTTAAGAAAAATTATTTTGTCGAACGGTTTTAAAAATATAAAAAATTAAAAAAGCTGTAGTTAGGTAAAAACACTCATATTTCGGTTACTAGTGGAAGAATCTAATAGCTCTCATTCAATAGCTGAGAAAATTTCCTATACCTATATTAGGAATTCCAATGTCAGTATGCGTTTTCGATGATCTAGCTTGCAGGAAATTCAAAATTAGCAAAAAAAACGATAGTCAAAATTTTAAGATTTTTTTAGGTTAGGTTAGCGCAAAGCTAATTTGCCGCAGCATTACTCTAAAACATAAAGCCTTACGAGTACTTTTCATTTATTTTATTAAAATTGATCAAATACATTTTCCCACGTGGCGTACTCAAGTTTAGGTTAAAAAGAGTGAGAGAGAGAGAGAGAGAGAGAGAGAGAGAGAGAGAGAGAGAGAGAGAGAGAGAGAGAGAGAGAGAGAGAGAGAGAGAGAGAGAGAGAGAGAGAGAGAGAGAGAGAGAGAGACGGAGACGGAGACAGTGAGAGAGAGTGAGAGTGAGTGAGAGAGAGAGAGAGAGAGAGGCTACGGAAAGCTGCAGACACAGTATTTTCAATATGAATAGAAAGTAAGTGTTTTTCCCCACATTTGGGACAGAATGGATCATTACATCACATGGTATAAAATAAAAATAAAATTTTTGCAAAAATCTTAATCCAAACACTTAAATTGAGTCATTTCTAAAAGGATTTTTTAATAAATTAATTTTTCTGTAAGATACAGCTAATTATTTACCCTGTCGGACCTCGGAGGCCCGGGGTATGAATCCAAGGGTTAAAGTTTAGTTAAAGTGTTTTTTAACATGCAATCTAGAATTTTTAAGTTATGGACATTTGTCTACATCAACAGAGTCAAAAGAAGACATTCGACACATTTTTAGAAAGATAGAAACAAAAATAAAATTTTAACAAAGATTTTCTTTAGTATTTCGTTTAGAATAAGGTTGGTTAGACTCTTGGGCGCTGAAATAAAAATTAAATTTATTTTTTAGAAATTTATCCTTAAGATGATGACGTCAGAACTCACTAATAGTGCGTTGCGACGTCAACAGACTGCTGAGATAGAAGGACAACTATAATTTAGCTTGGATAATGTTACAAATCTACAAGTTCTCTATCTCTTAAAAGTAAAAAATAAAAACAAAAAAAAAATGAACTGACTTCTGTCACTAAAAAGTAAAAAATAAAAAATAAGTCGGTAACAATTTCGCAGAAAACAATTTAACAACAAAAATAATTGTTAGTATTTAATTTAGGGAGTGTTGAAATTGGCACCGGCTTATTTTTTATTTTTTACTTTTTAGAGACAGAAGTCGGTTCATTTCTTTTTTTGCGAAAAGATTTTATGTCACAGCTAAATTCCTATTATTAACTCTAACCCTGTTGGCCAAAAGGGTTAGATTTAAAACTCTCGATTAATAAATAAAAGGAATTGACCTTTACACGGAAGTTAAATAAGTTAGGTCTCGTGTAAACATAGTCATATCTTCACAGTCTGTTTTATTATACTATTCACAGCGCAAGCGCTAGAATAGTGTTATACGGCATTTTCGAAATCGCCAAAAAATGTCCTAGACAAAAAATTCTTGGATACAAATGTGTTTCATAAAAAAATAAAACACTTTTTTTTTTGAAAATGTCCGCCTGTCTGTCTGTCCGTGCGATGTCACGTTTCTTCTGGACACCATAACTCAAGAACGAATAATCCGACTGACTTGAAATTTTCAGGAAAAAACAATTTTTATGAGGGGAAAATCCCTATTGTTATTGACAGTAATCCTCCCAAAAACAAAAAAGTAAAAAAGTCCAAAAGAAAAAAACAAAAAAAATTTTTTTCCTTGTTTTTTTTTTTTTGCTAAAATAAAATAAAAAAAAATTGTTTATTTTTTTTTAATTTTTAATTAATTTAAAAAATAATTTTTTATTTCAATAATTTTGTTTTTTCAAAAAAAATTAAAAAAATATATATTTTTTTTTTAATATTACAAAAGAAAACTTTAAAATATTTGGAAAAATTCAATATACCTCGTAATATACAATTTACTGTGAATAGCATATAATGGAATGCGTAGCATTACATATCTTCACGGATTCTTTTTTAGATAGCATTGGGAAATCCTTTAAGTACTTTGACTTTTAGTCCTACACAAGAGCCAGATCTTGATGGAGCAGTTATCACTGAAAAAAGTTATGGATTATTAAATTCTGGAAAATTTAATAAAGTTCCCTGCATAATTGGTTTTAATTCTGAAGAATCATTAATGTTTAAAAAAGGTATATATTTTTTTCCTAGGGGTCATACTAAAAAGTAACGCAAAACGTTGCAAAGAAAATCCTCGATAGAGTAGAATACAACGCTAAAAACCAATAGTGTAACGTGCACCGCGGTACCTAGGATGCACCGATCTTGAGATATTTTAAAAAATGCGAGCGGCGAGAATATTTTTTCATAAAAAAAGTTATGTAAAATACCTAATATTTGAGGGGGGGGCGCAGCTGAGAGGGAGATATATTTTTTTATCTCATAGGTGGTTTTAAAATATTTATTCTGGAAAAAAAATGACAATAACATTTTTTCTGTAATTTTATTTTACCTTTTAGGAAACGCAAATTGTACCAAAATTCATACACTTCATACCCCGGTTCTCGCATTATTAAAGATTATAGAGATTTCATATTTTGGCTACCCCCCCCTCCTTATAGGGGGTGTGTTAGGGGGGTAGCCAAAATATGAAATCTCTACAGACTTGAATAACGCGAAAAATGAGGTATCAAGTGTATGAATTTTGGTACGTTTTGCGTTACTTGATACTTGAACGTTCCCTTAGGTGGTTTTTAAATTTTTCTTCTATTATAAATAATAAAAAAATACGACCAAAAGAAAAATTTAACCCCCCTTTAGCCCCTTTCCCCAGCGATTTTGCTCAAATACGAACTTGTACAAGATAATATAAAAATACATCTGCTTACCAAATTTTAAGTCGCTAGCTCAAAGCGTTCTTAAGTTATCGTCTGTACAGACAGACAGACAGACGTACCGACAGACAGACATACCGACATACATACAACATTTTTTTGTTGTTGCTTTTGGTTTTCTCGAAGTTTCAAAAAAAAATAAGTCGATTTAAGCAATTTTTTTTCTGTCCAAATACTTCCTTTTACGAGTAAAAATAGTATGACCGAGGTAAGGCAAAAGGGGCCAACGCACAGACGACGATTTTTAAAACTAGGGGGGTTTTAATGGAAGAAATTAAAATGTAAATAGGTACTAATTTTTACATAAACATATTTTGTTGAGTTGAGTTATTTTAAAACTTTATTTTCTGATTTTTTGATGACCAATTTACTTTTTAAAAATTTGTAATAATAAAGAATTGCATATATCTTATTAAATGGTTACCGTTTTGTACACATATCAGTGAATTTAATTCAGTAATTAATTCTTTATAATCATAAATAGTAGGGGAACAGGGGGCACAGTGAGTCACTTACTTTTTCAGAGCGCATATTTTTAAAAGTTTTGACAATAACTCAGATTTGTTTTCATACTACGTTTCTTTGATCTTTAAGCTAACATAATTTGCAGGTTTAAATTAAAAATGAATAGACCATGATTTTTTACAAGTATTTTTTTGACAGTATGTCATTTGATTCACTGAGCCCCCAGTACGGGGTACAGTGAATCACTGCAAGGGGTACAGTGAGTCAGTATGGGCTACAGTTCATCGTGATATTTAAATAAATTAAGTCAGTTTATTAATTAAAAAAAATGTTTATTTTAGATACCTACATAGTTAAATAAACCTTAAATAAAACTCTTTGGAACAAAAAACAAAAACTTAAAATTAATTAACGTAGGTAAATCAAAACCTTGAAAATGAAACTCTTAAGTAAGAAAAAAAAAACAAAAGTTAAAATAAACTAACGTAAATCAAGACCCTGAAAAACAATGTTAAATGTATACATTTATTTATATTGTATAAACCAATTTTCAAAAAAATCATCACCACCCCTAAGGGGGTGGATTTGGAAAGAAATAATTTCAAGATTTAGTTTTAGCAACCTCAAAAACCCCCATATTCAAATTTTCACGAAAATATGAAAAATATTTTAAAATATTTACCCCCTCACCCCTGCGGGGTTGGAGTTAGAATTTTTTTATTATCAGATTCGATTTCAACAATATATTAAAAACCTTTATAATGAAATTTTCAAATTTTTGTAAACAAATATTGTTCTCGCTCCGGATTGTTTTTGGTGAACAATCCCGAGCGAGAACTTTTGGTAACATACCTGTATGCCAAAGTCTCTAGCGTTCTTAAGTTATCGTGCCCACAAAATTCCCCGGACAGACCGACCAATCGACCAACAATTTTTTTTTGCTTGAAATTAATTTATATCGACATAAAACGTCATAAAACGCAAAAATAAGCAAAAAAAAATTTTCACGAATACAGGGCTTTCCTATATTTGAAAATTTTCAAAATGGGATAGCAAAATTCCTACAATAATTTAGTTATAAATATACAGGAACATTTAATCATAGTTGAGGCACAGTGGATCATGAGCCACTGTGTCCAATCGGTCTTTGACTCACTGTGTCCCCCCAGTAACCAGACCAGTTCAAAGTGGACATAAAAAAACATACCAAATATCTGATAAATTTGTGTAAACACACTTATTTAAGAGTTAATAAAGAATATAAAAATGCCAAATTACACTGGAATTTACGTAAAAGTAGTACAAATATACCTAATTAACAGATTAACAAAAAAAATACTTTCATTATTTATTTCATGCAGCCACCTCTTCGCTTCAACACACGTCACGCAGGTTTGCCGGCAACTGACCCTTTATCTAGAGAAACTTCTTCTTAGCGCGCCATTAGAAAGCGGCGTTTCTAAAACTAATATTGGAGTTATAGTCAACGATTCATTGTGCCCAATGACTCACTGTTCTCCTATATGACTGCCAACAATATTACAATGGTAGTTAAAAGAGTTAAAATAGTTCTTTTTCGTAAGGCTGGGAAATATCGACTTCACCAGATTTCACCTATGGGAGTATATTTCTGATAAAGATTAACTACCGAAGGTTAATATAAGCGAAAAAAAAGGTTTCAAATTTTTGCAAATAGATTCCCAACAATTTTTAAAAAATGCTTTTTATGGTATATTTTTACTACTTATTTGTAAAATTTATGTATAATAAATTCAGTTAAAATGAAATATGTAATAGAGTTTGTATTTGTAATTAAATTGGTAGTATATTAAACAATGTTCTAGGATGGGATCTAGGGCAGGGGCGTGCATATTTTTTTTTCTGCGAGTAGTTCTTCAAACATTTGGCCTTTACCAGTTTAAAATAATTTAGTCAATTATTTTATACTACCAGCTTTTCTACAAAAAAAATCAAAGGCGCGCAGGTGAATTTTTTTTAGAAATGATTTTAGAATTGCTTTTTTTCAGCCTTCTAATCCTTTAAATTAAATTTACTTTAGGCACGTCACTGAACTTTTAATTAGTTATCATTATTTTTTAAAATAATTATTTAATAAAATTAATAAATTTTCAAAAGTTAACTTCTTATCCGTATAAATTATAATTTTGTCTTTTTTAATTTAGTTTTGCTTGCCCCTGATGAACAGCACTGCATTAAAATTTATTTTTTTTACTTTATTTTTTTAAAAACCTTATATATACTTTTAAGTTCCAAACTTGGTTAAAAATCATCATACTATCAAATTTAACCTTAGACACAAAAATAACCTAGCGAGAAATTTAAGAGATGATTCTACGATAAAAATTCTGAAAAAAAAAGGTTTTAAATTAATTACTATTGTACCCTTTAATCTAGAGCGACGAGCTTTTGAATGTATACTAGTATTAATAAGAGCAATAAGTTTGTTAATTTTTTTTTTTTTAATTTATCCAGAGACTTGCCTAGACGGACAAAATATGTTAGGCTTAACACATTTTTGCCCCAAACTTTTTTATGTATATTTTTTTTGATTTTTTGTAATAAATAGATTCCTTCAGTAAAAATACATAAAAATGTCATAGTGTAACACTGTAGGAACAACCGTTAAAAAAAATGCAATTAAGAGGAAGTAACATTTTGTGCCACTAAAAATGTTACTTTTTGGACTCCTTTAATATTAAATTTAGGTGTTTTGGCGAAGAATACTTTTTTGCTTAGTTTTAAATGAAGTGGCATCCTGCAGCATTAAAATTTTTTGGTGCTTTTTTTGTTCCCGATTCAATATGTCCATCTTCGAAGGGCAGCTCCCTTAGGGATTATTTCCGGACCAACCTTTATAGGAACTTTTTAAATTTCTCGAACTTATTTCTGAATAACCCTGTATAACAACGGTAAAAGTCCAAACAATTATTTAAATCCCCTTAGTTTTGACAATCGTCCTCTGTGCAAAGGGTTTAAGACCAGGCTTTCCACCCGAAGCTAACTACTACTATTAAGGTAATATTTTTTGATAGGAATGCAAAAAATCCTGAATGATGGAAAAAAAGATGTGATTTTTGAAATTAGCATGTAAATTTTCGTTCAAAAGTCTTTAATATTTATTTATTTTTTAGAAATTAAACTATTGGAAGTTTATTTTGAGTCCTATGTACTTGATCATAGTAGAATAGTACCGATTGATATGAATATAAATACAACGGAAAATGCTAAAATTTCAAAAAATGTAGGAACCGAGATACTGAAAAAATACTTTGGCCTGAACCCATTCATTCCAGTAGTTGTGGCACCAGATTCAAAATATTTTCGGGTAAGTTAAATTTAGAAAGAATTTGACTAAAAGAATACTGTAGTATACAATTTACTTTTTTGCATTTGCATTTTAATTGGTTTCCATATAAAAAGATACAAAATTATTAAGGTTTCCTACTCCTAAATATCTTGCCTTATCAGGCTGAAGTACTAGGTATAAGGTTAATTTTATTTCTATTAAAAATTAGTTTTGAGCTGATTCGAAAAGACGAATTTGCTTCTGTGAAATGCATATAGGCATTATTTTCAAGCATATGCTAGTAATAATTACAAAATTTGAATTGTAAATTTCCACCCATTTTTTACAGTATATTCGCAATTATTCAGAACCGTAAAACCTTGCAACTTTTTCCAGGTAAATGTGGTTTATTGTTAATAACCAGTATTCGGCGTAAACTCAGTTATGACTCATCAACGTTGAAAATAAACACAGAAACATAGGCTTACGGAATAATTTTGCCGAATTATGAGGGAAATTTTTATAAATTGAAACATTTGACTACTAATTTGTTACCCACAACAATATTAACTATACATATTAACTATGCATACGTTATATATCGGTGTTTTTCAAAGAAAAAAACGACATTCGATTTTTATCTTTTAAGAATACGAAAGTTTTTAATTTTTATTTGTCAATAACTTTTTTCCCACCTTACTCGTTTAAATGGAATCATTAAAAAAAATCAAGATAAAAAGAAATAAAAATGTAAATATTTAAAACCTCGCCTCAACGGTAGAGTCGAAGAGGAGCCTATGCAGGTACTGGAAGTTCGCCGACTACTGCTAATAACATTTTTGTAAAAGAAAATTAGGTAAAAATAATAATTTTTACTGAATTTATAATTAGGCCAAATGATTGATTCCAATGTCAAGTTAATCAAGTCAAAGTGTATAATTTCTAACTTAACAATAATTGCGAGAAAAAAATACAAAAAAATACTCTGAGGTAATTTTAACGATGCTTAGTACATTTTTACCCACTGTATACGTTTTAAAAAGATTTTTCACTGTATAGATCCCTATAGGTATGCAATAAAAAAAATAAAAGTGAGAAACATATTTTTTATTAAAAAAACTACAAAAATAAAATAGTATATTCTATAACTAGTATGGAATAGACAATATTTCGCGCGGGCGGAAAGTTTGTCATACGAGTCGGTAGGCGTGTATGACGGTCCAGGGAGCGCGAAATGACTATTCTATACGTGATGTAGACTATACTTTTTCTTCGACTGCAAATATGAAACATTGTAATGCTATAACTGAAGACAAGGTTAAAAACAATGTTTTTTGTGAATGGACATTGTAAATGTAACAAAACACATATTTTTAAATAAAGCAATTAATGTTATTTAATAATTTGATCTAATCAGTACTTAAAACAGATTTTTATTTAATTTTAGCACATATTTACAAATCATAATGCAAAAATTTAAGGTTATGTCAGATTGTTGTGACATAGTCGCTTCATCTTAGCCTTACTTTGTTCTTTCGTTAGTTTTCGGTTTTTGGACTTTTCTCCTTTCGGGTAGCGCCACACAATAAAAGAGCATCGCACTTCCCCTCGATTACCCTTAAGCTTAGGGGTACGATACGTGGATTTTTTTTTTGTCTAAAGTACCGCAATTTTGTAAAAAGAAAAGAAGAAACGCGCTCTGTCTTGCTTTGGCAGCCCCAGAAATAATTTCTGACATTTAAGTTTTTAATTTTGGACATCTATCAAATTTTAAATTAGTTTAAAAAATGTTTAATTTCTTAACGTAATACAAATGTAAAGTATATTTTGGTGTAAAAAGTTATAAAATACATTAATGTAGTAAATAGGATCTCAACATTAAAATTATTCTACACAACCTGAAAATAAATCTGAACTCATAGAATACAATAATATTGTGAAAAGGTAAATTTTTAATAATAATTGATCATTTTTATACTGCAATAAACGAATTATTTTCATTTTAGAGAAACATGCTATCAATGGGAGAAGAGCTTTCATATTTTTAGTATTTTACACATATATTTTTGCACATAAATACTATATTGGGTTAAAACAAGAATTAAAAGGTTAATTTAATCAACATTTCGAAAATGAAGATAATTCCCAATATACTATATATAATATAGTACAAGGGCGATTATTTACACTCAGGAGGTGGCCAACATTTAATGACGAATCACATGACTTGTAGATCCCAATTTAAAAGAAAAATAAGGACTGAACAAATAATATGAATACTTTTTATAGTTTTATATTAATTATATTTTATTGAAATTTAAGAAAATTATTAGTAATTCTAGCCTCATGTTCCAATCTTACGCTACTCAGGACTAGAATTATTTTGTAATTATTGGTTATAGAATATTAATCTTACTAAATTATTATTATAAAAATACACTATAATCTTATGTAATTAAGTATATTTATTACATATTACTACACTAAATTTTAATTTTAAGAGTTGCATTGAAGGGGGATCATACCCCATGTGGTACTGTGCACAGTAATGCCTGATAATATCACTTGCACGCAGACCAAATGCCCATTATGCCTATGATAGTGCATACTACCTTCTGTGGACCACTGGCTTATAGCGGCTTCCAAACCACTGTTTTAAGGCACAGATAAATGTTTTATAATAATAATACATTTGAACCACTAAAAAGATTTACAATAGAGAAAAAAAAATACAATTTTTATGTAAGTTCAAAGGACCAGATTAAGATTTGCATCTCATTCTTCCTCTGGCCCCAAAATAGAGATGACAATTTTGTAAAGGGATCATTAAACTAAAAAATAATAAAAATATTTAAGGTACCTACATATCAATACATTATAAGAACATATGCTGCCAAAAAGAAAAATAAAGTTAGTTATTTTGTTCGCACAAAAGCATATTTTTTATTAGATATTTGGCTCTTAAGGGGGAACTATTTTTTATGTATAACGGTAAATTATTATATAACTGATAAATGTCAAATGTAAATGACTTCTTAAAAAACTCTGTTCGCCGAGAAGGTGGATCCATTAAACCTCTATGGCGAGTACGGAGACTGTGGACGTCATCTCTAAACCTGATTTTGTTATACAAATAAGGTGGAGTTCTAGTACTAATTATTTTGTGATATAAGTAAGGTTTGTGCAATTTTCGTCTATAAAACATATTTAGCCAACCAGATTGCTGCAGATATGGTGTAATATGGAGGCCCCTACGTACTCCGTAGATCAACCGCAGGCATGAATTTTGCATTCTCTGTATCCTTCTTTTTTCAATGTTATTTAGGTATGTGTCATACACGGTATCACAATAATTGAAATTTGACAAAATAAGAGAATCACATAAAACTTTTTTTAAATTTTGAGTAAATATGTGCCTTTTGGCATATAAAGTTTTAAGTTTGTAGTACGCCTTTTGTAACATTTTAGAAATGTGTTGAGAGAATTGAAGTTTTGAATCTAATATAAGTCCTAAGTTTTTGACTTCTTCAACGACTAATAGCGAAGTACCATTAACCTTAACATCAACTAAATTTTTAATTTGATTTATTTTTTGTGGATTTCCAAACAACATTACTGCGGACTTAATCGTATTTATATTAAGCATATGGTCTTCGGAAATTGAGACCAACTTTTGTAAATCCGAAGAAATTTTATTATTAAATTGGTTATCTTTAATATTAAATGGGAAGTAAAGTTGACTGTCATCAGCATAAAAGTGATAATGGCAATAATCTAAAATATCTGGAAAACAAGAAGTGTAAATAATATATAAAATAGGGCCTAAAATAGACCCTTGTGGTACGCCCTTAGTTATATTAATATTCTCTGAAAGATTATCTTCAATTTTCACCTGTTGTTTTCGTGAATCCAAGTAGCTTTTAAAAAGTAGTATTGCACTATCACTAAGTCCTATGAAGTGAAGTATTGAAAGCAAAATTTTATGGTCTATATTTTCAAATGCTTTAGAGTAATCCAGTAAAACTAAAATTGTTACATCCCCATTATCTATCGCCACATTTATGTCATCAATAACCTTCATAAGTGCAGTGTTACAGCTATGTGCTGATCTAAAGCCCCACTGAAATTGAGGAAGAATATTAAAAGCATTAAGATGATCAGTAAGTTTCATAGCCACTATTTTCTCAAAAATTTTAGATAAAATGCTTAATTTACTAATAGGTCTTAAATCATTACAATTCTGAGGATTTTTGACTTTAGGAATTGGAGAAACAAGAGCCTGTTTCCAAATATCAGGAACTGTATTATGTTCTAGAGAGTAATTTATTAGATGTGTAATGTATGGTAAGATAAACGGACAGCATAATTTAATAAAAGTTAGGTTAATATCATCTACTCCTTTTGCATTACTTTTTAGACTTTTGATGACATCAAATATACATTCAACAGAAACCGGTATAAACTCAAGTTTTTCAGTTACACCCTCTTTAATATTAGAGTTATAGTAGTTTACTAGATCTGGGTTTTGTACAACAATTCTTAAAGTAGTCCCTATTCTCCCCTCAACCGATAGGTTTCCTTCTTTTATAGAAATTGAACAAAGTACTATTTCTGCTCCCTAGCTTAATTTAAGGCAAGTAGAATTAAATTTAATAATTTATGATAATTCCTCAAAAAGAGCAGCCTTACTGTATAGTCGGCCACAGTTCTCTACATCACAAGGTTTTAAAATATTTTTATATAATATATATTATCTTTACAAAAATATTTCACTTTAGGAAATAGAAACAAAATAGAGTAAAATGGCTTAAGCTTATTGGAAGGCCAATTGAGGAAAGTTACTCGTTTGTGAGGTGAGGTGACCTGGTGCTATATGGAGTGACTATACTTTAGTTCAAAAAATGCTTTTAAATCCTCTTATATTATTGCTAAGATAATACATATTTTTTTTTACCTTGGTATTTTATTTAATAGATAAGTATATTTTTTAGATTTTTAATGGGTATTAGGGTTTTAAATCTTACTTATAAAACATTATTTATAAAATTCTATTCTACTGACACCTGCCTAAATAAAAAAATTTACATTGTCAAATCAATGTAATAGGGTTGCCGTCTTGAGTTAATGGAGGCTTCTACATATATCTTTTTAAGCTCCGGCACCGGAACCTTATAAAATGAAATTCCAAATCTCGTATCCCTAAGCTTAAGGGGAAAAGAGGGAAAATTTTCGATTTTCATTTGTTGTGAGGCGCTACCCGAAAGGAAGAATTAAACGAAAACCAGAGAAAAACTGACCAAGTACAGATGAAGTGACCCTACATATATCAGGTTTAAATATTTAACAATGGATGCAGCAGTTTTAAGTTTTTGAACTAAATTGATAAAAAACTGGTCAAATATAAAGAAAAGCTAATAAACTTTATGTAATTTTAACTCAAAACTTTAATTTGCATTAAATTATTCAATATTTCATGGTAAAATGTATATATTTTTGCTAATTTTGGTACAGTTTTCTTTACTTTTATAAACAAGAGATGACACTGCATGTGCTCATTCTAACACTTGATATGGAATATTCATACCGTATCTAGAGCTAGAATGGATTCATTCTGTGTTTGAAAGGTGTGTGTATTTGCTTACATTCTAAAGCAGTCGTAGAAAAAAATCATTCTATGTCAAGTGTAACATAACATTAAAGCTTAAAACTAATAAAAAATAAACGACATCTCTTTTAAACAGAATTTGAACATAAACAAAGAAGCGTGTTTCTTCTTAAAAATATTATGACACAAAACAGGTCTAGTTTTTAAAATAAAAATAAATAATTTTAATTATTTTTTATTGCAAAGCCGGCACCCTTAATATTAGCTAAGATATTATATCACTATTGTGGTAACAATATGCAAAGAAATACCTAGTCCAAATTTCATTAAAATATTGCAATAAATAAAGCCACAGTAAACCTTAGCTTTCAGTGCTAAAAACAGCCAAAATATCGCCGATATTTGCTTACTTGATTTTGAAGCACAACACAACAGTAGGGCATCTGTCGTAGTATTCAGCGCGCCTCGACACTTCTAGAAAGTAAACTATTAACATCAAACCTTTCTACTACATTGCCACGTTAAAGAAAAAAAAATATCACCTTGCAGATGGTCAAAGTTGTCCCGCTCTGCACGGTTCACCTGGGCGATTTTAAATAAAAATTTCGTGGACCACTACATTTTTTGGACTAAAACATACCTGATGACATAAGAAATCAATTCCCATTTGAAGGAAAATCGTAAAAGATACACTTTTTTAGACAGATAAATGTATTTTTGAGTAGGTAATAGGGTGTGCCAAAAATGCCGATTACGAAATCACTCAAAAATGAGCAAAATCGATTAATGTTTAGAAACAATACTAATGTGAGAAACTAAAAAATTATATCGCCCCTCCCCTTAAGTTAGAACATAAAAAAACGCCAATTATTTGAAGATTTCGCGAAAAAAAAATTAAAAATACATATGTTATGATCCGAATATTTTATATGTAGTTAAAATTTTAAAATAATATTTCTTTAATATTGCGCTATGATACAATCTGGCTTCACGAGATTCGGCTTCGGTAAAGTCCGGTTTGACCTAAATTACATCGGACCCCTCCTCGGTAATTCTTGTCGGTATAACTTAAAAGTTGTCTAGTAATCTAAATTGTTTATACAAATTTAATTTATGGTCAAAATGATCGTTTCAGATGTCAGAAATAGCAATTAGTTTGCAAATTAATGAGACTGAAACTCTTTTGTCGGGGTAATTAAATATGCGCGGTATCTTTGTAGATATTTTGCGCTAATAGCATTGTCAAATAAATTTAACTAGTGACCTTCTTATTAGCTATATAAACTCATGAAAAGATTCATTTTTATCCAGTTTTAGTTAGACTGCCTCCACGCCAGTTTCAAAAGTGAAAATGTAGTTTCTGTGAGAATTAATTTTGAGATTTATTCTTGAATTAAAAATAGTTTTTAAACTTAGAAAAATTTTGAGACTCGTTTTATCAGACATAAAAATAATTTTGGACACTTATAAATATTGATAGTATGAACACTGATAGAAATTTTGACGAATATTAATTAACTTTGTAAAATAATTTAAATGACTTATACGAACCAGTTTTAATATACACTAAGAAAAATGTGGAAAATAAATTGGGATTTGAACATGATTGCGAATAGTTGGGATTTCAAACATAAAATGTTTTAATTTAGAAGTATTTAATGGAAAATAATATATAATGGAATTTAGAATTTAAGGGCTTTGCATAAAAATAGGACTTAGAAGTATTGATCTTTCATGTTCTTGAAGAATTTATTAAAATTTATTTAATATATTATTCTTTAGTTAAGAAGAAATCGTTTTATCTGTTTCCAAAGCGCCGTCTCCTAGAATACCCGCTCCCGAATAAAGTGATAAGTGGTTTGGTTAACTATATTCTCCGTTCGGGTATACTTTAAATACGATAGAAGATTGTATGGCCAACCTAACTGAGTAAGTTATAATAAAAGTTATAATTAACTGCTCGGCTGTAACCGAATTATATACCACTAACACAACATTAGTGAAGAATTCGACATCACTACATTAGTAGAAAAATATTTAATAGTAAAAAAACCCACTTCACTACACATAACTTCCTTAGAAATAATTTTTTGACCAAGGTGCATATATTTAGTTTCTCTGTTTTTAATGTTAAATAACCATCCATTACTAAAATATTTTTTTTTTGGCTTTTTATTTTTTTATTTTATTTATTTTTGGTTCTTGATGCGTAAAAATTTACTTTTATGCATTTAAAACATTTTAAAACGGTTAAACCTGCAATGTTACACCATAGAAACTTTTTTGTGTATAAAAATAAAAAAAAATACACCGAAAAAGTTTTAGGCAAAAAACAGAAAATCCTCCCTGTTTCGAATTGAAATTTATTTTTTACTCGACTTGCAGAAACAAATAATATCTGCTGTATAGTCAGGTAGGTGCTTTTATACTAATATATAAGTTTGCAGATTTTTTGTTTAAAACTATTTTTTATGGACTTTTTAAAATTTGCAAAAATCAAATTTTCGCGAAATCTTCAAATAATTGGCGTTTTTTTTTATATTCTAACTTAAGGGGAGGCGGGATATAATTTTTTTAGTTTCTTGCAATTAGTATTGTTTCTAAATATTGCCAAAGAAACCCTCAAAAATTTTATAGACAATCAGTTTTCATCCGAAAAACAGGTACCGATTTTTTTCAAAGTTTGAGTGCCTTGAGCTAACATAAATCGATTTGGCTCATTTTTGAGTGGCCACTGTTTTTTACTAAGGAGCAACTTTTGAGCCAGAGAGCGTTTTAGATTTCGAAAATCGGCATTTTTTGATACACCTTATTACTCAAAAAAAACGTTTTTTATCTGTCTAAAAAAGTGTATCTTTTACGATTTTCTTTCAAATGGGAATTGATTTCTTATGTCATCAGGTATGTTTTCGTCCAAAAAAATGTAGGGGTCCACTAAATTTTTATTTAAAATCTCCCAAGTGAACCGTGTGGGCAAAGTTGCACGGTTTTACGGAACCAGTTCAGAACTAGCTTAGACAGAAGAAGGATATAAGTAGTCTAAGCATGCTAGCAGTATCAGAGAACTGCAGTTTCCAAGGTCAAAAAAAACTAATGTAGACCAAATTTTTGTTTTAGTTTTTGAGTGAAGATCAATTTGAACGTCCTATTAATAAAGCTGTTGAGTTAATGTCAAATTATACTGATGTCTATTATTATAAATTTTCATATTTTGAAGACAAAAATTCAACTGGTATGTAACACTTAATTTAACTAACCCTGCAGAATATCAAAAGTCTTAAAAGTCTAGACTCTCGCGAGACGAGACCTGATGTTAATTGTCGAGATTGTCATAGTCGAGACAAGAAATTGGAAAATAGTAGACAAGACAAGGTCAGTCTATTTGTTGTCACTAAAGTCGAGAGTCTCCGCAATCGAGACGAGAAGTTCCGTTTCTCGAGTCTCGTATAATCCTAGTCAGTGTTTAGGATACGAGATATAAGTACATAGTCATCGATATTGAAGTCAATTCGATTTTTTTATTTTGTATTTTTTTGACGCCTTCGCTAAAACTTAATTTCGCGCCTTAATCATTCCGGTTTTAACTGAGCAACAAATTGACTCAATTTTAAATTGAAATATTTCGGAAACTAGGAACTGAATGGATTTTATATGACTCTTTAATTTCTTGAAAAATATAATGGTGTGTTTTTTGCAAAATTTAACTTTTTGGTTTGGACTTTTTTCCTATAGATTCATTAAAATCAAAAACAAAAACACAAATTTCCCGCACACACAGACCGACAGATCGATAGACCGACCGACAGACAGAATTTTTGACGGAAATCATATTTTTTTTTTCGAAATTGTTTTACAAACGCAATACTTTCCTTGCGGAAAGTAATAACATTGATAAAATAACGAAAAACAATAAGGTACTTATAGTGTGTTTTACTGCATCATTCTGCAGTAGGAAATGTTTGAACAGAATGAAACTAAGCACAAAAACGGATTATGTCAATTGTCAAAATAAGGCCAAGAGAAGAAGAAGACGAGCGATATTTTATTAAATGTTTTGGTTAATTTCTGAAAATCCTAACTAAGTCTTATTTATGCTGAAAATATATTTCAGGATTGCAGTACATTACATGTAATGGATCGTGATAACCAAAGATATTTAGTTATTTTTCAGATTATTAGGCTAATTTGTGAAAATTAACAGTATAGCCGACAAATGGTATTAGATTCTGGACCCAAACTTAGTTCAGATATTTTAATTAATATAATAAAAAGTAGGTATTTTAATCCATAGTAAATATTTGCAAAAAAAATAATTAACTTTTAAAAAGTAGGTAGGTACTTATTATTGCAGTACAACAAAATTAAATGTATGAGGGTAACTACGTATATGTACCTACTTTCTTTGTTAAACCAATGCAGTTTTCCGTTGTTTCCGTTCTTAAGTTCGTCCATATTTTTAATTATAAACGCAGAATCACAAATGTAACCTAATTTTGTGGCAGAATAAACATAAAAACAGTTGGTTATTTTTTTATTTTGACATTTGACATCTGTCATTCTCTCCCGATCGTTTGGTCGGAATGGAGAGAATGGTCAAATGTCAGCAGTAAAACGATGATTCCGTTCAAACCGGTGGCACCAGTGGCAACAGAATGATGCAGTAAAATGCACTATTAATTTAATAGTAGTTGAATCTTTTTGTTTGTTTGGCCCGAACCTATATTTCTATATATTTTGGTTTTGGCGTGTATAATTCTTTAATTTTTTCTTGGCTATTTTTAATATATTAGCACTAAAATGTATTGTTAAAAATGATTTTTATTGCTAGCCTAAATAAATTATGTTGACACATTTGACACTTGAAAAAATGTTTCAAACAAGTTGACTACTATACTTAGTTTCAGATATTCGAGACTTAGTTAAGTAATCATTTGACTTTTGTGACAAGTTCGACTTAACTATAATTTCGCCGTTCTTTCTCACGATTTTGGGGTATATACATATATTTTTGCAACAGGGTTTTCAAATTTCTATTTTTTTTTTGTTTGTTCCTACATGCCAGTTTATCCCATTGCCAAATTTTTTTCTAGATCGGGCCCCAAACTCGGCCCCCAGCAACCAAAACATAACTTTTCAGTAAAACTCCATTTTTTTTATTCTTGTATAACATTTTTATTTTAAAATATATTGATTTCAAATTTGGACAACATTTAACCCTCATGAGTGACTATAATTTTATAAAAAAAATGGTCAATAAAAAAATACATTTTTTGGGAACTAAATTCTAGAGGGGTAACGGTAACGATGTTCAGAAAAACCATGATATATGCTTGAAACTATAGGTATCCAACTCTTTAGTTCTATGGTATTTCCACAGAATAACGATGCCCCCGCTTTCTAGATCAATTATAGTGAAGGACTGCACGTATGCTATTTTTCTTCTGTTTTTTTTTTTTGGGTAAATTTGATCGATTGAACTCTTATAGAAGACAAATCGTCGCATTTTGGACAGACATTTAACAACATTTTGGAACTTTTATAATGTGGGGTGAAAAAGTGATTTTTTCTATTTTTTAATTAGAAAGCAGTTTTTTCCATTTTCTCGTTAACGGTGATAGGTATTATCAAAATTTAAAAACTGTAACTTGAAACTTAACTATTAATAAAAAAAAAGGTTACATAATTTTTTTGTTAAAATGGAGCTAAGCTCCAAAACTAGGCCGCCAAATATTTTTATACATAAAAAAGGCATTTTTTTAAAACAATTTTATTTTGTTAAGTTTTTTTTACTTCATTTGTTTTCGAGTTATAGCACGTCAAAGTTGCAGAACTGCAAAAATAGCCATATTTTAAAAACTAATGAAGTAAGAAAAAAACTTAAAATTAAAAAATTGTTTAGAAAAAATAGCTATTTCTATGTTTTTAATAAAAATTACATAGTTACCAAAAAAATATTTGTCGGCCTAGTTTTGGCGCTTAGCTCATTTTTTACAAATAAAAATAAAAAAACCTTCTTTTTAGGTATACTTAAGTATTAAGTTATAGTTCTTAAATTTTGATAATACTTATCACCGTTAACGAGAAAATTTCAAAATCTGCTTTCTAATTAAATGAAAGAAAAAAATCACTTTTTCACCCCACATTATAAAAGTTCCAAAATGTTTTTACATATCTGTTCAAAATGCGAGTTAGATTCCTATACATATATCATGGTTTTTTGAACATCGTTGCCCCCCTAGAATTTTGCTCTCCAAAATATTTTTTTTTAGAGAAAATTAACCATAGCAACCCCTATGGGTTAAAATCAAAACATTTTTTTTTATAAAATTATAGTCACTCATGAGGGTCAAATGTTGTCCAAATTTTAAATCAATATATTTTATAATAACAATGTTATACAAGAATTAAGAAAATGGGGCTTTTCTGACAAGGTATGATGTTTTGGTAGCTGGGGGGCCAGTTTGGGGCTTTTTGCATGTAGGAAGGCACAAAAAAAAATTCAGGCGATTTAAAAATCTGTTGCAAAAAAAAACGTGTGAGAGAACCGCTAAATTGTAGTTAAATGGTACAAATTTTAGGCACAAGCTAATTATGTCGCGAATGGTACATCGCCAGAAAAGATTTTATTTCTGAAAAATAATAAAAAATACATTCCCTACTAAAAATAAGTAGGTTTCATACAAAAAAAAAATAAAAAAAAACAAAGTTAATTAAAAAATGACGCTTGTTATTTTTGAATGGATTAAAAGTGGCAACGACTATTACATAAAACTTTATTTTTAAGGCATTCAAATTACCTAGAGAGGCATTAAGGCATTCAACTTACCTAGACCCCGTCAATTAGGCCATAGCAGCGAAAAACGACGTTAGGTATAAAACAACATCCACAAAATGCCATGCCTTTATGGGAAAATCTATGCTTTGCCCAAATTACTCCAGTTTTGCAGAGAATATAAATACTAGTTTCCATTGATAAATTTCAATATTTAGATCTTATTAAATAAATCTTATTCTTAGCGAAATTTACATTTAATGTCATTATATGAAAATCGTATTTAAAAATTATAATTCCACAGTAACCTATTTTTTTTGCGATAGCTTCATTCCACAATAAAAGTGACATTTTTAAAGATTTTTTAAAATTAAAAATTTTAATAGAAAATTTAATAGTGATATCTCTGTTAGTAACGCCAGAAATCATCTGATTATTCTTAGACGGCCCACCCTGTATGTGGATATATTTTAACTTGAAAATGATCTAGTATGTAATTAAGAAGTTATTGCACTGTCATTATGAAGTAGTCTTTTCCCAACTCTTATGTTCTATATTTGTACAGGTGCATCACATACAGATGAACTCAAATGGTTATTTGCTAGACGTTCCATTAATAATGTAAGATTGTCCAAAAAAATAGTAAAATTATGGACAAATTTTGCAAAATATTCGTAAGTAAAGATAAATCCATTAAATTAAAATTAGACTATAGAATAAGAGGCTAAAAACCTTTTTTTTACTCAGAAGTCGATTACTACTTAAAAAAAATAAACTTGTCCAACCTTTTTTTAGAATCACGCCTTAAAAGTAGTAAACCAAATAAGTTTTACCTATTTCTGAATCACCCTGTATTAACTTTTTTATCTTTTATTAACTGTTTTTAACATTTATTTACTTTATTTTATATTTTATTAACTTTTATTAACTTTTAGTAACTTTTATCAATTTTATTAACTTTTAGTAACTTTTATTAACTTTTAATTACTTTTTTTAACTACTATTATATTTATTCAACAAAGTTAAAGACAAATTTATTAACTTTTATTAACTTTTACCAATCTTTTTAACTTTTAGCTTTTATTAAATTTTATTAATTTTTAGTAACTTTTATTTACTTTTATTACCATTTATTATTATTAACTTAAAATAATAATATATAATAATAATAAATAATTTTTTGTTTTTTAGAAATCCAACACCAGAAAAAGATGAATCTTTGGATAGTATAGTGTGGACACCCTATTCCAAAAATTCCCAAAACTACATTGAATTTGCTGTAGATGAGAAAGGATCTGATAAGCTTATTATAAAGGACACTAATTCTCAACCAATAAGTCCAAATTTGCCGTTTTGGGATAACTTATATTCCACATATGGAAAACCTCCATTTGATACTTATTAAGAGCTAATAATACACTGAAAATCTATTACCATAATAAATACTCAACGATTTTGTATTTGTAACCCCCCGCAACTTTATTTTTTCATCACCAGGCTAAAACCACATCTTTATTACTATTCTTTTCATTGGTAGAAATATTATTTCTCTACCTATGACGTCAGGGGTTCTAAAAATAATGAAATTGCACCATGGTTAATAATGAATTTTTATTCAGCTGTTTTGCCATCTGAAGTTTCACTTCATTATTAAATCACATTGATATTTACAAGTGTCTTTAGGCACCAAATTTATTTATTGCATGATAAATTAAAATATATTAACTAAATTAGTACCTATAAAACTTTTTTTACAAAAAACACTTCGACAAGTAAAAATCATTAGTCTATCATATTTAACCATAGATTATACAACTCATATATTACCGTAAGGATCATAGATTACTAGAGGTACAACCCCCATATATTGATTTTTGAGGCAATAGATTCTCCCTCACAGTTTTCGCCTGTTCCCTTATTTCTGGGGGAGTACCAGAATCATGACTTTGCATTTCACTTTCCATTTTTATATATTTTATTACACTTACCACGGAAACACTTTCTAACTTAATAATTTAAGCAGATCACCAGAAAATTTCTGCCAGAAATGTCAAGTTATTCATTTGTTTTTTAATGGCCGCGAACGGCCAGCGTGATATTTTAAATTTATAAGCTTTTTCATTAAATTTTAGTAAAATAAATAAATAAATAGCTAATTAATTGTACTGGTAGTGAAAAAAATACTATATTTTCCACGTGAGTGAAGATTTAACATTTTAGACCGCGTCTTGCGGGCTTCGCGCTAGCGCGCTCATCCCGCAATTTGACGCAGGTCAAAAATGTTAAACTTCTCTCACTTGGTAAATAATATACTATTCTTAACCCCTTCCGCTCCATTGTATCCACATTTGGATACTTTTAGGTATAGCAAAATATACAAAAATATATACTAGGGTGGGTCAAAAAAACCGACTATTTTTTTTTACTTTATACTCTGAAAAATCGGTTGCTAGACCCATCTAGAAAATTCTCACCAAATATGATCTCTTAATTTTGATATAAAGGTTCTCCGCTTTACAATTTTCCATTTTTTCCTCAGTATTAGAAACAAAAATTCATATCTCTTTGACACTGTTCGTTAAAAAGTATCTCTCCTCATATTCTTGTAGGAAATCGAACGCTCTACAAAAAAGGTCTCTTACAATTTTTTCGTTAACCTCACCGTTTAAAAGATATCAAAGGTTAAAGTTTGATTATTTTAAGAGACATTTCTGTTTTGCTTAAGAATTTTATAACTCGCTTACAAAAATTTGTTATGAATTTCGCAATTCATAGTTTTGTAGGAAATTAACTGCTCTATAAAAATGGTCTCTTTGATTGTCGATTAAATTAAGCGTTTAAAAGATATTCATCGTCAAACTTCAATGCATTCTAATTTTAATAGTTTTTGATGAATAATTCGAAAAATTTCAATTTAATTTATGAGTTTCACAAAAATTTATACAAATTTGAGTTCCTATGAAAAGAGAAATGTTTTAAACTATTTGTCTCGTTTTTTTTTAGTCCTACGTATGTTTGGTTATATTGAAAAAAAAAATTAGTGCATTATTTCTAACTCTAAGAGTCAATGTTTTATTAAATTTTGAAAAAAATAATAATAAAATAATATGTTATTATAAAGATAAATTTTATGAAAATATTATTAAAATAAAAAAGTTTCAAATAAATTTTCGAAAGGGAAACTTCTATAAGAGTTACTCTTATGATAGAAACTCAAATTTGTATAAATTTTCGTGAAACTCATAAATTAAATTGAAATTTTTCGAATTATTCATCAAAAACTATTAAAATTAGTAAGCATTGAAGTGTGACGATGAATATCTTTTAAACGCTTAATTTAATTGACAAATCATAAGAGACTATTTTTGTAGAGCAGTTAATTTCCTACAAAACTATGAATTGCGCAATTCATAACAATTTTGTAAGCGAGTTATAAAATTCTTAAGCAAAACAGAAATGTCTCTTAAAATAATCAAACTTTAACCTTTGATATCTTTTAAACGATGAGGTTTACGAAATAATTGTAAGAGACCTTTTTTGTAGAGCGTTCGATTTCCTACAAGAATATGGGAAGAGATACTTCTTAACAAACAGTTGTCAAAGAGATATGAATTTTTGTTTCTAATACTGAGGAAAAAATGGAAAATTGTAAAGCGGAGAACCTTTTTATCAAAATTAAGAGATCATATTTGGTGAGAATTTTCTAGAGGTGTCTAGCAACCGATTTTTCAGACTATAAAGTAATAAAAAAATAGTCGTTTTTTTACCCACCCTAATATTAACAGTTGGATATTCGTATACGGGATAAGGGCGCATTGTGTTTTAGTGGTCTTAAATATAGTACTTTTATTTAGAGCGTGGTAGGAGCCCGCATATCCCTGCGTAGATATAATGCACTAAATTTATTAACCATGTTAATAAATTTATTGTGCAATTTATTGTATCTTCCTCAAATTTATTTTCCATAAAACTTTAATCTGGAGGATGGAGGGAGAGAAAGAGAAAGAAAGGGAGAGGGAGGGAAAGAGAGAAATGTACTATTCTAGCAATAAAAAATGAGGACAGCGTTTATTTTTAATGATACAAATATACATATATTTTTAATTCTAGGTCTGATAATAAATTAGTTGCATTCTGTAATGTTGATAAAAAATATTAATTTACCTTTAGTAAAAAACTGTTAACAGCACTGAAAAGACGCTCTGGTTGGGGCAACCGAATTGATAAGTAAATACGGACCAACTATATTTCTGGTTGATGCAACCAGATATCTGGTAAGTACAACAACACAACTTGTTGTGGTTACCAGGAACAAAACTTAGATTTTAAGAATCTGGTGTGCACAACAATTTGTTTTGTTACCCTTATGAGTTTTCTGGTTTCAGCAACCAGAAAAATAGGTGTTCAGTATTTAACTATTGATCTGGTCACCCCAACCAAATATTTTACTTTTTAGTGAGCCTATCATTTTAATAATTTAAACTGCCGCGCATTAAGTTCCTAAAAAATTGACATTTTTTAAAGTCAAATATTTCCAAAACTAATTAATGGATTTGACTGATTCTTTTTTGTTTTTTGGTTTTGAAGCTTAAACATTCTCTACTTTTGTTTGTTTTAAGAATGCTTAATTTTTTTTTTTCGTATTAACAGCAACAAATAATGTACAACTATGTTTTTTAACCCATCTTCTAGGACCTGCATGGTACGCCACTGCAACTGTTTATCAAATTATTAGTCTTTCTTATTACCGCAGTTTTAATGAATATTTTCTTTTTTATTTTTTTACTTTTTTACTTCTGGTTTAGGAGATATCAGGATTTTCCTAAAATTTGTCATTTTTTCAGTCGACTCAAAAAGTACTAAATCAGCAGTTTTTTATTTGAAGCTCATGTTTTTTACTTCTTCTTCTACTCTCATGTCTTTTACTTCTTCTTCTACAGTTTCTTCATCCCGAGGCAACTTTTTATTGCAGAACTGCCGCCGGACGGAGTGACCCTATTTTTTCTTCTACTCAAGTTTTTCAAACCCAATTTATGTTTTTGATAAACTTGATTAGAAGAAAAACGTAACTCGGTTAAGCTTCAAATTTAAAGCACAGCATCAACCTAAAAATATACTATTTGGAAATATTGTAAAAAAATTAATGGAGAGCCCCTAACACAAGCCACAAGCTTATTTGGGACTCTCCATGACTATGTGTTAAGCTCAATCAATCAATAAATAAATAAATAAATAAATCAAATTCAGGTAGTACTTTTTAAGTTAACTGAAAAAATGACAACTTCCAGGAAAATCCTGATATCTCCTAAACCAGAAGTAAAAATGTAAAAAAATAAAAAAGAAAATATTCATTAAAACTGCGGCAATAAGAAAGACTTTAATAATTTGATAAATCGTTGCAGTGGCGTACTATGCAAGTCCCAGAAGACGGGGTAAAAAACATAGCTGTGCATTATTTGTTGCTGTTAATACGAAAAAAAAAAATAGTCATTCTTAAAGCAAACAAAAGTGGAGAATGTTTAAGCTTCAAAACAAAAAAAAATAACAAAAAAAAATCAGTCAAATCCATTAATTAGTTTTCGAAATATTTGAATTTAAAAAATGTCAATTCTTTAGGTGTCCAGAATTTAATGCGCGGCAGTGTAATTAGGTATATACAGTTATATAAATGAATTTTATTTAACTTAACTATTCTAACTTTATTTTCTTTTTACAAATTTCACTCTTAATGGACCTTCACATCGTAGCACCATATCAGTAAGAAATTTGATATCTTCAGTCTTGTCAACTGCTTCCAGTTTAAAAGCTCTTAAAATTCCACATAAAGCTGCTTTAAGTTCGAGAATAGCAAACTTTTGACCTAAAAATGATTGAATCTATAACTTATTAAAATAATACTTATCTGCTATATCTTCTTTACCTAAAAAATATTATTAGTCAATACCTTACCAGAGTTTAAAATTTTTGCCCAAATAAAGAATTTTTAATAAAATTCTTGATAAATCGTTAAAATAATTAAAAAAGAACGAAAAACTGAATAAAAGTTAACTTTTAACATTTCGGGATCTAATCTAATCCCGTTTTTAAAGAAAATTATAAGAAATGGAAAAATTAATTTCTCTACACCTTTTTATTGTTACGGGTGTCTTTGTTTCAATTACCTCGAAATGACAAATTTTGACATATGTCATAATTGATTGATTGATAAAACCAAATATTTCACAAATTCTTTCAAAAACTATTAATTTTCTTTGAAAACGGGATCAGATTAGATCTCGAAGCGTTAGAAGTTAACTTTTATTCAGTTTTTCGTTCTTTTTTAATGATTTTAACGATTTATCAAGAATTTTATTAAAAATTCTTTATTTAGGCAACATTTTTAAACTTTGGTAAGGTATTGACTAATAATATTTTTTAGGTAATGAAGATATATCAGATAGGTATCATTTTAAACGCAATACCTTACCAGCGCATCTAGAAATAGATGCGCCTGATAAGAACATTTGAATTTTATTTTCTGTTTTAGATTTTTTATCGATATATATAATCCTTGAGGCGAAATGGCTCAAATTAATAATACTAAAAATTATTATATATATTTGGTAGCAAAAAAAAACAAGAAATAAAAAGAAAATACATGTTTATCAGTGTACCTACCTATGCACGATTCACTCACCGCAGTAATGAGAAGAATCCAGCGCATGTGCACTGATTTTAATATTTTTGTTTTGACTTATGCCAACAATTATTTTAAGGTTATGTAACATAAAAAAAAAACACCAAACCAGCAAACTACCAAACCATTGTTAACGTAAACCAACGCCCCCATTAAAAAAATCAAACAGAAATTCGTCAGTATTTTAACAACCTTTTGCTATATATTCTAACAAAAAAACTGGATTTTCCGCACCTAATTATATTCAAGACAGTAAGTTTTAGTAATAAAACCAGAAATCAATGCAAAAATATAGTTCATTTTTGTGGACCTGATGCTCACCGTAATCCCACTCAAATTAAACTATTTCATAAAACTACAACTGCCTAAACGGAAGCCACTTTTGACATCCGTCAAAACAAAATAAGCAAACCAGTGCGCATGTGCTAGATTCTTCTCATTTCTGCGGTGAGCGAATCGTACCTATACAGTTTCTTGGACCTGCACTGAATGGTATAAAAGCGAAAGGATTTCTTTGGTTAATATTTTTCGGCAAAAATCTGTCTGGGTCAAATTTGGTTGGGTTTTCATAAACTTTTGGATCTCTGTGAATATCATATATAGGCATATTGATGGCATATCCTTTTGGAATTGTATACCCTGTGGCAGTGTGAATATCCTCACCAGCTACCCTGCCTACGGTTAGAAAAAAATATAAGACCTATTGCTGTCTTGAAACAATGCTTCCAATTTAAAAAGTGAACTTTTACAACATAAATATTTATCATACAGAAAAATTAAGTGAACTATAACACAAAACACCGGTGGGGTGCACCTCTACGGTTTTAAGCAAAAGACCGCTTTGGGAATATTCTTAAACAGTAATACTATACACTAAATAGCATGTGTTACATAAAGACTAAAACTTAATTTTACGCTTTCATTTTCAGTTTTTGTCCCAAGGGGAAACAAAATCACGAGAGCCTTGATAATATTAAAATACTATACATACTATCTGCTGTACTGGTACAAAAATTATGTTTGGTGATGTTTTGTAATGAATAAGCATTTCAAACGAGTTTATTTAATTTTAACAAAAAAAAAACCTTTATAAATAACATTAATTAAATAACAAAATTTATTTTCGTCCATTTTTTCGAACTGACGTTTGTGTCAACCATTTAAAAAAAAATTGAAATCGCGATACCCGTGAAACTGACTTTTCGAGATTTTATACGCATGGATTTTAATTTTAATTTTATTTACCTACCTTAATTATGTTTGTCGTGCAAAAAATATTGTATACACCTTAGGACTAAACGCGGCTGTTTTAATCCCTTGCACTTCATACAGCGGAACTAAAACAGCCAGTTTACCCTGTAAAAACGTTCTGGCTAATTCTTATTAAAATTTTTGTATTTGATCCTATTAAAACTTTATAAAACTTTTAATAAGATTATTACCAATGGAGAAGGTTTTTATAAGAATGAACCAGGTTTTAGAAAAGAAATTTTATTTTAATTCTTATTAAAATTTTCTTATTTAATCTTAGTAAGTTTTAATAGATTTTGAACGAAATTTCTTACTAATGAAGCAGGTTTTTATAAGAAGGAACCTTGTTTTACAATGGATCAATGGTTTTAAACACACACACAAATCCCCCTAAACATATATTCCTACACAAATCCATTTTCAACAACTTTAGGACAGAGGAAGTGAGGAAACCGGAAGCCTCCAGATATCTTGATCCATACCAATCCGATAATTTGTATCGAATTAGCTGACAAGTAAGTTATAACGACAGTATTCCAAGAAGTGACTTTATTCATTTAAAATGTTTTGTTAGTGATAGGTAATAACATGTGGCGCCACCTATAGCATAGGAATTTTCGCCTTAAAACTGTAATCAAGACAATATGAATTTGCTGTTTAAATTTTATTGCCAATTCTAACGTAGTCTCAATAAGTTATTGGGACTATGTTAGAATTTTCTTTTTAAACCTGCTATTTAAATTTAATATCAATTTTCTCATTAAATTTTTTACATTCTAAATTTTCGCTTTAAAACTCTGAAATTAAGTTAATATGATCATTTTGTTTATATCTTATGAGTACTTCATTATAATTTTCTCTTTAAAACCTGCTATTTAAATTTATAGTAATTTGCTTATTAAATCATTCACATTCTAATTAGTATTTTCTTATTAAAACCTACCCATTATAAGTTAAATATATTTTTGTATTTAATCTTACAGGAATCTACAAGAATTTTCTTTCATGAAAATTTTCTTAATAAATCTTATTAAATCCTAATTTATGTTCTTTTAAGTCCTTATTGGTAGTATATAATCTGTATAAGAATTAACCACAACATTTTTACAGGATAGTCCCTTGGTATATAAATAACTATTGTGATCTACCATATCAAAAGCCTTGACCAGGTTTAAAAATATCGAACATATTTTTCAAAACCAATAATATTTTAACTTCCACAAGTTTATACATAGTTTACGAAAGTTTATATCTTATCAGACTTCATATATATTTACTATTATTACCATAAATTGAGTAATATTGATTACCTATGAATGGGACGCTTGGATATAAACGTAGACATTCTTTGATGCATCTTTCCATGTATTTTAATTCGTTCAGATCGGTTAAAGTTGGTGTATTGTCACCAAGCATGTCATGTATTTCATTATAAATCTCATCCTTAAAAAAAATGAGGTAAAATTCAAGCATTTTATACTTGTTTTTTTTTAATTAAATAAGAAAAATCTTCTTTATTTTTAGTTTTTTTGTGATCGTTGGATTATAACAATAAACTACAATCAACGGTTGAAAATTTATAATGCAGTTTATATTTTATTTATGAACATTTTTGGTTCATTGTGCACAGTGTGTTGTCATACTTAAACCAAACTGGTTTTTGATCTATAGTCATTCTTCTACCTAATTTAAAAATGAAGTCACACACAAACTTTTAAATTTTTATGTGCTGCAGTAAAACTAGCAAACGCCATGGCCATGACCCATACATGTTACAATTTTACATTGATACATTGTTACAATGTTACATTGTTACATTTTACATTGTTACATTGTTACATTGTTACATAGTTACATAGTTACATTGTTACATTGTTACATTGTTACATTGTTACATAGTTACATTGTTACATTGTTACATTGTTACATATCAAAACATAACGTGCATGGGTCCATATAAAATGTAAATAGGCAAATATGTAAATAAAGTAAATAAATTAAAACTTGACTTACTTGAAACTGTGGTTCATTAGCTAGTACTACCAGTATATAGCAGATTGCAACAGATGTCGTATCATGACCCTTAAAAATAAAAATAATCAATTATATTTAATTTTATTTAATTAAATAATACTTAATTATTTTATCAGAACATCTATTTATTCCAAAAGTAATATCCTTGACATTTTTTCACGAAACACAATCATCTCAGATGCATCGGAAAAATCACTAGTGCTTTTTGCTGATAATTTTTTTAGTGGTATGCTATATAATTTTTTAAATATTAAAATTAATTTAAGAAATATTCGATTCCGTAGATGCAATTATTATCCTATTTTTTTAGCAGATATAAAAATATGAACTCCTGGCAGTTGCACTAAGTACCTAATTAGGCTCATAGTAAGTACGGTAGTATCTGACTAATACGAGGGGTAATTTAAAAGAAGGCAAAAAGGCCAGAGCAGCTGTTAGTTGGATTTAGGTGCTAAAAATCAATTTTAATAGTCTTAATATATTTTGCTTTACATTTTTGCCTCTCGGAGTTTCAGGACAAAATAAGATTTAGGTAAAAAAATGTTTGCTTTTTTTTTCACAGTACTTTCTTTATGAGAAAGTAAAAATGGGAAAGAAAAATATATAAAGACTATTAACATTGATTTTTAGCACTCAAATCCTACTAACAGCAGCTCTGGCCTTTTTGCCTTCTTTTAAATTATCCCTCGTATTAGTCAAATACTACCGTACTTACTATAAGCCTAACCAGATACTTAGTGCAAACTGCCAGGAGTTTATATTTGAATATCTGCTATAAAAATAGGATAATGTTGAAGCAGTTTCTGCCTGCGGTACGATTTTAAAAGATAAAAGCCTTTTATAATGGGCTAATATATGCTCCATAATGCCTATTAAAGAATATATTTGCATTTTCAAAATCATTAAATTTCAAAATTAAATAATGATGTTTGTGTCAAATATTTTTATCTGATTTTAGGTGACTTGAACATTCGACTGTATTTAACTGTACGATAGTTATCGCTCTCGCTTCGGTCTCGTTACGGGCGAGATGCCTCTCGTTATCGTTACAACGATACGATATTTTTCTACCTCTCGCTATCGTTCTGTTCAACGATAACGAGCCGATAGCGAGACGATAGACCTTAGGCGGCAACACTAGTCCTTTCATCATCCAAATTTTAAGATAGTTTTTTTCGGCGCTAACACTCATGCCTATTACGCTTAATAAAATAGCACACGTGCACATCACAAGCGTAATAGGTATTCGTTCACCAAAAAAAAAATTATCAAGAAAATTTAGATCACTAATGGTATTATATATCATATTTTTGTTATTCTAAAGATTACTAAAATAAATATTCTTTTTTACTCCAAGATCTATAGATAGGACAAGATCCTTGTATTTAAAATTAGAAAAAAATGCGTCTAGAAAAATACGAGTTTAAGTAAATATTAGATAGCACTGATAAGTAAGTAGGTACTAGACCTGTACTCCGTTTATTTTTTTTTATTTATCGTTATATTATTATGTATGTATTATGTTTCAAAACTAAAGAAAAATATATAATTTTTGTTTATATTATCCATGTTATCTAAATGAATGTTAATTTTTTCCAATTAATATTAAATTTATTGCTTCTAATTCTTTTAAAATAGAAATAGTAAAGAAGTCCATTTCATTTATGGCTTGCTCTACTTCTCTTTTAACTCTTCTGGAAGATTGTATGGAGGTAATGGGGATAAAAATATTGAATTAAAAGGTACATTAATTTGCATAGCTAAACAGTAAATATTGCATGGTGGTAAAAAATACTGCATGAGTGGTAAACAAAAAGTAAGTTTTACACTCGTCTGAACGATATTTTTACTCATAATTCACACCCATAGCTTACCATAAAATAATGGTAAAAATGATTTCCTGGGTGTAAATTTTGCACTCGAAGTGGTATTTTACACTCTAGTGTAATAAATACGTACCAGTTTAAGTGTAAAGCGAGTGTACTCAGCTTTTTAGTTTGTATTTGGGAAATAAAGGATGTACACTGTTAAAAAAATATGTAAATTTACATTCTAAATCAGAGGTAATATGTTGCCAAGCAGGTGCACGTAAAATGTACGAGATTTAACTTGCAATTTTACATTTTTTTAGAAATATTACGTACATGTACATGTAATATTCCTAAAAAATGAAAAATTACGAGTTTAATCTAGTAAATTTTACGTGCACCTGTTGGCAACATATTACCTCTAATTTAGCATGTAAATTTACACATTTTTTTTGTAGTGAAGAGTATATACAGTTGTGGCATTAAATATAGGGACAACCTCAAAAATATTTGTGTCATTTTTATATTTTTTTATGGATTAACATGGGATTATTTTAAAAATTAAAAACTAGGTTACTTCGTTTTGACATAACTGAATTATTTAGTTGAAGTTTACTGTCAAAAAATATTAAATTAATGTTTATTGATAACTATATATTCATTAAATTTTACACAAATATTGTAGTTATTTAAATAATAATAAAATTGATAATCTTTGAATCAAAATTGTACTATATGGGTAAAGAATATGTGTTTAAAATTCGTTAAAAACACACACACCTAATTTTACTCTTCAGTACAGCTAAAAAATTAAAAGGTTTTATAAATTTTCTACTGCAAATGGATTTGAGTTTAAGAGTTCAATACTGAAGAGCCGCACTGAGGGAAGCGAAAAAAAATCCTAGTATACGGCAACTGCACCTTGTTTTTCTCGGTTTTTCTTATATAATTAAAAATTGCTTTACCATCCATTGTAGTTTTTGACCACCGATTATGCTTTTTCGGTTTGATATAAGAGAGTAATGTTTTCTCAATAAAACATTTCTTAAGAAACAGATCTATTTCTTGCACTGTTTTCACAAAAATTGAACCTCATCCATACCTCCTAATACTAAGGACGACAGAATTTTTTCTCTTAAATTTCCACGCTAAGTAAACTCATTTTAAATTAAAATAAAGATAAACACTTTTTTTACAAACTACTCATATAACAGCAAAAAATAAACAAACATCTGACATATTTTGACATTTTCTAAAAGATAACACAAGACCCACTATAATCTATAAAAAATTGTTTGTCTCGATATTTAATGCCACCACTGTACATTTAAGAAGGATGTCCTTGGACTAGAAACTTGATGATAAATTCAAAAATGAAACGAAATTACAGTTTTTTCACTGTTTGCAAATATCGTGTTTTGTTATGGAAGCATTTGGTTTGGGTAAACAAGTATTACCCCCTCCCTCTCCCCTCTGATTCCCTTGTATTACCTCAAACATAAATGTGTCTACTTCTTCTCTGATTCCTTGATCATCAATGCTTCCATTTTCATATTTAGCTTTTAGAAGCAAATCTAACATAGCCAACTTTTTTCTATTGGAGTAATCCAGGTTATTTTGATGGTCATTTACTCTCTTTCTTATCACATTATCTGTAAAACTATGTAAAATGTCGATATTTTTAGCTTCTTGTTTGCCTTGCGAAGTTACTTTATAAATCGAGGGAAATATAAGCCATGGTCTTTGATATCTGTGCAAGATAGCACGCCCCATTTTATCCACCGCTTTTTTGTAAAGAGTGTGATTGTTTTTGGAAATATCCAATGGTGTTCCCATAGTGGTTTCTAAAAAAATTAGAAAAAACAATATTGTTGCTATTAGAATTAAGAATAAAAAATGTGTCTTGTCTTCTACAACTATGTACCGGTGCTCCAATATTTATATAATCTAATAAATTTAAATCAAGATTGACATTTAAAATTTGGGCCACCATGAGACTTTAAAAATCAACCCGAATTATTTCAGTTGTTATTAAAAATATATAGGTCAAATAAATTTTGGGTAATCGTGTTACCCTAAATTAACAATAAATAAAGTACTAAAGTCCAATATCTCTTTCGGCAATAAAAATATATCCAAAACACTTTTCTTAGTGTTTTTTACCCCGGTTTTTTCTATTCGTTGATGTTTTTTTGGGAAGAGGGTTGAAATTAATAATACTCAAACTATTTTCTTAAATCGTGACGTTTCGAGAGTGGTTTCCCTCGTCCTCAGACCTTTAATATGAGAAAAAAAAAACAATATTAAAATTATATACGAACAACTTTCTGTATAACCAAGATTTTGTTTTTGTTAGGTTAACCAAAAATCATTAAAAACTACTTACAAAAATTTAAACCCAGTTTGAATACACGTTTGAGACATACATATATATATATATACAATATAATAAATAAAACATTATTAAGGACTACTATGTAATAAATTATTATTATTAACTGTAAAAGTATGTATGTCTCAAACGTGTATTCAAACTGGGTTTAAATTTTTGTAAGTAGTTTTTAATGATTTTTGGTTAACTCAACAAAATTTTGGTTATACAGAAATTTGTTCGTATATAATTTTAATATTGTTTTTTTTTTCTCATATTAAAGGTCCGAGGACGAGGTAAACCACCCTCGAAAGGTCACGATTTAAGAAAATAGTTTGAGTATTATTAATTTCAACCCTCTTCCCAAAAAAACATCAACGAACAAAACACTTTTCGATTCCTCGGTCTCTGGGCCACCATAAGGTGTTAATAAAATGTTCACAAAAAAAAGGTTAAAAATATGTTTATTTAACCGTTTGTTACAAGACTAAAACTCGTTCATTGTTCATTGTTGTAAGATTATTAGAACAAGAAAACAGGATTATATAAAAAAAAACTATTAGAGCAATGTCGTCTCATGGTGGCCAAAATCGAAACCAGTAGAACAATAAAATAATAAAAGCAATATTACTGTTAGACATCTAAAATAATACCATATTTATTAAAAAAACTTGTAAAAAAAATTAATTTTTAATAATTTGAATAACAAAGTCAAACTGTCCAGCATCACACAGTCTCATAGTGGTCCATAACGAAATGTTTCATGGTGGCCATGGCCCAAATGCACATTTGCAAATATATATATTTCTTAGGGCCAAATTATCAATATGCTGTTAAAGTTCTTGTTAGTTACCCGATGGATAAATTTATTCTCCTGGTAAAGTTACAGTTAAATTTGTTTCAAATTATGAACATCAATTTAACTGGTAGGTACGTAACAACCACTTACAATATGACAACGTCGCATTGCCGCGGCTAGCGTTCCTATTTTATGTGTGTGAATGTTTTAGGTTAGAATCAAAACAACAAAACAATAAGATTATTTGTGCAATAACAACAAAACAATAAGATTATCTGTGCAATAAGTAAAGGTAAGAATCATTTATACTTATAATCGTAATTCTACTTATTGAATCACTGCTTGGTTAAAATGTTTCAACTCTAGATTAATTGTGTTTTATACACGTATTATTTTAATTGGGGCAAAAGAAATTGCTAATTAGCAACTAAAGTTGGTATTTGTTTACCAAACCATACTTGAATTTAGATACTTTTATAATTTCCGATCTGTGATTTTCCAAACCAAATCAATCCTAGCTAAAGTTAAAGGGGAAAGCTGTAGACTACATTTCCAATGGCAGGCATGGATGTCCCATTTACTAATCTAGTGATGTGTACCAAATTAGCATGCTGACCACAGCATCCACTAAGACTGACTGAGAAAAACAGCCAAAAGACTACTTATTAAAATTTTTTAAGTATTTGCTGGTGAAATACATTTTAAACGCAATAGCCTTATTAAGGATAGCCTATGGATATCCTAATTGGGATATACATTGGCTGTCCTAATCGGGATATCCTTAGGCTATCCTAATTGGGATATCCATAGGCTATTCTTAATTAGGTTTTAAGTATATCCTAAAAAGGGATATACTAAGGATATCCCAAGGACATTAGAAAGGAAATCATTGGGATATCCCATAATGGGACATAAATTGGATATAAGGCCAGACTAGGGATATACTACCATTTTGGGCTGTTGAGGCTATCCTATGTGAGATTATCGAGTGACGTTTTTTATAGATGACCTTTAACCTTCCTTACCTTTCTGTATTATGTCCAATTGTTTCTTCAATTTGAACTAATAAAAATTGCACTGTCTCTTTGGACAACCTAAATCTATTCGTAAAGTCTAGATCATCCCAATAGTTTAAATGGTTAGGCCTTTGGTGTATTATTCTGGGTCTTTTATTAACAATATTTTGAAAATCCTCTATATCCTCGTCTGAATCAGACTCAAAAATATCGATATCAAATATATCTTCTAAGTTCATATTTAATCTCGCTTAAAATTTGACAAAAAGAAATTTTGAGGTTATCCTCATGTTAAACATACTAACAGGCAAAATAAGTGGCTGTTAAAATTATTCCTGTTAGCTAAAATTTATCCTCTTGTTATTGCTAACAAGACATTCAAAATAGTAATTTTTACGTTAACAACCAGATAACGCTAACCGCAACTTTAACAAGAGGTCGATAATTTGGCCCTTAAGGGCATTAGTTGTCTTTTAAATTAATATAAAAAGTTTCTCTTGAAAGTTGATTTTAAACTCGCAGCTCAGAGTATTGGTGCAAAAAAAAAGTCGATGCTCAAGACCACCACTCACAGGTACTACTCATTTGAGGCTAAGCGGGCCGTGAAGAACAAATATTGGAATGTGGCGATGAGAGGGGAGGTAACTATTATATGACCAATGGGGTCCTCTTCCTTTCCTGTTAAAAAATTAATAAAATTCTCATGGTGGCCCATGTCCCATGGTGGCCACCTTACCCTATATGTAAAAATAAATAAAATCTATGGAGATGGTTTACCGAATTTATTCTTTGTGCAAAAAGGTAAACTTACCCATTAGAGAAGCCAAAGTAAATTGTACAATATATGGTTTAACGTCAATAAATGGTTCGTCACAATGTTTAGAAAATTCCTTTACTAAATGATTAGTTTCTTCATTAAATACCTTAATAAAATCTTGCAATATTTTAAAGTGAAATGCTGGAGTCAAGATTTTTCTTCTGGTTTGCCATTTTTCACCTAAAAAAGTGTAATAATTCAAAAAATTGTCGGATTGACCTATGTGTTATTTATATATTTTATTTTTGTGTAGATCATAACGCTTGTCTTAAAACGTAACAACGTAAAGTCACGATGTAACGTTACATAATACACTGCCTCACATTAAATTCCGGACACCTAAAAAATTTACTTTTTTTAAATTAAAATATTTCGAAAACTAATTAATGGATTTGACTGATTCTTTTTTAGTTTTAAAGCTTAAACATTCTGTACTTTTGATTGTTTTAAGAATGATTATTTTTTTTTTCATATTAACAGCAACAAATAATATACAACTATGTTTTTTACCCCAACTTCTAGGACTTGCTACATTTTTACTTCTGGTTTAGGAAATATCAGGATTTTCCTGAAAGTTGTCATTTTTTCAGTTAACTTAAAAAGTACTACATGAATTTGATTGATGCTGTGCTTTAAGTTTGAAGCTTAACCGAGTTACGTTTTTTTTTCTAATCAAGTTTATCAAAAACATAAATTGGGTTTAAAAAACTTGAGTAGAAGAAAAAATAGGGTCACTCCGTCTGGCGGCAGCTCTGCGAAATCACCGTTAAGCCTCCGTCAGACGGCAATAAAAAGTTGCCCAGGGATGAAGAAACTGTAGAAGAAGAAGTAAAAGACATGAGCTTCAAATAAAAAACTCTGCTGATTTAGTACTTTTTGAGTTGACTGAAAAAATGACAACTTTCAGGAAAATCCTGATATCTCATAAACGAGAAGTAAAAAATTAAAAAAAATAAAAAAGAAAATATTCATTAAAACTGCGGCAATAAGAAAGACTTTAATAATTTGATAAACAGTTGTAGTGGCGTACCATGCAAGTCCTAGAAGATGGGGTAAGAAACATAGTTGTACATTATTTGTTGCTGTCAAATAATCATTCTTAAAACAAAGAGAGAATGTGTAAGCTTTAACCCTTAACTGGTAACGTGGTGCCATTCGTGACCCCACCATAATAAATTATTTCATATTTTGAGGGCATGAGGCAATGACACGAATTATATTTTATTTTAATGTTGCCACCTTTAATTTTTTTAGAAGCCAATTACTATACCAGACTATTAAATAAACACTAAGGTACACATTGACACTAAAAAATAACACAAACAACAACAAAATTTTGGATTTTTTTAAATTTGAAATATGGGGTCCTGAATGGTACCAGGTCACAAGTTGTGTTATGTTGTAACCACCTCACCAGTTAAGGGTTAAAACTAAAAAAAGAATTAGTCAAATCCATTAATTAGTTTTCGAAATATTTGAATTTAAAAAATGTCAATTTTTTAGGTGTCCGGAATTTAATGTGCGGCAGTGTATATATTATTTACTACCATTATTTATCATATGTTTAATCGGAAATATTAAATCTCTGCACCTAGAGCAATAATAATTATTTTTCTCCTAGTATGAGTTAATTTTATAAACAACTGATAAATGTCACGTGATTTTCCTCAAAGTGCAAAGACCTGACATTGCATAATATTTTTTTTTATAAAATTCAACAATATTTTGCCATTGGATAAAAAATTAACATGGCAAACATTATAAATTAGGTAATTAATTATAATATATATAATATATAATATATATAATACGTTATTTTAATTTTAAAAATAGTACTTACCCATATGTTACCCATATGTTTATGTACATTTTAAAAACATGAAAACGCTAATATTACTGTTACCTTTTAGTGAATATATTAATGTATTTATTTGTTTTCAAAAATGGCTATTACAATGGCTATAAAAAGTGTCTTCCCTCCCTCGGTATATAATTACTGTATTTTTAGTTTAATAAATTCTTACCTATACTGGTTAGAAGTCCAGTTCCTAACCAGTTATGAAGAAGATCGTATAGTTGATGTTTGCCGTTGTGTTTCATATTTGCCAGAACGAGCTAAAAAAGTACAGACAAAAAACGAATATACCAACAATATTCCATTTCATGGGCATGGGGGCAAATTTTTTAATAGAAGAATGTGTCGTGTGATTCATCATTTTAAAGCTTAGGGAACGTTCAAGTATTACGTAACGCAAATTGTACCAAAATTCATACCCAGTTTTTCACGTTTATAGATTATAGAGATTTCATATTTTGGCTACCCCCCTAATAGGGGGTGTGTTAGGGGGGGCAGCCAAAATATAAAATCTCTACAGCTTGAAATAACGCGAAAACCGGGGTATGAAGTGTATGAATTTTGGTACAATTAGCGTTACGTAATACTTGAACGTTCCCTTATAACATTCTCTATTCAACCATATAGAGGGTTATTTAGAAATAAGTTCGAGAAATTTACGTTGTCCGTAAAAAATATGAAAAAAAGTTCCCATAAAGATTGTTCCGGAAATGAGTACTGAGGGAGCTATGACCATCCTAAGGGTACATCTAAAAAGTAGTTTTTATTTAATATTTCTGGAACCCTATTAACCACAGTAACGAATTTTTTGCGCATATATTAGTATTAATAAAGGCTATCATTTCATGTAATGTTTATTTAGTAATTATAGCCAGGGAAGTGCATTAATGCATTTAACTTATTAATATTCCGCGCGAGCGAAAAGTTTGTCATACGAGCCGGCAGGCGAGTATGACGGTCCCGCGAGCGCGGAATGACTATTCCATACGTATTGTAGACTAAAATTTTTCTTCGACTGCAAATATGAAACACTGTATGGCTTTAAACTGCGGACAAGATTAAAAACAATGTTTTTTGTGACTCGACATTTAACATTTAACAAAACACATATTTTTAAATAAAGCAATTAATGTTGTTAAATAATTTTATCAAATCAGTACTTAAAAAAGATTTCTATTTAATTTTAGCACATATTTACAAATTAAAATGCAAAAATTGAAGGTTATGTCAGATTGTTGTGACATATATCAGGTTTAAATATTTAACAATAGATGGAGCAATTTTAGTTTTGAACTAAATTGATAAAAAAACTGGTCAAATATTAAGAAAAACTAATAAACTTTATGTAATTTTAATGCAAAACTTTAAATTGCATGAAATTATTCAATATTTCATGGTAATATATATATTTGCTAATTTTGCTATAGGTTTCTTTACTTTTATAAACAAAAGATGGCACTACATGTGCTTACACTTGATACGGAATATTCATAACATATCTAGACCTGAAATGGATTCATTCTGTTTTAAAAAGTGTGTGTATTTGCTTACATTCTAAAGCAGTCGTAGAAAATAGAGTCTTTTACAAGGTTTAAACAAGCTTACTTGCAGTAAACTTACTGTAAACTTACTGTAAACTTACACACCCTAAAGAAAGCTTGGGGTAAATTTCTAGTAAGGTTATTTTGCTAAGTGGGTTGTTATGTTTTATAAATATTTACCTCAACATCTTCTGCAGTTAAGAGCACAACTACTTTTAAATTAATTGTATACATTTTGTATATTGGATAATATGTTTTGTTTCTTATACGATCAGATTTAAATTTTTGTTCTAAAATAAAAAAAAACATAAGGTTTGAATCACCCAATAATTATTGAGTAATTAATTATAATTAACACCAAACTAATTAAGAATTTGATCAATTAAACTTCCGATTTAATTTTCACATTTTATTTAATTCGTTAAATTTTTACTCTATTTGAGTTGCACAGTTAATTTTTAGCCAGTACTCGCGAGTTACTAAGAAGTAAAATATTTATTTGAGAAGACCCCTTTAGACCCAGGTAGATTGCACGACAAATAAATATATCGCATATCAAAAAGTTAGATTACACTACAAATAAATATATCGCACATCATACATACATACATACATACATTTTTGTTTAGCCTCGTACTATTCTACTTAATTAAGGATCCCCTAAGTCCAGGACTTGTGTGGGCTAGTAGTAGAGGGAACCACCGGCTTTAATTGACTTTCGAACCAATTTATAGGGAGGGTCTGCTTTACTTACGCCTTCGCCAAATTTCAAATATTAATTAACTGAAAAAGGCAAATCGACGCCGGTAAGAATCGAACTCACGCTATTTGGGTGGTAAACTCGTCAATTACGACGCGGTAGTCCACTACACCAATCCTTCCATATCAGAAAAATACACAAAATAAGCAAAAAAATGGTTTGAACGACAAAAAAATTAATTCCACAGCAAATAAATATATTAAACATTGGAAAAATCTGTATACAAAATTGAATACAAAAGCAAAAATATAAACTTTCTGTGCAGACGGTCAGACAAAACCGACCGACAAAAAATGAGATCATTATGCCTACGTTGCAACGGCCTCCATTAAAAAAATAAACACCAAACAACCACAAAACCAACGTAAACCAGCGTTTCCCTCAAAAATAGATTTAAAAACATAAAATAACCTCCAAATTCATATTTTAGTTTTCTTCTTGTTTTTACTGGCTAAATATTCAAATCTTTCTGGCAGTCCATCGATTTTTCGCGCCAAGTATTTTTCCTACGACCTAGTTTGTAGATAGTGCTCATTTTCCACCCGTTGCCATGACTGGTCGGGAAGTGAAAATCAGCTGATTTTACATATCAGCTGTGAGAGAATGAATCATATAAAAAATACACTATAAGAGAAAGTCAAATACGTGACCGTGAAAAGTATTCAGGACCCGAACCTGTGTTTTGGCTTCTAGGTACGACTGAGCGATGGCGCCAGCTGTATATGAACTTGATTGTTTAGTGGGAGTGGGGTGAGGGGTGGTATATCTGTCAAAACAATTGAAATTTTACTCGTGAAATTTTACTCGTGATTTGCAATTTATTGTGCTTTTATACCGAACTTTTATTGTGATGTCTAATACAAAATGTGTATTGTACCGTTTTGCAAGGATCAGTTAAGTAAACGTCACCGTTTTCCTAGTGATGCAAACTTATTTAATGTGTGGGTCAAAAACATTAATAGTGCCAAGTTAAATAAAATGACTAAAGGCAGGGACTGGCCCTGTCTTGAAAAGCTTCTTATTATTTTGACTGAGCTATTTAGGTCAGGGACAGCCCCTACACAAAAAAACTTATTGATTTGACTGAGCTGTTTAGGGCTAGGACAAATGCCCTAAAAAGCTTCTTACCATTTTTACTGATATGTTTAGGGCAGGGATGGCCCCTATCGAAAAGAGCTTATCAGTTTGACTGAGCTAGCCTTAAACAGCTGTTTAGGGATAGCCCCTGGCCAGAGAAGTTTATCAGTTTAACTGATTCATATTGTTTATCTGTTAAATGTAGGAATACTAATTATAAAAACCTTGCAAATGTGCTCTGGCCTTAGGCAGTATATTGTGTATGACACTCAATTATATATGAAGGCAAATGTTTACTCCTCATATATATTTATTTATAATAAAAAGTTAACTGTTAAAAGTACGACATAATTGTTTTAATTTCCTATCTACGTTTAAAATAAAATATATAAAAATCAAAGCAAAGTGTTTTTTTTTAATTATAAGTATAGGTTTATTTAGCAAAAGATAAAATTTCATATTTTTAAAGTTTAACAAATTTTACATTTAATTAAAATTTCAATTCATATATTGTTATTTTTAATTAATGTGCGGGTTAGATAACCCACTTGTTAGACTTTAAAAATTTGTTTTATCTTTTGGTGAATAAACTTAAAGTTTTAAATAAAAATACAGAGCTTTTCCCCATTTTTACAAAATTGATTTGGGAAAGCAATAGTAATCTTTATTACCGACTTCCGTAGGTTATCTGTATTATCGGCTGTCGTTGACCGTGAATTTAGTGAATTTTAAAAAACAACCGCTAATGACGGTACAATAGTTTTCTATCTCTATCATTTGACTTTCTCTTATAGTGTATTTCTTATATGGAATGAATAAACTTCAAACACATAACCTCAAATTAACAAATTATTTTTTACACAATTTTTACGGTTTTTAGATGTTTAGGTATTAGGTCGTAGAAAAAATAGTACACGCACCTCGTCTCAAACCATTTCAGTGCCCTTCGAGTGACTTTTTTACTAGACTCCGCTTCGTAAAAAAATAAGCACTCTCTTGCACTGAAAACTATGTTCGCGTACTCGGTGCGTAATATACTATTTTTTTACTGTAGGGGAGACTAAAAAGAAATCAAGGGGTATACCGCAGAGGAATTCATGTGTACAAATTGGAGGAAATCTTTGAAGGTTACGAGGAAATCTTTGAAGATTTTCTCCCTAAGGTTGTACAAAAATTTTTCAGCGAAAGAACCTTAAATTTTTTTTTTTTTATTTTAATTTTTTTTTTCGTTTTTAGTTTTAATGAACCTAGGCCTATAGGGGAAAGTATTCTTTGTTGGCATCAGTATTTTTTGCGTATTTTTGCGTTTTATGACATTTTATTAAATCCTGATATTATCACGATAACTTCAGAACGCTTTAAGCTAGAGACTTCATATAATAATTTTGTAACTCAACCCCCGAGGGGGGAATATAAATATTTTTAGATGTTTTAGATGTTTTTAATATTTACTTCAAAATTGTTATACCTATAGTGTTTTTTTGATAATAAGAATCCCAGGGGTGGGGTGTAATTAGAGAAGAAAAAAGAAGTGTTTAATTAAAATTTTCCATAACAACTTTATAAGTTGTCGATGTCTTTTTCAAATTTAGTTTAATGAAACTACTTAATGTTTTTTTCATTTAACTGCAAATGGGACATTATTATGCCCAAACATGTCGCTGCGATTTGCAGTAGTTTTTTTCCAAAAACAATTATAACAAAATTTAAAAAACAAAAATGAAAGTCAATATCTCAAAACCATGTTTTTGGACTTTTGCTTGTAAGCCCACAATATTTGGTTTCATATTTTTGAATAAAATGTTTTTTTTTTATTACAATAAAATATTTTTTATTCGAATAATATATTATTTTACTAAAATATAATTTTTTTAATACTTTATATGCGTATTACCTACAAAATAAGGGTATTTCATATTTTCCCACCAATAAAAAATAAAGAAAAGTGTTCAAAAAAAAAACTTAAAAAAATATGCCCCACTATATTTGTTTATTTTTTAATATTTTTCAATACCTAATTTCAATTTTCTTTTCTTAGAAAACAATTACCAATTTTACTCTACCATTTTCACTTTATAACTGGTTTAATATCTCTTTTGCTTACCAGGTTTTTCAAACAATTTCAGAAGATGCCCAATAACTGGTAACCCCGGAGGACCTGGAATTTCCATATATTTTTTATAAGATTTGTCCTCAAAACATTTTTTATATAAAAAAACTACAACTAAAAAGAGAAATATTACTAAAAACATTTTATAAATAAATATTTGTTTTAGCACGATTCAATAGTTAATTATAAATCATTATTTTTACGTATAGGTATGAAAAATTTGAACTAATAACTAAATGTTATATTTGATATATAAATTAAACTTTATCAATCTAATCAAAGGTTTTTTCCAAAAATCTATTAACATTGATAAGCTGTTTTCATGTGCGTCCGCAGAGGCGCAAGCAGGTACGGCCCCCCAGCTTTCAGAATATTGGAGTTATGATTACATTATAATATTATAATATATTATTATTATTATTATTATTATTATTATTATTATTATTATTATTATTATTATTATTATTATTATTATTATTATTATTATTATTATTATTATTATTATTATTATTATTATTATTATTATTATTTTATTTTTCACAGTGTAAACTGGTAAGTATAAATTGTGTTCGGGCACCAGTGCCAAGAACTCAATTTTTTTTTTATATATTCCTTAGATATTCTTTATTCGTTATTAAAAAATGATCGCACTATGTTGGTGGCGTGTAGGGTGGTTGCTTTTTGCATATGGTGGTAAGTATTTATTGAGATGTTGATTTTCTTTAATTGTTCTTTTAATGTTTTAGGTATGACTCCCATAAAAGAAATAATGAGCGGAATGATATGTACAGATTGCATGTCCCACATATCTTTAACTTCTCGGGAAAGGTTGGTATATTTTTCTATTTTTTCATTGTATTTGTGTGTTATGTTGTTATTGTTTGGTATTGAGATATCATGTTTGTTTGTATATGTTTGTTTTTAACCTCGTACTATTATACTTAATTAAGCATCCCCTAAGTCCAGGACTTGTGTGGGCTAGTAGTAGAGGGAACCACCGGCTTTAATTGACTTTCGAACCAATATATCTAGGGAGTACGCCTTCGCCAAATTTCAATTATTAATTAACTGAAAAAGGCAATCGGCGCCAGTGAGGTTTGAACTCACGATCATGTGTCAGGCTATATCGATGCCATTGACCACTGAGCTGAATCTCTAAGAAAGTTATTTTGTCTTTTTTATTAATTAAAGTAATGTCAGGTCTGTTGTGCGAAATGGTGGTGTCTGTTATGATTGGTTTGTCAGTATATTTTAAAGTTGTCAGTTTCCTCAACCGGATTGGGTTGGTATATATAGTAGGGGACTTTCTTCTCCAATTCGATTTTGCAAACATTTAAAAGTTCTAAGTATACAATGTTGCATACTTGGTTGTGTCTGGTCAGATATTTCGTGTTTGCTAGTATAGGGCATGCGGATAGTATATGTTCTATATTTTCTTTATGGGCTTGGCACTTTCGGCATTTCGCCTCAATGATTATTTATATCGTTAAAATATCTAAAACAGAAAATAAAATTAAAATGTTTTTATCAGGTGCACCTATTCCTAGATGAGCTGGTAAGGTATTGCGTTTAAAATAATACTTATCTGCTATATCTTCTTTACCTAAAAAATATTATTAGTCAATACCTTACCAAAGTTTAAAAATTTTGCCTAAATAAAGAATTTTTAATAAAAATCTTGATAAATCGTTAAAATAATTAAAAAAGAACGAAACTGATTAAAAGTTAACTTCTAACTTTTCGGGATCTTATCTGATCCCATTTTTAAATAAAACTATTAGTTTTTGAAAGAATTTGTGCAATATTTGGTTTTATAATTGTGGTTTGTAATTTATTTAGACTATAAAAAATAAATAAAACGCATAGCTCCTATTGCCTCCCCCTTGGATCCGAGCCTGTGTCTGAGAAATGTGAAAAACCTGCCACTCTAATTTAAGAAAATTATGATGCCTAATATGACTCCCTTCCAGACTAGAGCACTAGATAGGTAGGTTTGTTAGCCCTTGGTTAGGCGCGCTTGTTTTAGTTACGAGATTAGTCGCGTGGTCTACACTTGTAGACCATTTTATTTTTTGTTTAAAAAAAAAACACATTTATATTTTTAAAAACCAAATATCTTATGTTATTTATTTGGTTGTATTTAAAAGTTATTTACATATTTTTTTCAAATTATTATTGTTTTAGTAAGTGTTAAGGGTAAAAGATGATATACAATTCTAACATATATTTTACATCTGTACGGTAATTTGTAAAAAAAAAATAAAAATAACTTAACAAACTTTCTGAAACTAAAACATTTGTTTTTTTTTTTAACATGTAAGATTATAAAAAAATAAAAAACTCCTAAATTAAAAGAAAAAAATATTATAAAATTTGACTCGAAATCATGCAATATTTTAGTAACTCATGCGCCTTGTACATGTGCTCTTTGCAATCGTATTTATGATATTTTGAGCATTTTTTTTTCGATTTATTTTCCCTTCTTAACACATTTAGTGTCCAAAGTAATTTTTAGTTTTATAGAACAGAGAATTACCTTATTTTTAAAAAAACATTACGTATGAGCTCTTTCATGCCCAAAAAGACTCGTGCCAGTGTCTTCCTATAAACCGCTATTTTTTTTGGTGGTAAAAACATATTGTATCTTTAATTTATCTTTAAACTAATAAACTAACTTTGAAAAACAATATCCACAAAAAGAAACCATAAAAACTTACACAAAATAAAAAAATACAAAAATAAGAAAAGTAACGTGGTTAGTCGCGAGGTGTACAATTGTAGACCAGGCAGGTTTCAATAATAATAAAAACAATATTATACAAATTCAAAGTGTGAATTATTACTGATCTAATAGATTGATGCATAATGCACAGCTACTGGAAAGGGCGCAAGCGTAAACACTCCGTGTAAAAAGTTACCCAGCTAAAAAAAAGCATGGTCTACGATCGTAGACCTCGCGCCTAACGAAGGGTTAGGGTAATTGGGTAGTTTGAGTGGTTATTTTGTGTAGTGTGTAAACTACCTACCTACCCTAACAAACCTGCCTATCCAGTCCTCTATTCCAGAGAAAATTATAGCTAGGCTTCCAGGGAAAAGTCTAGCTACGCTCAAAAACCTGGTTAGAAGCTGACGTTAAAACGATTTTCTTTTCCCAAAAAAAAATCATTGTATAAAAGAGGCGGACTTTGTCATGCGCTGTGAAAAGTAGCGCGGTAAATGTATGCTCGGAAAATTTATGCGAGGAAAATGTATGCCCGGAAAATACAGCCGCTGTCAAAATAGAGGCCGTTTATGTATAGTATTCATGTATAGCGTTTATGTATATCGCGGAAAATGCGGACGCGGTAATTGTTTGGGCGCTATAAATTTTAGCGAGGTTAACGACCCTACCCGCTTACCTCCTATAAAAAAAATCTACGGGAGCCACTGGCAGTTTTTATAAATGCCTATTATAGGTGATTGTATGGTACAAAGTGCATATATAATCCAAAAAGTAACATAGTACTATGCTACTATAACATCTGAGTTAATTTTAAGTTTTGAATTCGTAGTATTTATAATAGCGCATGGCACATTCTGTGTCATTCATAGAAATGTTTTTTTTTGGGAAATACAATATATTGCAAGTGTGTGTTTTTTCTTGCTTATAAAATTTATAATTTTACTTGATTTTTATTGATCATTTTGGTTGTATTGCTGATACGAACAACGGCATTATTTCAATACATTAACAGTCCTTGTCTTTCAAAAAACGATTTTCTTTTCCCAAAAAAATCATTCTATAAAAGACTCGGAATTTGTCATGCGCAGTTACGGTCGGCGCAGTGAATAATAGGGCCGTAAAAGTATGCTAGGAAAATGTATGCCCGGAAAATACAGCCGCTGTCAAAACAGAGGCGGTTTATGTATAGCTTTCATGTATAGCGTTTATGTATATCGTTTATGTATAGCTCGGAAAATTCGGACGCGGTAAACATTTCGGCCCTGTAAATTTTTGAGGGGTTAACGACCCTACCCGCTTACCTCCTATAAAAAAATTCTAAGGGAGCCACCGGCAGTTTTTATAAATGCCTATTATAGGTATTGTATGGTACAAAGTGCATATATAATTCAAAAAGTAACATCCGAGTTAATTTTAAGTTTTGAATTCGTACTATTTATAAATAAAGTATACTTTGATCCAATTAATTTTGTTGTGGTAGGTCATAGAAAATTGATTTAAAATTATAGGTTTTAGTTAGATTTAAGTTACTTATTTTGTAATAGTAGGAAATTAAGTAATTTATACAAGAACAAGCTGTGAATATATTTAATGAGTCGCATTCCATAGTATACATTTTACAGTGGATAGTATATTGCGTTTTATCTCTTTCATGTTTCTACGTCAAGGCGTTTAAAAGTTGGAAAATATGACCTTGAATTTTTTAACAGGTGATTCGATTGGTCTTGTTGCAAACAGCATCCATACCAACATGTTTCTAGGACGAGGGGTCACGGTTCGCCTGGGCGATTTGAAATAAAAATTTCGTGGACTCCTACATTTTTTGGACTAAAACATACCTGATAACATAAGAAATCAATTCCCATTTGAAAAAAAATCGTAAAAGATACACTTTTTTGGACAGATAAAAAAAACTTTTTTTGAGTAAGGGAACGTTCAAGTATTATTTTGGCCATGTACGAAATTGTTAAGTGATAGGTGCAAGCTTTTTGCTTGAATTTGCTATTTTCTTAAGAAAAAGTTAAGAAACGCCTCAACTTTGGTTTGGAGTTTTTTCTTAATACCTTAATGTAGCATTGATATATAATTTTTATTGGTTATACATTATATTAACAAGTAGTTTAAAAGCATTTTAAAGGTTACATCCTTATAAAGAACCCCGCACAAAACCCCGTGTTTTTGGCCTTCAGCTAAATTTGCTGGAAGTTATATATTTTATTAACCTTCATGTCCTTAGTAATTGACCAAAATTTCAGCTTAATTGTATGTACAGTTTTTGAGATATCGAGCTTTAAAATTGGTGATTTAGAATTCAGGAAAATTTTACACCTGTTAACATTTTGTGCTTTTTTAATGTCAGTTTTTTATGTATGGTGCAAATTAAAGGTGTTTAGATGCTTTATTTAAATGTGTTATAACATTGGCCACAGAGTGTTTCCCTTTTCCGTGGCAACAGCCCAAATCTTACAATGTCTTTGGTTGGTTTACCTACTTTACTTTAGCAACACCTTTTCTAAAATACCATTTATTTGTAAGATTTACCGAGAATTTAAAACTTTTTGCTGATTAAATCGAGTGAAACTATTTTTATGTGGTTTACCCCAATCATGCCCAAACAGAAGGACTTTGAGTACTCTAATAAGCATCGCTTTCAGTTATTTTAGATTCTTATTTTTATTGCCTTTTAAACATTTAAGTAATTAGCCTATCTATAGGTACCCCTTTTCCTACCACGCTTAAATTACTTTTGAGAACCTGGTTAACTTGGTTTAACTGTCTCCATTGCAAGCCATACTGCGATTATCTTAAATACAGAAATAAGTAATTTTATAACAGTTCAACGTTTCATGCCCCTTGCTCCACTATGCCAATGTAGTCTCTTTAGTTGGTTTACCTACTTTACTTTAGCAATACCTTTTCTAAAATACGATTTATTTGTAAGATTTACCGAAAATTTTAAACTGCTCATTGAATCAAGTTAATTTATTTTGATGTTGTTTACCCCCATCATGCCCAAGAAGAAGGACTTTGAGTACTCTAATAACCTTCGCTTTCAATTATTTTTATTCTGTAACTCAAAAACTATAAAATATATAAAAATTATGAAATTCTAGCTGTTAGATTTTCTGTTTTTTAATATTAAACCAAAATTAATAATTGGCATTTTTAATATTTATTATACCGCCTGTTTTAGGCTGTTGCCACTGAAAAAGGAAACACTCTGTGGCCAATGTTATAACACATTTAAATAAAACATCTAAACACCTTCAATTTGCACCATTAAGTTTAATCATACATGAAAACCTGACATTAAAAAAGCACAAAATTTTAACAGGTGTAAAATTTTCCTGAATTCTAAATCACCAATTTTAAAGCTCGATATCTCAAAAACTGTACATACAATTACATGAAGGTTAATAAAATATATAATTTCCAGCAAATTTAGCCGAAGGCCAAAAACACGGGGTTTTGTGCGGGGTTCTTTATTAATTATAGGTAGGTCAATCACTGTCTGATGAAACTGGGTAAAAAACAGTGATTGGCCTGGGGTTTAAGCCCCCATAACTTCTTTGTTTTTGAGAATTTTTTTTTCAAAAATAATGGTATCTACTTCTCATAACACTTGATTTATCCTAAAATTTTCAAGTAGATAGGATAATTCCTTCTTGAGTTATCGTGTCTATAAGAAACGTAACACAAGTCAAATTCAAATATATTTTCTTGCCTAAAAAGATATTACTAAATTTAGTTTTTAGTTAATTTTATGCCCACTATAAACTAGAATAAATTAAAATTTATTAATTTATGTATTTTTACTCTTAACATACGTTTTTAGCGCACGAGTACAAGTTTAGAAAACGAGCCGCTTGCGGCGAGTTTTCTAAAGTACTAGTGCTCTAAAAACGTGTTATGAAACGAGTGCTTTATACAATTTTTTCTATTTTGCTCTAAAATTTAAAAAACTTACATTCAATTGATGACTGATTTAGGGATTTTTGTTTTGGGTTGGCATTACAGATTACACTATGTTTAAAGTTCTAAGAACAAATGATATTTTGATATATTTTACAGTCATCTCTTTTTTTTTCACTGCAATTAATCAGTCCACAATTTTAACACTGTAAAAAATAACCCAAACACAAAATTTTGTTGAAATTTAAACTTTAAATCGACATTGACATTTGCACGCAAAACGCCAAGAGATAGGCTTTTGTATGTTGCCAACCCAACAGAAAAAAAGTAGAGACCTCTTATGGGCCTATAAGAACACGCAAAATGCGAGTGATTATGAGCTTATAAGAGTCGCAAAATAGAAAAAAGAATTAAGGGGCCAATCACTATATTTGATAAAGGCCAATCATTGTCTTTCCTCGGCCAATCACTATACTATTGTGCATCTTTCCATTTATTATTTTATTTTAAATTTTATGGAAATAAAATAAAACCAAAACAAGCGAAAAGCTAACATATTCTTTCATATTTTAATCTTTGGTTAAGCCTTTTAACTCGTATCGGTTAAAGTAATAAGATTTTTTTCTTAAGGGGGCCAATCACTGTACTTTTTCAAAGCTTTATTTTTTTAGTCATCAAAATTTTTTTGACGAAAACAATTTTTTCTTTCGGTTGGCCCGTAGGTTACTAATCCCGGGCCCCGATTTTCTGTCTATGGCCCTGAATCAGGGCCCCTGATTAGGTATTCCGTTCTTGAGATATAGCTTAGCTTTGAATTTAAATCTGTGGCGTATATTCTTGTTGATTTTTGTCTATTTGTTTTTAATCATAACATTTTTAATCTAAAAATTAACGCTAAATTATCGTGGTTAATCGATTATAAATAAAAATTATTTTCACCTCAACCTTGTAAGCATTAAATGGTTTAGCTAGGGTACTTAGAAACGCTACAATCAAAGTTGTTTTGCAAATGGATTGTTTTATTACACCAAAGGTAAACTTTTATATTTATAATTATAGTTTTACATTTCGCAAGAAAAGTTTGCGTTAGTAAAAAAGATTTAAAAATAACAGTTTAAAGCCATACAGTGTTTCATATTTGCAGTCGAAGAAAAAGTATAGTCTACAACACGTATGGAATATTGTCTATTCCATACTAGTTATAGAATATACTATTCTGTCGGTCTAATTATAATCATAATTATATTTCCGGGATCATTTGTGGGCACGATTGTACCTAAACTTCGGGCTAAAGACTTCGATAAAAGTTTTCAGCTGGGATCGCATTTGGTAAAAATGTAAAAGGGGGACGAACAATTTTTCGTTTTTTGATTTTTTTTTTAAATTTCTTTAAAAAAAAGTAAAAACGACAGCTTACACGCAAGTTAAACTTTTATTGAAACAAAAATTCAATTTAGGTTGATATCTACAATGTAGACTACATTTCAAAATGGATATGATTCTTCTTCATGTCTAAAAACTCTCTCTTTTTGTAAGAAAAAAAGGTAATTCGTAGAAATTATCTCTTTTGTATAAACGTTAAAAAGCAAGGAAATATTTTTTTTTACTTATAATACCCACTGTCTTTCCTTAGAGAAAATAATAAAAAGACAAATAAATATTTTATTTTTTTCTATTAATACATTCTCTAAGGATTTTTTTCGTTATACTATAATAAAAATAAATAAAAATAAAATTGACTATTTCACAAGTGCAAATTAAATAAGTGAATATGTGCAATAATTAATTAATTAACCAAAACACAGCTACTTGCAGTTTAACCGGTTAAATCATATGATTATTTATCGCATAATTTTTAATTTAATATTTTCAAGAATACTACTATAAGTAAAATTAATGGATCGATTCTAATTAGTCGAAGCAGCTACTTCTTCCATTCCATCATAAAATTTCATGCCATGCTGACTTTGAGGTCAAAATAATTTGACTACATGGTATGGCATTCCATGATGTAATGGAGGGAGAAGCTACTTCGCATAATTAGGATCGATCTTCCTACAAGTAAAATAATTTAATTCAAAATTATGCGATAATAAATTTAATTTTTATTTATTGTTATGAATCATAAATATAGAGGAAAGGAAGCAAATATGGGCTACCCATTTTATTTTTTCTTGTAAAAAAATAAATAAAAGTTTAGTTCCAATACCAAACGTACCCAGCGATAGCTATATTAATTAGTCACAACCTGTTATAAATTCATAATGATTAAAACAAATAATAAAGTCATTATTTCGTAAATAGTGAGAAGGTGCACTTTTGTGTCGATTTGAAATTGGCCCTAAATATGGGCTGCCATCAAAATTGTGTAATAAATATTGATTTGAAGTGGCAATTAATCTTATTGGTCGCAATAAGTTAAAAGTATAAAAGTTATATCTAAAATGAAATAATAAATCAAATAACTCCTAATATAGAACGTGGTATATTAAACATTTTTAAAGCTTTGAAGGTACCCATCTCGTACTGCCTCATCGCTATTATAGCGTGTTCCATATCGCCATTTTCCATTTTCTTCTATTCTTGGCTGTTGCTGATCTTTTCTTGGCCTCCTAGAAAAATTCTAGGCTTAAATACATAGTTCTATATAGCCCATAATAGAAACACAGGGATGGCCCATATTGCAAAAATACTTGGTGTATACAACAAAAGAGGTTATGTCTAAAACTCAGTAATTCGAAGAAAACTAATAAGCACACATCAAAGCCCGATTATGTGGCTTTAATTTGTTGCAGAAATGGTTTTGAAAACGTTGTTATCTATCAGGTAACGAAATTTATAAACTTACCTAAAAAAGCTCTGTGGCTTTCTGAAAAGGACGGAAAATAAAAATAAATTCTCAAACGTCAACGACTGTATGAATTAATTAATGAATCTTTACTGTGGAAGTTTAACTTCGCCATTTACGATTTGCGATATTCGGATGCAGAGAACTGCATCGGATAGCTGAGAAACCCACCTAGCCCATATTACAAGACCTAGCCCACATTTGCTACCCTTCCTCTATTATTGATAATTATATTAAATTATTAATAGAAAATAAAACAAAACGTTTTATATAAAATCATATTTATTAGACTACAATAAATTACACAACACTGATATGAGAGAAATACATTTAGTTTTGTATTTAAAATAGAGCTATACACAAAAAAAAACGTATGTTTAAAGAAAAAATACTGTTTTTTAATATGGAAATCCAACATTAAATTTAATTCAACAATACGGTATGCTTGATTTAATTTAACTAAATTATGGTTAATTTAACGTACTATCGTAAATATAACCATAGAATTGTTAAATTAAACATTATGTGGTTAAATCAAGTAAACGGTGTTGTTGAATAAAATTAAATGGTGGATCGACTATACGGCAGGAATAATATAGTATAATATAGTCTATACCATTTTTGAATTAACTATATCAATAAAAGTAAAAGTATTATTGGTTTAAACATACGTCTTTTTTTTGTGTTTAACATGCTTAAGCAAATTTATAATTTAAATAAAATATTGCTTTATTATAAGTGTTCATATAAGTATTTGTAAACTTTTTGAGAATTGGAACTGTACCTAATAATTAGGATGGATACATTTAGGTTAGTTTTGCAATGCCCAACACTCCAAATTTTATGTCTTGTGAGCCGATATTTTAATTCAAAAATTTACACGTCATCTCAGCTAGCAGCGAATAAATTGTAACCAGTGAGAACCGTTTTAAAGTATTTTTTTAAATTAATTTAGTGTATTGGCACATTAAATTAAAAGTATTAAAAATATAACAGTGATCAAGATCAAGATTATTCTTCTCATTTCCAATTTAATTCCTATAACTCTTAACTTATTTTACCAAATTCTTAACTAATTCCTCAGCTATTTCCCCAACTCCCTAATTTTGGTGGTTATAAGTTAGGAGCAGGATATTTACACGTCCGTATTCCCCAAGTTATTCTTCTAATTTCCCATTTAATAACTACAATTCTTAACTTATTCGCCAAATTCTTAACTTATTCCCCAGCTATTTCCCCAACTCCCTGATTTTGGTGGTTATAAGTTAGGAGCAGGATATTTATACGTCCGTATTCCCCAAGTTATTCTTCTAATTTCCCATTTAATTCCTATAATTCATAACTTATTCGCCAAATTCTTAACTAATTCTACGGCTATTTCCCCAACTCCCTAATTTTGGTGGTTATAAGTTAGGAGCAGGATATTTAATCGTCCGTATTCTTATTGGCTGATTTTATAAAGCTATTGTATTTTTCGTCAGAATTGTATTTTCCCCGAATCAATGGGGCTACAGGTTAGTTAAGAATTAGGTAAATTGAATATCAAATTATAAAAAAACCTATAATAGTCGTTTAGTAGTAATAGAATAATTATCCCAACTAATTTCCTTAATTTCCCAAATAATTTCCCTCCACTAATTTCCTTGACACTTCTATACCAAAATTCTCCTACGAAATACCCCTCGTAATAAAAAAAATACTTAATTTTATACTACATGGAAATATTAGCTGTATACAGTTAAATAATTAATTAAATAACCTAGCGGAATGTGTTCTTTTTAATAATAATCAAAATAATAAAAGCCCTTTATTGTTTATATTAAATTAAATTTTTGTATAAACATGTATTTGTGAAGAAAATTTTAATGCTTTTTTACAACACTTTCTAATACTTGACTAAATAATTTTGTGACTATAAAATATGATATTATGTCGTTAAGTGCGCTATTTTAGTTACAAAATAACCCATAAGTCTAAAAGGCCATAAAGAAGAAGGAAGAAGAAAATAACCCATAACAGATTGGGTTAAATCTTTCAATTTGTGTTTGTTTTGTACCTTATTTTCTTTAATTTTGGCAAATTTTAAAAATAAATCGGCGATATTTATTCCGCCATTTTGAATTATAATTTTTTGGGTATAGGTCCGTATTAATATGAGACCGAGAAACATTATTTCTCGTCCTTGGATCATAATATACTATTTTTAAAAATATTGAATAAAGAGTTTGGAAAACACCTACCATTCCTGTCATTATGACATTTCAACTTTTGTTTTAATATTTGTTTTTAACAATTAAAACGAAGTAAAATATCAAAAATTTTATACAAAGAAGTGCTGCCATCTAGGATTCGGTATTTAAAATTTTAAAATTTTAACTTCAGATACGTAATCAGCGACCCCAAAAACCCCTAAAGACACTTTTCCCAATAAGCCATTTCGAAACCACTGTGAAGCAGGGCGTTTCTTTTTTTGGGACCAACACTTAACGTTGGGGCTTCCGACAACGGTATTGCTAGAAAATCTTTGTCAGGGTTACCACTTGATTTTAAATATTTTTAACCAACTTCCAAAAAAGGAAGAGATTATCAATTCGACGTGTGACTGTTTTTTTTATGCTTAATCCCGCATAACTTTTGGAACGGATTAACGGAATTTGATGAAACTTTTTGCAACTTAAATAGGGCATTCATGAGGTGGTCCCGTTTTAATTTGGCTAAATTTAAATATTACGGCAGGCTAAAAATCCTTTAAATGCCGCTAAACTTGATTCTGTGGACCTGTAATTTTAAGATACCAAGAGAAAATTGTAAAATTTGTGATTATAAGGCGTTATTTGATTATTACCTAACGCTTAAAGTTTAAATTATTTAATTTTATTAAATTTATTTTTTAAAAATTTATCTTAAAGATGATGATGGCATAACGCACGAATAGTGAGTTGTGACGTCAGCAGCTTTCGAAGATAGAAGGACAACTATAATTTAGCTTAGATGACGTTACAAATCTACAAGTTCGGTGTCTCTAAAAACTAAAAAATAAAAAAAAATCGCAAAAAAATGAAACGACTTCTATGTCTCTAAAAAGTAAAAATTAAAAAATAAGTCGGTGCCAATTTCAAAGCAAAAAATTTAACAACAAAAATAATTGTTCCATAGTATTTAATTTAGGGAATGGTGATATTGGCACCGACTTATTTTTTATTTTTTACTTTTTAGAGGCATAGAAGTCGGTTCAATTTCTTTGCAAATTTTTTTTTTATTAAACGATCCTGAAAAAATCAGCTGTGAGGTGCTAAATGTTATGAAATCATAACTAACCTAACATGGTAAAGTTATGACGTCATAACATTTAGCACCTCACAGCTGATTTTTTCAGGATCGTTTAATAAAAATATTTAAAATCAAGTGGTAACCTTGTCCGACAAAAATTTTCGGGCAATACCGTTGTCGGACGCCCTAAAGTCTGGGGTTGTTCCCAAAAAAAAATTCCCCGCTACGGAGAATTTTCTTATGTAAGAAGTTGTTTGACTGGACATAAGGAACACATATACTATGTCTCAACGGTGGAGTAATAAAAAAGATTCTACTGGGCGTGGGCTCCCGAACTATAAGGTTGTAATTTTTAATGGCAAATAAATCTTGTAATAATGAATAGAACATGTATTTTTTGATATTGAATTGAGTGAGAGAATATTTCTTAATACAGATTTAAAATTAGTGAAAATCGTACAAAGTAATAGTATATTACCCACCAAGTACGCGAACCTAGTTTTTAGTGGATGAGAGTGCTTTTTTTACAAGGTGTAGCCCCCTTGAAAGCCCGGGCCCCGGGAAATCCTCCCCCCTTCCCCCCTGAATCCGGCCCTGCTCCCATGCACTAAAAACTAGGTTCGCGTAATATATTATTCTTTTTCGGCAAAACTTAAATTTAAGTCGTTTTAAGTGCGACTAAAATAATTCACGGATAGATTATTTTATTTTTTAATTAATCTTTATCAATTTTTTTTAAGAAATTAAGCCCCGATACCAGATTTTATGTAGTATTTTTTATTTTACTATCCTGGCAAATAATGCAATAATAAGATAATTAGTAATTATAATAATAATTATTAATTACCTAATAGGTAATACCTGCAGGATTTATGGATTCTTTTTATAATATAACATACATATTTTTTTCAATATCCTGTTGAAATTTGTTCTAAAAAATAACATAATTGAAATGACTTATCTGATAATATTATTATAAAATATTATATCGAGCCAATTACAAATTTTAAAATACGAGTATTGATAATATAAAAATAAGCAAACAATCTACTTAAATAATACATTAAAAGTAAAAAAAAGTCTTTCTACAGTTTTTTTGTCTAGATAAAGCTTTTTTTTTATTTTGCGACTCTTATAAGCTCATAATTACACGCATTTTGCATGTTCTTATATGCCCATAAGAGGTGTCTACTTTTTTCTTTTGGGTTGGCAACAGACAAAAGCCTACCGCTTGACGTTTTCGGTGAAAATGTCAACCCCGCTTAAAACTTTATTTTTCTACAAAATTTTGTGTTTAGGTTATTTTTTACTATGTTAAAATTGTGGCTTGGTTACTCGCAGTGAAAAATAGAAGACATGACTATAAAATATATCAAAATATCATTTGTTCTTAGAATTTTAAACATGACGAGAACTGTAATGCCAACCCGAAACAAAAATCTCTAAATCAGTGATTAATTTAAATGTAAAATTTTTAAAATCTTAGAGCAAAACAGAAAAAATTGTATAATGCACTTATTTCATAACACGTTTTTAGCGCACTAGTACTTTATTATGTTATGAAACTAGTAATTTAATATGCTATTATTATTCTATTAGAACTTCTAATAAAGGACCTCTATCTAAAGTTTGTAATAAAAAATAAATTTATTTTATACCTGGAAAATTCAAGCGGACTCAAGCATACAAATAAAATGAATAATTTTATTTTAACTATACAGGGTTATTCAGAAATAAGTTCGAAAAACTTAAGAGGTGATTCTACATTAAAAATATGTGAGTCTTAACACACTTTTTCCCCAAACTTTTTATGTATATTTTTTTTGGATTTTTTTTTTATAAAAAATATAGATTCCTTCAGTAAAAATACATAAAAAATGTCATATATAGTCGAGTATATTGTAATACTGTAGGAGCAACCGTTAAAAAAATGCAATTAAGAGGAAGTAACATTTTGTGCCACTAAAACTGTTAGCTTTTAAAAGGCTATTACTCCTTTAATATTTTTGGGTGTTTTGGTGAAGAATACTTTTTTGCTTAGTTTTAAATAATGAATCGCCCTGCAGCATTAAAATTTTATTGGTGCTTTTTTTGTTCCCCATTCAATATGTCCATCTTCGAAGGGCCGCATCTCCCCTAGGGCTCATTTCCGAACCAACCTTTATAGAAACTTTTTTAATATTTTTTAACGTAGAATCATCTCTTAAATTTATCAAACTTATTTCTGAATAACCCTGTATATTTCTAAATAAATACAGAAGAAACAGCAATACTGTTTAGAAAAAAAACAGGGGTTTTTGGCATTCATCAACATAATAGTATTTATTAAAATATTAAGTAGTATAATTTTTACCATAGGGTCCCCTTTGCTATCTTCTGCACTCGTTCTATATTATTAGCATGTTAGACCAGGGTCGATAATTTTGAAAATGGTAAAAAGTGAAAAAAATATATAGTAGGATGAAACCCGTTAAAAAAGGACGAGAATATAACAAAAATGAAAGGAAAAATAATTTACGGGCGATCTGAGGTCGGGAAGTGGAAGGGGGTGAGTTTTTAAGGGTAAAAAACGGTGTATCTCGATTTCCGGAAAAACTACAAGTCCTATGGAAAAAAATTAAACGACAAAGTTGTAGGTAATAAAGAGACCTACAACTTTTGTAATTACACTTTTTTCACATAACCTCAAAATTTATGTGAAAAATTCAAATAATCAAGTTTTTGGTTTGGACTTTTTATCTTATGCAAATATTTTTTTTTTCACGAAATTTGGTGAAAACATACATTTTTATGTCCTAAAGACACTGTATTTTTTTTTATTTGAAATATTTATTTTTTCACCTTATTTTGAATTAATATCGAAAAAACACCCTAATTTTCAATCAAAAATTCTCGCGTCAAAATATCAGCTTTTTAAAAAAAGTCGGGAAGTTTTTTGTTCGTTGAAATGTCTTCTTTCTGATAATGTAAAAAAATATATACATTACTATGGTAAATGTTCTCAGAAAATGCAAAGAAAAGAAAAAAACTCGAATCTGAATTTTTTTTTTAATCACTATGTACAATTTTGAGCTATTTAGTAAAATTTACACGTTAATTACTTGAAAAACGTGTAAATTTTACTAAATAGCTCAAAATTGTACATAGTGATTAAAAAAAAATTCCGATTCGAGTTTTTTTCTTTTCTTTGCATTTTCTGAGAACATTTACCATAGTAATGTATATATTTTTTTACATTATCAGAAAGAAGAGATTTCAACGAACAAAAAACTTCCCGACTTTTTTTAAAAAGCTGATATTTTGACGCGAGAATTTTTGATTGAAAATTAGGGTGTTTTTTCGATATTAAGTCAAAATAAGGTGAAAAAATAAATATTTCAAATCAAAAAAATTACAGTGTCTTTAGGACATAAAAAGGTAAGTTTTCACCAAATTTCGTGAAAAAAAAAATTTTTTTTGCATAAGATAAAAAGTCCAAACCAAAAACTTGATTATTTGAATTTTTCACATAAATTTTGAGGTTATGTGAAAAAAGTGTAATAACAAAAGTTGTAGGTCTCTTTATTACCTACAACTTTGTTATTTAATTTTTTTTCATAGGACTTGTAGTTTTGCCTAGATACACCGTTTTTTACCCTTAAAAACTCACCCCCTTCCACTTCCCGACCTCATATGGCCCGTAATTTTTTTTTCCTTTCATTTTTGTTATATTCTCGTCCTTTTTTAAGGGGTTTCATCCTAATATTATTATTTTTGGTTTCAAAAATTATCGAACCTGGTCTATGTGTAGAATATTTAATTTAAATTGTAAGCGCTGTATAATTGATTCGATCAATATTTTTTAATTCTTATAATCTCATAATCACACGCATTTTCCGTGTTCTTATATACCTATAAGAGGTTAGTACTTTTTTTTGGGCTGGCAAAACAGGACAAAAGTATATCGCTTGTCATTTTCCTTGCAAATGTCAACACCGCTTTTAAGTTTAGTTTTCTACGAAATTGTGTTTTAAGTAAATTTTTACCGTTAAAATTGTGACTTGGTTACTTGAAGTGAAAAAGAGAAGAGCTGACTATAAAATATATCAAACTATCGTTTGTTCTATGAATGAATGAATGCACCTTGCTAAAATTAATACCAAAATGTAAGTTTTTTTATTTTAGAGCAAAATAGAAAAAATAGTATAAAGCACTGGTTTCAGCAAGCGGATAGTTTTCTAAACTTTTGCGCCAAAAACGTTGAGTGTGTTGTGAAACTAGTACTTTAATATACTTTAATATTATAATGGAATAATTACTTGTAGAACTCTACCTAAAATGAGTTATTATTACGAAGGTAAGTGAGACAAGTATTTCCAGGTTGTGACATTTTATTTTTACCGCCTTCAAATTTATTTGTAATCAGCTATAACTTTACTGTATTAGCAATTAACATATCTTTAGTCTAAAATAAACAAATTGCAAGAGCTTTAAAAAATATTCTATTGTTTTTAAAAGATTGCATACTGACAAAATTACTGGCAATAAAGGGAGCTGTTATTTCTAATAGTAAAAAACAAACTTACAAAAAACTAATATTAAAATAATTTGGCACAATTATAATTTAAACTGTTTTTTAGGTACAATTTGGGCACTTAAATAACAATTTGTCGTTTTTAATGAGGCCCACGCACTCTTCATGTACGTATCGATTACAAACCATGCACAATCCCATATCGGCCTAGCAATTTCCTTCCCATAAAAAGCAGAACCCAGATTTAGAACTCTCTGATTATTTTCTTATTTTTTTTTGTCAACTACTTCGCATGGAAATATTAAGAACACAGATACTTAGACAGCAATCGGAAAAAATACCTTTTCGCTTCTTTATTGAGTGAAACACAATTTGGGCCAAGAAAGTTTATGTTTGTGCCTATCTTATTACGTTTTTGCCCTGCAATAATCGATGCTGCCCATCTCGAGACAGTCATCACAATTTTACAAGTTTTTATAGTCAAAGATCACGAATCAGGAACTGAGTTTATGTGTACGCCATTATCAACTAGATACAGATACATTATATTTATAGGCATATTTTCGATATAACAGAGATACTGTCAGTGCTATCTATGAGGCAGAGGACGAACTAAGGAGTTTAAGAGGGGATGGCAATATGAGGATCATGGCAATAATTGGCTCACCTACCTTAATTTTAGCTCAAAAAATAAAAATAACCTCTTTAATAGCAATTTTCCAATATAAATAACAGTCTACCAATCTAGAAAATGTTTCAAATAAAGAACAATATTTTTTTACTCTACTTTATTGATAAACAAACATCCACTGATTAATAATATTTACAATTAGAAAGCTTAACAATTTTTAATAATATTTAATTGCTTGGTTTTTAAATTTTTATACTTAATGGGCGGATAATTTACATCATCAACTATACATACATACATGTATAAAATACATTGTATACTGGGTGTTTCACTGTAGACAGTTCAGATGATTTGTGGAGCTATTAACAAAGATATCAAAATAAAATACTTACCAGTTAATATAGACTTAATTATCTTCAATTGAGTCCAAAGTTCTCTACTCGTTTTATACTATTTATTATGAAAAAATAAGAAACTTTGAAAATGTCCGTCTGTCTGATGTCACGTTTTTTGTAGACACGATAACTCATGAACGAATAATCCTATCGACTTGAAATTTTCAGGAAAGATCAAGTTCTATGAGAAAAAGATTTTTATTGTTTTTGAAAGTAATCCCCCAAAAAACAAAAGAGTTACGGGGGGTTTAACTTTTAAAAAAATTGGCATTTAATGTTGTTATGTGCAAAAAAATGCTTGTGTGGAGCTCTAGCTCAAAAACAAAAAAGAGTAGAGAACTTTTGTTTGGAGTCAATTGAAGATAATTAGGTCTATATTAACTGGTAACAATTTAATTTTGATATCTTTGATAACAAAGCCACAAATCGTCTGATCTGTCTACAGTGAAACACCCAGTATATACATTTAATATCGACTTTATGATCGAAAATGTATACATAATTTTTGTGCTTGAATAATTGGTAAATAATCTTGTGAAATGTGCACGTGTATGAGATCTAAATTCAATTGACGTGAAATCCTTTAGTTTTATAAAAATATACAATATACATTTTTGGTGCAGAAAAAAGATAAAGTGACTTAATGTGCGTTTTCGTAGCATTAATGGAAAACTAAGCTTTCAATTAGGTTTTACAAACAAATTATCAATAAAACACACATTTTTTCACGCATAGTACATATTATTTTTTCTGCAAATGTAGTGCTTTTTAATGAGAAATAATTTTGTAAATGCATTATCATTATAAAACTAAGGGATATGAATAAATAAAAGAAAATCTTAAAAATATCTATAGCTAATGTGCATGAAAGGCTTTAATAAAAATTTGCCAAGACCCTGTCATATGGCAGTTACTTAAAAATTATAGGTACATTTAAAATTATTTTTAATATAATTTTTCACATTATATATTTGGCACATCTAAAACTGGAGTAATTATACAAGGTATTTTTTACACCCCTTTAAAATAAGGGGTGGTTTCCTAAAAAAAAACACCCTATATATGCAGATAATTATCTGGTGTAAAACAAGGAATTAAATAAAACTTTGTCTTTATTTTCTTACTATTTCTAACCCATTCCATAATTAAATATAAAGTTTAAAATGACTAATATTATTTACCCACTATAAGCATCCAATAATAGTTTACTATTGATTGTAATTGATTTTTTATGTCTCGTGAGACAAACCGTATCGCTAATAGTAACTATTCAAATACCCTGGTAGCTTAATATAAATGTTACTTAAATCATTTAGGATCAATTTTAAGATAAACAAAATTTTATTAAAATTATTTAAGGGACTGTCCATATATTACGTAATGCAATTTTTCGAAATTTTTGGTTGATTTGATTTGACTAAAACAAAAAACATTCCCAATACTGCTAAAATTACAACTTTCATAGTTTTAACTCATGAAGTTTATTCGAAAATTTAATACTATATCGTATTTCAAGATACTGCTAAAATTACAACTGTACATTATGGCTGCTCTCCTTGTGACATGGAGAATTGTGGCCGACTATACAGTAAGGATGCTCTCTTTGCGGTCTTATCCTGAATTGTTGAATTTGAATCTACTTGCCTTAGATTAAACTAGGTGGCAGACATAATAGTTTGTTGAATTTCTATAAAAAAGAATTGTTGGACAAAAATTGTATCTATGCCTTACAAACAGTGGTTCGGAAGTCACTATAAGCCGGTGGTCCACAGAAGGTAGTATGCACAATGGGCATTTGGCCTGCGTGCAAGTGATATTATCATGCATTACTGTGGTATTATCCCCCTTCAATGTAACTTTGCTAACTTTTTTGCTAAAATTACAACTTTTTTCCTTCTACGAAAAAGTTGATGACTTCAAAAAAAAAACGTTTTCACCAAGTAGTAGTTGTAGTAGCAGTTCTGCTTAATTTGCAACTTTTATATTTTTAACCCATTAAATTTATAACTTTTTCAAATTTCAAGATTGGTGTGGGGAAAGCTCCCCATTCCCTATGGCTAGGGCCCTGGTCATATATTTTTTCACGTAGACAACCGGCATTACAGATCTCTATTTTCTTCAATTTCTGGTCAACATTCGCTCAAATCAATATCCGTTACGTAATATTTTCCTAGAGCAAATAATTTAATTGTCCATATCCGACCAAATATTTTGTACCCAGAAATAAACTGTTTTATCAGTGTACAAAATATTTCTCTTCTTCTTTTAATACCAAACAAGTTGTATTATTTTGGTGTCTATTCTGTGCAATAACAGAATTTAATTCACACCAAAATAAAGTTATCTTGGTTTTTATGAAATAACAAATGGATTTTTTGAATATTTAGTGTGCTACAAGAACGGTGCTCTACCCACGTGACCATATTTTACCTGATATATTTTTACCAGGGTATTTAGAATAGCATTTCAATTTATAAGTACCATGTACAACCATTTCTTTTCTTAGTACCAACAATCATTGTATTAAATAAATTATTATACATATGTTAGACTTTATTAGACTTTACTGATTTAAAAAAAGTCTAATAGATGTGCGGCGCACATATGTGCTCCATCTATTTCTAAACAATATGGTAACTATTTAGTTTTGAAATGATTGTATAAATCCACTTTAAGTAGTTACGTAACTTATTTTTATTTACACATTGAAATCAGTTACTCTTCTATTAACATAACTCGGTTTAAAATTTCTAAAGCTTACGCAAAACCTTGCTGTCGAAGTTTAGCAGCATACAAAACTTTTGACGAAGGTTTTTTAAACTCATTTTTTACAACCTCTTTTAGCAGCCCCCATAAAGCCTTTTTATCCAGAAGAACATACTGATCGTTTTTAATTTCTGGTGCAAAAGTAGCTGGTGGAGCTTCTTCCGAAGTTTCATGGCGTTCTAGATCCATCGGAATTTCATGAACTTCCATATTTATGTGTTTTGGAATGTATGCTTCTTTTTTAATAAAATCATCGTTTTTTTTAGATAATGTGCTTGTTTTTACTACAGATTCAGTTGTTAAAAACTCGGTATTTGGTTCGGTTGAAACTGCGTTATTTGTATCTATTTTTATTGGTGTTATATTTTCATTTTTAACTTTTTTATCATCATCATCATCAATAATATTATCATTTATCATATTTTCTTGATAATTTTCTGTTGATTTTTCTAAATTTGTTTCCAACGAAGTGGAAGTTTCCAAAAAGTCAGTATTTAGAGCAAAAAATGAGTCAGTGACAGCCGCAGTGTTGTCTGTTATATTTGGTATGGAATTTTTATCAACGTTTATGGTATAAGCTGCATCATCTAAATCTTTGGATAATACCCAATTATCTTCTTTTTTATTTGAAGAACTATCTGAAGTTGTTTCTTCTTTTGTAGTTAAAAAATCTTTTATTCTAGTTAAAGATTTATCTTCTATTTTAATTGAAAAACTGTCTTCGATTCTATTCGAATCAGTGGTTGTTTGTGGTGTGTTAGATATGTAAGAAGAAACAGTTGTTAATGGATCACTAGTATCTTCAATATTTTCAGTTGTGGATGTAGATGTTACTTTTTGTGCTGTATAACTATCAGTAAATGAAATAACTGTGGTTTTTGGTAATAATGTTTTTAGAATAATATTACTAGAAGTAACATTTTTTGCAAATGAATTAGTTGTTGTGTTATGTGTTTTTAATTTGTGATGCTGTGTTTTTACTTTGCAATACTCCGGAGTTTCGAAATCAGGTTCTGTAATAATCTTCTTTCCAAACCAAGTGATAATATCATCGTCAGTAATAGATTTTAGTAGATTACTGTTATACCTCGTGTGAAAAAATATTTCTGCAGCTAAATCCTGTCGTGCAGCAGGGTAGATTTTCGCGTAAGCAGGTCTGAGGGAGGAAATTACAAATGGGTTCCGTGCAGAATATTGTACGCAAATTGGGCAGTTTGTGGTTATGTTCGCAAAAATAAACCAGAGTTTATTGTCGTAGTAGCCATGTTGCATTTCCGCCATATCCTCTGGAGGGGTTAGGAGTTGTGGAGGGGCAATTGCTAGCTCGTAGCCGGAAAACAGGGTTATTTCCAAGCGAAGAACGCCTGAAGGAAGATCTCCTTTCCATCTGAAAACATTTGAAAAAAATACATTATGAAAAAACCCTTTACAAAAACAATTTAAAAAATTAATAATGAAAAAATCTTGCTATTAAGAACACTTTAATAAAAAATTAAATATATATAAATTTTGGATAGAGAAAAAAATAGATTTAAAAGGAATTTTTTGGAAATGATAAATATTAAAATTAATAATAATACTGTAAATTATAGGACAGACACCCAATATCTTAGTAAAATATACTTAAATATTATTAAATAATGAATTTTGTATATTATTATTTTTTGTCAATTGGTTTTTTACTTATTTACATATCTTAACTAAACACTTATACCTATACTTTATACACTTATACATCTATACACCTTTACACCTTTACCTATTTTAATTAATTTTCATCTATCAGTTTTTTGACAATTAGATTTTAAATTTATATAATTTTTAATTTTTAATTTATATAATTTTTAATTTTTAATTTTTACCCTGAAGAAGAAGGGACAAATTACCTTCGAAACGTTGGAACTGTTTATATATATTTAATTTTTTATTAAAGTGTTCTTAATAGCAAGATTTTTTCATTATTTTATATAAAAAGAACAAGAAATATTATAAATAATAATGAAAATGTTCATAAAAAAAAATATTTTTATTTTTTTTTGATAAAAATAGTATATTACGCACCGAGTAAGCAAACCTAGTTTTTAGTGTACGAGAGTGCTTTTTTTTACGAGACGCAGCCGAGTAAAAAAGCACTCGATGTACACTGAAATGGTTCGCGTCGAGGTGCATATACTATTTTTATTTTTTCCCACGACCTAACACCTAAACATCTAAAATACACAAAAATTATCTTAAAAATAGTTTATTAATTTGAGGTTATGTGTGATGTTTACTATTTTTTTGACAGCAAATATGTAAATTCAGCTGATTGTCACTTCCCAACCGTTGTCATAGACAACGGGTGTAAAATGAGGTCTAACTACTAACTAGGTCGTAGGGATTATTTTATTAATTAAACTATTTAAATACCTAAAGCAAGTTTTCATCTTTAACATTGGCAGTTTTCCTTCAATTTCTTCCACTGAGCTTTTATCAGGAAGGATTTCTTCAAGAACTCCAGATTTTAACTCCAATAAGTCGGTTACATTGCTAGTCGTATAGGTGGAATAAGTCAGTTTACCCTAGAGCCAAAAAAAAAAATGTCTTTAAGTAATAAACATTTGTTTTTAATCTTTGAGTAATTAAATTTATTTATTTTTTTGTATTTTTTTTTCGGGATGTGCTATCCATTTTTCCAATAAACAGGAAAACGGTACACCGTTGACACTAACAACGGATACTAACTTAGACATACTGACCAGCTTAATCTGCTTTTGTTTGTTTATAATCATATAATTTTTATCTGGTTATAACCACACAACAGCAGATCAAGCTTGTGATTTTAAGTCTAGGTTAGTGTCCATCGCCAGGAAAACAAAAGAAGTCTTTTTGACGTCCATTGTTGGGCACTAACTGACCTACATGATGTCATATTATGACGTCTTTCTGTAGTCCCAGTGACGTGTATAAGTCACAGCCCAAGGACGTAACATTACTGATGTCATAACCTTAGAATAACGTCAGAAATATGACGTTAAAATAACGTGTTCAACATTATATATCTCTCCAATTAATAGTTATTTATGGTATGAAAGAGGAAACTAGGATTTTGCATATGAGGCTGGAAGCGAAGTGGATTAATTTAAGAGAGGGCAATATTATAATATGAGATCATATGACAGGATTTCGTAAAAAAAATTCTTGCCATTACTCCCTGCACATATCTGCTCTTGGCCAGTGAAAGTATTTTTCCACAGGCATAGAAAACCCATACTAATCCGATAATGTACATCACATGTGATGTGTGCATATTAACAGGCTAACTATAGTCGCTAGCGACTGAACAATACTGTTCAGTTTACGTAACTCCAGAAAAAGCCTTTTTTATAAAGTCATCAATATTTAATCAATATATAGAATTTATTTTTTTTTTAATGGTAAATAACAATATGTGGAGCCAACTATAGCCTCAGAATTAAATTGACTTCCCCGCGACGTACAATTTTGATGACGTCAAGATTTGAACAAAAACTGACGTCTTGTCGACGACTGATATGCGTCACAAATATGACCTAAAACTGAAGTTGATAGTACGTCGGGGACGTCATATGGTTTCCTGGGTAGGTATCAAGTTACCGTTAACTTGAGACCCAGATCTATTATCTCTGTTTAAGTATGGTTAGTTTACTATTTCATAAACCCTGATCATTCTGTTTTTGCCGAAAATGAGCCACCCTCCCAGTCCGCACATATAAGGATGCAACATGTTAAAGAAAGATTTTTTACGTAACATGTGATATATTACATAAGATGTAACATACATAACATGTAACATACATATTATGTATGATACATAACATGCAAGAAAGATTTTTTACGTAACATATGACATATTACATAAGATGTAGCATACATAATATGTAACATACATATTATGTATGATACATAACATGCAATATTGCATGTTTATGGTATGAGAACATACACGATACATAAAATGTTATGAATTAAATACTAAATATGGCGTCTATATTATTTTAATTTTTATAGGTTAGAACCACTAATATTCTCAAAATTGTTGTTAATAATAAAAGTTTTACCCTTAAGTAGTAGAAACGCATGTATTTTTAGACTGAACTAAGCTGGTTTTAGATAGTTTTGGACAAAAAATTAAAATATATATATATATATATTTTTTAATGACAATTATTTGCTATTTTTTCTCTAATCATTGGCTTTTTATGTGGTGCATGATTTTTAAGCCTGGTAGAAAGTTTGCTTTCACAGTAATAATGCATATCGAATAAGAATCTTACCTGATGGATGCTTCATATAAAGATTTTTATACACTTTAATTATTGGGTTTATCAAAAAGACGTAAAATTTTTCACCATGTCTAAATCTATGATGCACTCCATAACAAGTAACGAGTATTATAAATTGTATTTGAAAGAAAGAGAAAACACTACAAGTAGAATTCGGAAACGCCTACTTTCATTGTTATGTACCTAGTATGTAGCTGATATGTAGCATGTTATGTAACTGACACATAATTTGAGGTGATAAAGTCCAAGGACTATACATGGACTATAAAATTACATGGCTGCAATATCAAATAGAACAGTGGTTATGTACCTGCTATGTATTTGTGTTGACTGGGCTGTATTTTCTAACTCTTTCTTTTAATTAAATTTTCATTTGACGTAAATGTGTCAAATGACAATGTAATAGAAAAAGTAAACAATGCAGGTTCATTTTCAGCACAAAAAGTTTTATACCCAATATTTGCAGCATGGTAATGTAATTTTAAAAATTTTAAATTCGATATTTTTATAAAAGTTAAAAATAAACATGCAGTAAAGGGTTAACTTACTTCAATAGTTGCACATCCAGCTCCCGTAGCATAGACGAAAACTTTAGTCGGCAAACTAGGTAAATGAAGGGCCTGTGCCGGCCCATCGGTTTTCAGCTCTAGCGTGTCCGTAAGCTCCATACCCGAAGTGGCTATGGATACGATAAGTGATCTGTGACGATCTTTTGCCAGAGAATCGTATTGGGAAAACGCCTTTACTGCCGGGTACAGGAGTTCCTGGTGCTTGTCTAACATATGCGAGCGATAGAACAAGAATCTGGCCACACTTTCTGCGGATTTAAGGTCGCCTATAAGGCAGAACGTCGACAAGGCGTAAAGTGAAGCTTTGTATTCTTCTGGGGATGCTGGAACAATTTAACACGTTGTTATTTTTATTATTTTATGATAATAGTATATTAAGGTACTAGTTTCATAACATACCTTTTTAGCGCACGAGACAAGTTTAAAAAACGAGCCGCTTGCGGTGAGTGAGTGAGTGAGAAGTACTAGTAAGCTAAAAACGTGTTATGAAACGAGTGCTTTGAAATTTTTTTTCTATTTTGCTCTATAATTAAAAAAAAAACTTACATTTAAATTGATGACTAATTTAGGGATTTTTGTTTTGGGTTGGCATTACAGTTTATACCATGTTTAAAGTTCTAAGAACAAATTATATTTTGATATATTTTATAGTCATCTCTTTTCTTTTTCGCTGCAATTAACCAAGCCACAATTTTATCACGGTAAAAAATAACCTAAACACAAAATTTTGTAGAAAATTAAAATTTAAAGCGACAATTATATTCGCACGGAAAACATCAAGAAATAGGTTTTTGTCTGTTGCCAACCAAAAAGAAAAAAAAGTACAGATGTCTTATGGGCCTATAAGAACACGCAAAATGCATGTGATTATGAGCTTATAAGAGTCGCAAAATAGAAAAAAGTAAATTATTTATATTTATTATTTGGAATGCGGTGGTTTACATACAGGTGAATTACCCCATTATTACTGTATTTAAAATTTAAATATTTGCAGTGAGACATTATAATTTATAATTTATAATAATTATTATTATTGATTTACTCAATCTAAACTACTGTAGGTTGGGCTAGGGACCCTATATATAATGACATTAAACTTCACACAAAGGGTTGAGACACGCTTTGATTTTGAGGTTAAAATGGCAACCAAGCACTAGTATTGTTAAACAATGAAAGACAATGGTTTTATCCAAAGTGCTTTGGTGCCAAATCTAAATCTAGTAATAATTATGTCTAAATTTAATATAATTCTGTCAGATACAAAATCTGAGGTTATAGTTAAATGTCAACCCGAACAGAGGCGTCGATATTACTTAATATAATAATATTGTCATATTTAAGTGTCAGTGTCAAACTGAATATTTGGTCATCAAATTTATTTATTTACGAAATTATGGTTTATAGTTTTATTATTGTACTTTTTTAAAGTGCCTACGAAAATACCTGTACAATTTAAATCAAGATTTACTTATGGAATATACTGACGACCGTCAGTGTTCGAATAATCTCGGAACTTTCCCTAAATAGTTGAAATTACTTTTATTTGGAACTGAATTAATTTTGAAGAAAAGAATAATATAAATAAATAAGAGGAATGTAAAAAATTCAGGCATGTACCGAAGAATATGATCAACTAGTAGTTTTACTTTAGCAAACTAAAAATATTAAAAAAAAATAATTTTATAGGTATTCCTTTAATGATAACTGCAGGTTTTTCATTATCTTTAATCAAAAGCATTTCTATTTGGTTTTTGTTGAATGTACCTCCCAATGATAAAATTAAATTATTATATTGATTTTTACGCAAATTTTGATTATTTTTCAAACTAAAATTTTCTTCTTCCAAGGTTTTTATGTATATATTAAGTGATTTAAATTTTTCTTCATTTTCTACAAGTATTTTCTCAATTTCCAAAATATTTTTATCTTTCTCCAAAATAATTTGTTCCTTTTCAAAAATAATTTTTTCATAATTCGATAATTTAGAATGAATTTGATTACCATCTAGAACATTTAATTTTCTATTAAAACTACAATTTTTTTGAATTTTTGGAATTGCGGTTTCTTTTAATTTTAAAATAAAATCTTCCTCTGAAAAGTGTGCCTACAAAAGCTACAAATTTAAAATTTTTAAAGTTCATTTTTTCATATTTTTACTTCGCAAATTTTTGATTTATCGAAAATCTTCCAATTCGGAAGATACATGCTTCTTTTCCATTCATTTAATAATGCATTGCATTTGGGAAATGGAAATAATATATATCCTGCATGGATAGAATTACGACAGTTTACCACTGAACATTGTCGTGACATTTTTTCAAAAAACACGTCTATGGATATTTTGACAAGTAATGTCACTTCTACTATACCAATAGTGCCAATTCGCAAAAAAAAACATAACCCTGCAGAAATTACTAAATTGGTGTCTCAACCCTTTGTGTGAAGTTAAATGTCACTTTATTTAGGGTCCCTAGGTTGGGCTAATTGTGACATCAGGGTAATTGTGACATGTGGTGTGATAATTCTTCTAAACTAGTCAAGATTCAATCCAACCCAGGCATTAGTTATTTAATACTGCCAAAAACCTAATGACAGGGTTGGATTGAATCCAGGGCCGTAGCAACTTTTTTAGCCTAAAAACACAACTTTTTTTCTCGACAAAAAAAGTTCATGACTAAAAAAAAAGGTCCCACACATTCTCAAAATCAAAACTCAAAAAAAAAGTTCATGACTTTTATTATTTTATATGCAACTTTTATGTTTTTAATCCATGAAATATGCAACTCTTTTGTTTTCAAGATAGGTGGGGGGAGGCTTTTTACAAAGAGTTCACTGTTTTATACGAATTTTATTGATATTTGCGTGATTTAAGGGTTTTTAGGGCCAAAGCCAAAAATACCCCTTAGGGTTGTCTATATAAATTTTTACTCTAAGGGCTTTCATACTACGACAAATAAAAATGATTAAATAAATAAAATAAATTTTGTAGTAAACCATCCATGAATGATTTTACCTAAAGGTAAAATGTTTATTTTTAATATTGAATTAAATAATTTAGTAGGTACTTCACATAGCTATTTCCTAATAAGAGCAAATTATCTGTTTATTTAAATGTAATCTTATTTTGATTAATTGTATTAATTTTATCTTTTCATGTCATCGATTTTTATATGTCGTAGTTTAGATATACAGGGTGTCTCAACGAAGCGGACTCGGTAGATATATAGTAAAGTATCCACTTGAGAGAAAATCTTTAATAAGAAAAGTTGTATGGTTTTAAAAAAGGCACATTTTAAAAATATTTTGAAATATACAGGATAATCCTCTTAGGGTGGGTAACATCTGACTTATTTTTTTTTAATGGAATGGTATATTTTTTATTATACCATCTTATTTCTCAATTGAATGCCTTTATTTTGTTAACATATTCTATGGGTCTATTATTTATAATTTTTGAGATATATTTTTTTTTGAGAAAAAATGCATTTTTATTGATAAGATAAAACCTTCTCCAATTTCTTTACTTTTTGTCAAACATTAATAAAAATTTTCAAGCTTATCTTAAAATGGTGTATCTAATTACTTTATGTGCAAAAAATAAAATATTTTATACGGGACGTTAAAAATAAATATTCAAAATTTTGGATTTTCAAACATAAAAAATTCCATTTTTTTAAATAGAATGTTTTATTTTTTATTCACTAGTTAAATGTAGAATGAAATTCTGCATAAAATGATATCATACTTTATAGATCCCTTTAGCGGTTTTTTAAATAATTGAGTTTAAAAAAATAAAGTTGTCAATTCCAAGAATTTTATTTTATTTTTTTTTAATAGGAAGGCCGTGGATTTTTTTTAAAATAATATTTACACTAGGATAATAATTTATAAAAAAAAATAACTAACTTGTACTCAACGCTAACGAGAACCATCTCTAAAACTCTGTTAATGAGTTGACTTCATGATGATGAAAAAATTCCACGGCTTTCTTATTAAAAAAAAAATAAAATTCTTGAAATTGACAACTTTATTTTTTTAAACTCAATTATTTTAAAAACCGCTAAAGGGATCTATAAAGTATCTCATATCATTCTACATTTAACGAGTGAATAAAAAATATAGCATTTCATTAAAAAAATGGAGTTTTTTATGTTTGAAAATCCAAAAGTTTCCATATTTATTTTGAACGCCCTGTATAAAGTATTTTATTTTTTGCACATAAAGTAATTAGATACACCCTTTTAAGTTGTTAAATAATTTTAAAAATTAAATATTTTAAATTTAAGTATTTTTTAACCAGTTAACCAAAAATTAAAAATATTTTATTTGAAATAACAATTAAAATGATTTAAATACTTTTTTCAAAAACAAAAACTAGTAGAAAACTTTTGTTTAGGCACACTCGTTGGGTCCATTTTAACTGGTAAAAATTTTATTTTAATAACTTTAATAATTACAACATAATTGATTTGTGTTGGGCGAATCACCCTGTATATCAGCCAATAAGCATCAAATTTAAAGTGCGAGACGTAGTTTTAGAAAACATATATCGATTTTTTTACTACTAAGCTTTACAAAAATGATAAAGTCTGTCGTGTCTGAAGGTATATTTTAAGTCGCCAATGTGGCAGAACGTAGACAAAACGTAAAGGGACGCTTTTTATTTTTCTGCTAAGTGTGCAAAAACTTAACTCGATTTGCTAAACTATGTTATTTACTGTTTATGCTTTCCTAAGAATTGCTTTATTTACAATTTTGTGGTAAAAGCAAAAAATTTATTACATAGGATTATAGATATTTGACATAAATTCTTCTTTTACAGCTCATATGATCAAAATGTTTCCGGATAGTGTTCGTTATTTTTTTGGAAATTAACTCTTAAGACATTAAGGTTTACTCTTTTAAAAAAAATTAAAATTGAAATATTACAAAATCTATTGAGTTTTGTATAATGCATATTAAGGTTAATTTACTTCTTACCTTCTTTGTCATCAAACCTCCAAAGGAATGTATCGAATTACCAGTAACCCTGTATATGCAAAACCTCGTCTTTCTAGAATAAAGGTTACCATCGATATTAATTAAAATCCTTATTTTAAGTATTTCAGGACCAACCTTTACAGGAACTTATTTTTGATATTTTTGGATCTAAAATCACCTCTTAAATTTTGGCATGCCAGTTACTGATCACCCTTTAAAATGCGTGATGGTAGAATCCCCTAGCTGTATAAGTTTTTTTATCAAAATAGATTTTTTTAGACATGGGAACAGGCTGTAGGTACTAAGCCTAAAAAAGCTATTCCTATGCCTAACAATATTTCTTTAAAAATGTCACTGGTACTCCTTGGCGTTTTACCCAATCATATCAAACACTAGCAAACTAAAATATAACTTACTAATTAATGGTTCTTTTAAGGTTTTTCCAGTCTCAGACTCATACAACCAATCAGCAGCGTCTTGACGTGGCATAAAATGGGGCCAACCAAACTCGCTATCCTCCGTGGTGGACGCGTTTCTTAATTTTTCTATAGCCCAGGCAGCTGTGGCGCTGCGCACCAAAACAAGTGCCAAAGTGACAGCTGCGATCGTCTCCGGTAATTCTAGCTTCGGTAGGCTGTTTTCTAGGAATATTTTGGCTTTTTGGAGTGTGTCGGAGTCACTGTCGGTTTCGATTCCTGAAAAAGAAGAAGAATAAGAAAAATTTAATGCGTTCTTAACCTTACGTTTTTACTTTAACTATTTAATTTAAGTAGATATTGTGATATAAATATTTTTTTTTTGCCTAAATCACCTTATTTTTCCTGAAACGTCGAGGAAAATCAAAATATGTAAAAAAGTAATGTTTGTCTGTCTGTCAGACTATCTGTCTGTATGTCGACCTGTATCCACGATTACTTAAAAATGCTTTGAGCTAGAGACTTAAAATTTGGTATGCAGATGTATTTTTATATTATATTGGACAATCTTATATTTGAGAAAAATAGGGTGGTAAAAGGAAAGTAAAATTTTTGTTTTGGTCAATAGAAGAAAAACTTAAAAATAATGATACTTAAAAGGAAAAATTAAATTACACAAAAATATTATTATGATTTTCCCCCTCTCTGCCACAAAATGTAAAAAAATTCTAAAAGGTAAAAAAATCACAAAAATTGTTATTCACGCTAAATCAGAAATCACATTTTGCGCTCGTAATACAAACAAATTTTTTTCTACGATCTAAAATAAATAAATAAATAAATTTCAGACAGTAAGTAACCTTACAAGGTCGCAGCATTTGATTTTCTGCAAATCTGTTGGTGTAAAAATAAAATCCACAGTAACTCTCCATAATTCCTTCGTAAGAACAAATATATAGCACACGAAATTGAGAATTGATTTAAAATAAATAATAATTTCATATTAAAAAAGTGTCGGACCAACATCTTGTCGCAACTGACAGCTGTTTTACGATTGACATGCCGGTTGCCTACACTGTGCGAGAGAAAAATATCACTTTTCTGCTTGCTGTCATGGTAACAGAAAAGTAAAATACTAAGAAATAGGTTATTTTGAAGTCTGAAAACTTCATTTGTTTTTGTAGAAATATTAAGTTTTCTATTATATCGTAGAAAAAAGTTATTACCATTTAAACCAAAATCTATGGGTTGATTTACCCAATCATTAACACTAACCTTACTTAAGAATTTAACTCTTTAACCCAGCAAACATTGGTTCATGGCCGCCCGTCGGCCAAACATTGGCGTGCCAATGTCTCCTACATTGGACTTTTTTGTCAAACCCATACTGAACCTACATACTGAGAAGACATTAGCCGTCCTAAGGCCGCATACGACGGGGCCAATGTACAATTTTTAAGTTCAAAATTTATCATTGACATTACGTTGGCCAACGTACGTTGTTCCATAAGACTTCAGCCTTAGATTGGCCTATGTACGATTTTACGATCGAAATTATCGTTGGATTTAAAGCAACCTTCGGGCAGCCAATGTAGGACCAATACAGTTTTACCAATATTGGCCCGACATATGCCACCTTAGGGCAGCTGATGTCTTCTCAGTATGTAGGCCCAATGTGGGTTTGCCAACGGGCGGCCAACGATCCAATAAAATGATATGTGTCAGATAATTCTGACATTTCATTAGTCAAATTCTTAGTTAGTTTAGTGTTAATGACTGGGCAAGCCATCCATAAACTAAACATAAAATTACCTAGGGAACGTTCAAGTATTACGTACCGCTCCTAGGGGGGTCATTTTGGAGTGTTACGCCCATTTTAATGGTATAGGAAAATAGCGTTACAGGGAGGGGGGTCTAAAATGATCAAAATTTGCATTACGTAATACTTGAACGTTTCCCTACTATAGATGAGCGGAATTATTTTTTAAAGATAAACATGCCCTTTAACAAAAATATAGTTTTTCTTCAAGCGTACTTAAATATTCCTATTTTATAATTCAACGCACTAGATAGAAGTTATCTATTTCTTTACGGTAAAAAAATGTAAGCCGTAAAAAAAAGTGAGCTAGCAAAACCACCACTGGCGGCAGCACTCTTTGACTTTGATGACAGCTATACTTCAGACTTGTTTGTTTATTATGTAAACAGGTGGTTGACTCGAGATTCTGTGCAAAAGCCTTGTGTGAAATTGATTAAAAATGATTAACGAAGAATATATGGTTTATACACCTACAAATCTCTCCGAAATTGCAAATGCTACATTAGACAAGTTACCAACGTTAAAAGTGTACGATTTAGCCTCGGATTTAGCCTACGAAAAAAAAATTAAAATGAGCCATGGAAGGTTTAAGTTTATTTCAAAAGGGTTTTATTGACCTATTTTAATAAAAAAAGCAAACTTTATTACTGAATAAATTAACTTAAAAAAATAATATTTAAAAAAATATATAGGATGCTTGAAGAAAAAATAGTATGTTTCACTCAGAGGAAAATTGCTTTTTTTTACTCGTTTGTGGTTTGAGGACTCCGCTTCGCGTCGTCCGTAAATTCTACAGACTAGTAAAAAAAAGATTCACTTTTCCTCTTAGTAAAACAATATACTATTTTTGTTTCTTTGTTCATTGTACTACGAAAAATAAATGAGTGATTTTCAAGATTAGAACTTAAAACAATCTCTATGTATCTTTACACTGTAATATTATAGCCTATAGGCTATATTTAGGCTATACTCGTACTATAGTATGAGTTATATTGATTTCTTTTACTGTTATTCAATAAACTGCTTTAAGTGGCTCAAATATCAATGAAAATTTTTATTACCATCCCATTCAAAAGTTATGATCTTTCAACGGGTGTTATATTTTTAGACAATGTTTGAAGAACAATGAAGTTTTAAAAACAATTTTATGTTAAAATTAAAAAGTATACAACTGTTCCACCAATATTTTACCATTCGCATTACTAGGATATCACCTAGATTGCATTGAAGAAGTAGATTATGAACTACAAGTTTGAGGTGCACCCAGTATTTTGGTCAAATATTTTAAATTCACTATATATACAGTGCGGTCCAAAAGTCACCCCCCCTTTTAACTTTTTAACGAGTTGAGATATCGACTTCAAATTTAGAACTCTTAAATAAGATAACTTATACTATCTTTTAGCATATATTTGATAATTTTAGCTCTTAAAATGTGGGCAGGGGGGCATGGGGGGACATTTTTTTAAATAGAAAGGGGGGTCGTGTGATACATCATTTTAAAGCCTATAAAATTCTTTATTTAGACTAATATTTTTAATTTTTTTAAAAATGTTTTTTAAGGTTTTGATTTTTCAATTTTTTGTGCTAAAACATTCGATTTTTTAAGTTTTTTTTATAAATTTTTATTTATGTCAACTAAAATTAGTTTAGAAGTATAATTAACATTTTTTTATGATGAAATTAGGCATTTTTAAAAAATTATTTGTTTTTTTTTTAGAGGAATTTTGACATTAATAGCCATTTTCAACCCCATTTTAAACCCATTTTTTTTTAATTTAAAAATATGAAATTAAATGGAGAATTTTATAAGCTTTAAAATGATATATTACACGACCCCCCTTTCCATTTAAAAAAAGGTGCCCCCATGCCCCCTGCCTACATTTTAAGAGCTGAAAGTATTAAATATATCCTAAAAGATAGTTTAAGTTGTCTTATTTAAAAGTTCCAAATTTGAAGTCAATATCTCAAATGGTTCAAAAGTTAAGAGGGGGGGGGTTACTTTTGGACCTCTCTGTATATATTTTTAATAAATCCTAGATTATTTTTATTGTTTTACAGTCCACTGTACAATATTTTTGAAGAAAAAAAATAAGAATTGAAATAGTTGATGCTGTCGCATTAAGTATTCTATCTTTTCCACAGTATTTGACCTTTCATAATACTAACCTATCTCGTATAAAGTTATAACAGTTTCAGCAGTTATTTCGATAATGTGCTCATACATAACCATATCAGCGGTCAAGTTCTTTTTCACAGCCTGTGGCGACGAGGGAAGCTTAATATCCGCCGGAAGGGGCGTAAACCGGCCGTCGTCCTCTTGTCTTAGTTGGACCCAGCGCTTGATAGATTGTATCAGCTCTGGGTCAATGCCAAAGTATGTTTGAACTTTCGCTAGAGCTTCGAGGGTGTACACTGTGGCTCGGTGACTTCCCAGCATTTGATGCTCGCTAAATGAATTGTCGACTTTGCGGAAAGAGAGAATGGATTGAATCTGAAATAAGCCGTGAAGATATGTAATGCTACGCATTCCATTATATATTATTCACAGTAAATGGTGTATTGCATTTTCCCAAATACTTAAAAAAATTAATTAAAAAAAAAAAATTGAAAAAATTAACAATTAAAGAAGATCTTTTCTTGGAAAAAGAAAAGAATTTGAAAAAAAATTCAAAAAAATAAATTCCTGAAATTTTTTTTTTTATTTAGCTCGGCCCCTTTAAAAAAATCCCTATAATCACCCCTAAACTTACATGACCGGGAAGGTTGTTTAAAGCTTCTAATCTAGCAGTTTCGTTGCCTCTGATACCCAGGTGCTGTAACGTAAGTAAAGACGTCAACGAAGCCAAAGCTCCAGTCAGACCACCACCCTCGATATTTTTGTTAATCGCAGGTAAAGCGATGCCTCCGGTGATAAACAGTTCCCCGGATTCGGATCCGGGGACCATGGATCTTGGAGTGTCCAAATGGAGGACTTGTGAGAATCCGGATTCTTCGTTGAAGTTCCACATTCTGGAATAAAGAAAAAACATGATTATTGCCCCACCTTAAATATCAAAAATTAAAAATGGTAATTTGATTTAGATAAAGATCCTATATTTGTGTGTGTTATAATATAATAAAGTTATATATTAAAACTGATAGAGCCCGCGCGCGTTAAGAATGATACAGGTAAGTCATAAAATTAATGACTGCGCACAACATTGTAGGCGGAGCCAACGGCTTTATTCCAACAAGCGACTGTTGCTAAGAAAAACGATCCGTTGCTAAGAGGCGTGTATGTAAACAAACCTTTTGTCTTACTGCGCATTCCGTGTTTAATGACATCACTGTACCATTCTTAACGCGCGAGGACTCTACATTTGTTCAATTTTACTATACTTATTTAAAATATTGGCGAAGGCGCCACTACTAGGTGAAACAAACAAAACAGAGGCGGATCTAGAGTCAGGGTATGGGAGGCTTAATCGAGAAATTTTGGGCGCATTTAAGCTGCTTTTTGTTATAAGTTTATTCCTTATTGTACAAAGAAATATTATAAATCATTTCAGGTCATATAAATATATTTTTTTGTATAACACATATTGAATCAAATCAGTGTCCTCAGAAGAGGACTCTGGGCCTTCGGACGAAATATTTCAAACTTTTAGCATACTATATAATATCCTAAATTATTATATGTCTGTATGTTTGTCTGTATCGCTTAGATTATATGTAGAACGCCCAGGGTCCTCAAACAAGGACGGTCTTTAATTTTCTTCGCAAGGACCAAAATTCAAAAATTTTGTTTCTATTTAGGCCTAAATCCATCGAATATAAATAAAAAGGGACAGACGGACAGACGGATAGACGGACATACGGACAGACGAACAGACGGACAGACGGACAATTTCAAAGTTACATATTTTTTCATACTCAGCTTTTTTTGGACCAAAATTCTGCCGACAATAGGGAATTTGATCAATTTTAATTTAAAAAAAGGAAAGTACTCGTAAGGCTTTATATTTTAGAGTAATGCTGCGGCAAAGTAGGTTTGCGTAACCTAACCTAAAAAAATCTTGAAATTTTTGACCATCGTTTTTTGCTAATTTTGAATATCCTGCAAGCTAGATCATCGAAAAACGCATAATGACCGTGGAATTCCTAATATGGATATAGGAAATTTTCTCAGGTATTGAATGAGAGCTATTAGATTCTTCTACGTCCACTAGTAACCGAAATATGAGTGTTTTTACGCAATTGTAGATTTTTGTAATTGTTCATATTTTTAAAATTGTTCGACAAAATAATTTTTTTCTTCAAGTATGGAATATCCAGGGAAATAATAGTCAAGTTAAAAAAAACTCATCGTTTTACGACGAACATTGACTGAGTTATCGCAGATTAAATATTTGGACCAATTTACACTGATAAAAATGATTTATTTGGATATGGCCAATTAAATTATTTGGTTGTGAGTAACAAATTTTACTTGAGTCAAATAAATATTTAGTTCATGTAACTAAATATTTTAACTTCAAAATGATTTATTAATGGGAACAAAATAGTTTATTTGACAAAAATAACATTTATTTTTCACAACCAAATAACTCAATTGCCATATCCAACCAAATATTTTGTTGACACAAATAAACTGTCTTATCAGTGTAGTTAGTTTTTTTTTCTAATTTTCTCTTCTGTCCGATATTCCACTAATATTTTCTTTCATAATTTATTGCGGACGTCAAAAATACTTCTTATATATTTCTAATAATTTGGCTAAAATACAATGTTAGAGACCGCATCTCGATCTCTGTTGAAGTTCCTAAAATGTGAACGATACAAGGGTGAAGGGGTAAAAGGGCTCTTAAGACATTGTATATTGAGTTTATTCCCACTAACAAAATTAACCATCTTTCCTTTAATTAACAACTAACAAATTTGAGAAGAATAGAAAAGAAGGCATGTCCAATTAGTTAGTTTTCGAACGGGAGTCTCGGTAGCTCAGTTGGTAGAGTACCAGGCCGGAAACCTTGGGGACTCTGGTTCGAATCCAGACTGAGACCTGACTTTTTTCTAATTTTCTCTTCTGTCCGATATGCCACTAATATTTTCTTTCGTAGTTAACAAACTTGGGACCCAAAATTGGTCTAAATTTTTTAGGTTAGGTTAATGCAAAGCTATTTTGCCCCAGCATTACTCTAAAACATAAAGCCTTACGAGTACTTTCCATTTTTTTTAATTAAAATTGATCGAATTTTCTACCGTCGGCAGAATTTTGTTCAAAAAAAAAGCTGAATTTACCCACTGTGCGCTATAAAGAGTATAATTATTTTAAAATATGATTTTGTAATTATATAGATTTATCCTTTGAGTAATTTCATTACTAAATAATTAATTAAATATAAACATATTCACAAAATTAATTTAATTTTTATTAACAAAATTGATTTTTAAAAAGACAATTAATTATTTTTAACAACCAATTTTATATTATCCAAATATATTGTGGTTTAACTAATTTAAAATATTTGGGGTGTATACCGGGTGTCCCAACTCTATTTACCCAGCGATTTTATTGAAAACTAAAAGAGCTATTCAAATTCTGAGAAAAACCATCGTAAATTAGACAACTTAAACTATATTTAAGCATATATTTATTATTTTCAGCTCTTAAAATGTGGGTAGGAAGGCATGGGGGGAATTTTTTTAAATGAAAAGGGTTGTCGTCTGATACATAATTTTAAAGCAAATAAAATTCTCTATTTGACTGAATATTTTTAAAAATTTTGTTATTCCAGAAATAAGACAGTTTTCAGAGGCCATCGGCAAAGAAGCATCTCCTAAAGTTAATAATTATAATGAATTATTATTAATGATAAAACACTTCACGGTGCAACACCCCTCAGAAATGCAACGAGACTTTGAACTTAGTGTGAAGGCTTCAAATTTAGTTTTGAAATATAATCTGATAATAAAAAAACCAATGTAAATGAAAATTAAATTATTACCTACACATCGAAAGTACACGTAAAAAGCATTTTCATTTTACAGGTAAAGTTCCGTTTCTCTGTTCTGTATGTATCTCTATTCCATCAACTTTAACATAGCAAAATTTGAATGCGTTTGTCAGTACAATAAATAACGCGATATTGTATCATATAAATGATTCAAGCAATAATATTTTTATAAATTAACTCTTTTTAGAAAGTAGCTTAGTGCAGAAACATTTGAAATAATCTACAAGTAAAACGCACTAAGTGACTTAGTGCTTATTGCCAGATAAAATTTTAATCAAAATCAAATTGGTGCGTTTTGTATAGTGGGTAGTGGGCAGTCCACCTAGAAATTAGTTCGGTTTACCTATACATAGATCATCAAAAATTAATTACAGTGCCATTAAAATCCAATTTTTGCAAAAAAGTGACTTAGTGCCTTTTACTTGTAAGTTTCTTTAAAACTCAATATAAGAAATTTTATTATGCAAACCAAGTACTTTTACTATTTTCAAGTTTTATACAGGGTGATTAGTAACTGGCAGGTCAAAATTTACGATGTGATTTTACATCTAAAGATATCAAAAAGAGTTCCTATAAAGGTTGATCCGGAAATGAGCCCTAAGGGAGCTCGGAAATTTAAAAGTGTATTAAAAATAAGTTTTTTAGTTAATAACTCTAGTACCCTTTAAGCTAAAGCGACAAGTTTTTGCACGTATACTAGTATTAATAAGGGCAATTATTCATGTTAATTTATTTTTTGAATTTATCCAGAGGCGTGCCTAGACAAACAAAATGTGTGAGGCATTTTTGCCCCAAACTTTTTTTGGATTTTTTGCAAAAAAATATTGATTTCTTGAGTAAAAATGCATAAAAAATATCATATAGTGTAACACTATAGGGTCAACCGTTTTCAAAAAAATGCAATTTTATGCCACCAAAATTGTTTAATAATAAATTAAGGTGTTTCGGAGAAGAATACTTCTTGCTTGGTTGGCTACGCCCATGTTAATGGTATAGGAAAATAGCGTTACAGGGGTGGGAGTGGGGGTTCAAAATGATCAAAATGTGCGTTACGTAATACTTGAACGTTCCCTCACCCTGTATATTCAACTTTAATTAAGCAAAACATTCAAGTCCTTAACATGCTTGAGGATAAACAAACTTTTTTAAAAGCTACTTTTTTAAAAGCTACTTGAACAATACGTATTTTTTAGTAATCATTTCTCTGTTTGAAGTCCGACACTGCTGAATCAAATAAAGTTAAAAGAAATGCTAAAATAATGGAATCACGTGACACTAATTCTCATTTATTGGAAAATGCAGTTTTATGCTTCGACATAAAAAAGCACTTTTAGGATAAAGCGGAACTATTTTCAATTCTGCAAACATAATAAAAGCTTCACTACGTTCGACGTAAAATTAATTCTAAAAATGAATAAAAACAAAACAAATGTAGTGTAAAATTAAAACTAAATTGGATTATATGTTATGTGATACCGTGGTCCTATAGGATTTTCCGCAGAAATATAAAGTATATTTTTTTACAGGGCACTTAGTACTACTTTATACTACTAAAAGTGCCGATGTATTGAAATAATTTATTAACCCTTTATTGCACGTTGTTCCTATTTGGAAACACTAGGCATCAAGACCCCTGACTTTTTTAATAATCAAAATACAAACTTTATTGGTAGCTAGTTTTCACTTGGGAACACTGGTCTTCAAGTTGAAGTATTTGTTGATAGATGGCAGTATCTAATATTGTCGGTAAATATTTAAACAGCTGATCAGGTCACACACTTTTGGCTGAAGTCGAATTTTTGTTAGTGTGTTGGTTTTTGCCCAAAAAGGTGCGTTTGAGTTCTGGAAAATTCTACTAACACTGCTCTACAAAAAGATATATTTTTTATTTGCCGGGGAGCTTATGGTTGCATCTGGCTATATTTGATGCACTGATTTCGAAACCTTTTTCCTTTTTTCTCGATCAGATCGTTTTTTTGAGTTATAGCGCACAGTGGGGTTTTTTCCTATAGTTGTAGTAAAAAAAAATAGGTCTAATTATTTTTTTTGCCTTGGATTGATTCTCTATTAGTGGGGCTCGAAGCCAAAAAAAAAAGGATTTAAAATATCTTTATTCGTTGGGTTTTAACAGGCTTCTAAATTCAAAAAATTAGTTTTTCGCATTTTTTCGATATATTTTGATAAAAATGTTATATAAATACTAAAGATACGACTCTAATTTTTATACGCAATACTAAAACAAATGTGCGGTTTGAAATTTTGAAATATTTTATTTATTTTTTGGAGAGCAATAAATTAAATTTCTTATGAAAAATACAAAAAGAAAAAGTTAAATAATTTAATAGTAAAAAAACATTTTTAAGAACAAGCTTTTATTTAAGTGCACTAAAAAGAAGAAAATAAACTTTCAAGTAAATTAAACCATCATTTTGTTACGTTATACAATTTTATATGATATAAAAGCTTGTCGCGAGATTTTTTATAAAAGAAATTTACACAGAAAGTCTCGCGACAAAAGGTCTCACATCTAAAAAGACGTGGGTAAAAAAGAGATGTTATTAATTTTAGGGGTAGGGAGGTTGGGGGTAAATTTTATAAAAAACTGTATTGTCATTAGAGATAAGCATGTGTACCGAATTTCAGCTCTCTACGTTTATTCTAAGTGGGTAAAAAAGAGAGGGGGTAAACTTAGCCTTATAAGGGGGTGATGGGGAGATAAGGGGGGTTGTACAATTTAATAATTTTTTTAATTTTAGGGGATTGGGGGAAATTTTTATATAAAATTGTTTTGTCAACCGAGTTAAGCATGTGTACTAAATTTTAGCTTTCTAAGTATATTCTAAGTGGGTGAAACAGAGAGGGAGGTTAACTTAGACTTACACGCGTATGCGGGGTGATGGGGAGACGAGGGGGGATGTAAAATTTATTGTTAAATTTTACTATCAATAAATGATTATGTAACTTACTTTTTGTTTTAAATTATCTTGTATGAGTTAAAAATGGATTTTTTAAATTTTAGTGGTAGAGGGTATGGGGGGTACGTTTTATATAAAATTGTATTGTCAGCCGAGTTAAGCATGTGTACCAAATTTTAGCTTTTTAAGTATTAAGTGGTCGAAAAAGCCTTTGGCAGATTTGCCCAAAAAAGACATACATACTAATAACAAACATTGCAAGTTAAATAAAAGCTTGTAAAAAACTTGTTTCCTTGCTTTAAAGCATTAAAATAGCATTAAATAAATATTAAATAATTCAAAATATTGTTGTTCTGCTTTCAATAACTCCCCGTAAAATCTCCGTTACTGGATTCAATCTAAAACTTTTTTTAGTTTTAGAGATCTCAAATGTGTATTGGTGTTTCCTATAAAAATCATCTTTAGTATTTATAAAAAAATTTCATAAAAAAATACGAAAAAATTTAATTTTTTGAATTTAGAAGCCTATAAAAACCAAACGAATAAAGATATTTGAAATCCGCTTTTTTTTTGGCTTAGAGCCCTATTAATAGAGAACCAACCCAATGCAAAAAAAAAAATTATTGAACCTTAATTATTCTTTTTACTACGACTATAAGTATTAAAATTAGTTATTTTTGGAGGCCCATATTTAAATTATTATTATAGTTATTTCTATTTTAAATTAAAGTTGTTATTTTCAGAAATTTTTCTTAATTATATTATTTAAATCATTTTAAAACTTCAGTTAATGAATAGCTTTTGAAGCCTCTGCAATGCTGTTTAAAAGGAGGTGAATTTATCTTTGTTAAGCAGTTTTATAAATTTAACGTCAAATTTGTTATATTTGTCAAGCCTATGTGTTTGGACTTTAGTCAATTTTGATAAATTTATATTTATATGACATATACTGCCCAAAATAGTCTTAAACAGCAACACTGAATCGTCATTGCAGATGTCTTAAAAACTAGTCTTCCGTTGGACACCGGAAATAAAATCCAGATAGTTTTCAATACGGTTTTATAGAGCAAATATGTAACTTGAATTCAAGCTATAGAAAACCTAGTAGGTGCTTCCATAATTTATTTATTGTCCACCTAAAATGACATTTTTTAATTTTTTCGAATTTTCGGCAGGGTATTTCTAAAAAACGGAAAGAGATACAGATTTGATCTAAATAGAATCGAAATCAGCAACAGAAACACTATTAGAATTGTGCAAAAGAATTTGCAGTTTGTTACTGTTGTTTAGCATGCAGTCTGCGAAAAAACTTTTACCAATATTAACGAACTGGCGCTTATTGCTTATTAGGATTTCGTTCTCAGAGGGTTTAAATTGTACAGACCCTTTGCTCACATAATTTATCATCAACTAAGTTTGCTATTTTTTTTTAAACCTATTTCCACTTGTGGGGACGTGTGCGCCGAACTATTTTTTTTTTCAAATCTATATAACCTAAAAAAGCCAATGTCAGTGAGATAAAAGTAGACTTTTAGCGACAAGGGCCGACGTTTGTTTTCAATAAACATTTCTGTTAAACTGCTAAAATGGCCAGTGTTCAACAGTGTATCCGTTCAAAATTTTTGACATAGACCCTTTTAGAACCAAGCCACATATATAATTTTATATTTTTGTAGCTTTAAATTAGTTTTTATTGAACATGAATATAAAATTACAGTTGGAGATGGACTTTTTCTTGTAATGAAACAATTATTTATTAATAAGCCAACAGTAACTTTTCTCTTTCGTATATTTTTTTCACTGCATCATGTTTTGAAATTTTCATACTGATCTTTGTATTTTTTAGTTGCAATTGCAAAACACCTAATATTCCCCCTTTAAGCTCAAAATCGTCATCTTGACGATTTTTTTACAAAAAATTTTATCAAAGGTACTGACTTGATTTTTATAATAAAATTAATTTTACGTTAATTAAGTGCTCTACCAGTTTCGGATAGTATTGAATATCTCGACTTTGTCTCGATCTCCAAAATAATGCTAAACTGATAAAATGCACTTACTGACCTTAATACTTAAATAAGTATTTAGTTTTGTATATATTATTAATAATAATAATAATAATAATAATAATAATAATAACAATTGTTATTTCAAAGAGTGTTTACATTATACCTAAAAATAAGTTAAGAGAAACAAAAAATTAAATAACGTCAGTAACAAAAAGCAAATTAAAATTTACCATCAAGAAAGTCCTTAATTAAGTAGGGCTCGATTTTAATTAATATTTTTCTAACTTCCTTCTTGAAATACCTAAATTTAGATAAACTTTGGATACAGTGGGGTAACTTGTTATAAAACGTAATACACATATATTGTGGTGTCTTTTGCAAGGAAGCTAGACGATAACTTGGATATGTTAGATTTAATTTCCTTATTTCGTTTGGACTTTTTGTGCGACGTTTTGTCTATGCTAAATTCAGACCTATGTTTAAAAAGAAACATCAGGCACTCAAAAATATAAACAGCGATTCATTGTATTGCATTTTAAACAAACACCTAATGGCACGCTTTTGTATTATGAATATATCTTCCAGATTCGTACCAGCTCCCCAAAAAATCAACCCATATCTTAAATTAGATTCAAAATTAGACAGATATATTATTCTTATTACTTCTGTGGTTACATACGGTCTTATTCTATAAATTCTATAGCCGATAGAGTTCAGTTTTGAGCACACGTGTTCAATATGGTTATTCCAATTTAGGTACTGGTCAATTTGCAAACCCAGAAATTTAGCGTTTTCTACAATTTGCAAATTGACTTCGTTTAGTTTTATTATGTGCCCAATGTTTCCAGAATATAATATACTTTAATCTAGTATTTATAACACACGTTATAACCAAAAAATTAACAAATATTAAAGAAAATACTAATAGACTTTACTAACAGCTAAAGCATAAAAAAGCATATAATACATGAAAAAAAAACATAAAAAGAATAATCAATTGTTCGGTTTCTTTGGATATGAATTACAAGAAAGGTAGGCTGGTCTAGATAGGAGAGAGTGGGTATGTTTCGACCAGTGGGAGGATTCAGCCATTTTATTTTATTCAAAAACTATTTAAATTTTGAGTGCTTCCAGTAGTGCCAACTAATAAGTTTATTGGCTATAGTGCCTAATTAAACTTTGGTCAAATTCGGAAAAATCTAAGGTAAATTACGAAAAAATTTTTGTGAAAATCAGGTAAGGTTTTGGTTCTACATTTTTTTATTAATATTTTTCTAGTGGTAACATTTATTCAAAATCGGTTTTATATGATTAAACAAGTGTTTTATTGGCTTCATTTTCATGCACTGAACCTAATTTAATTCGTTTATTTTACCATCATATTATTTAAAATATGAGCATATAGGGATGATTCGTCCACTGGATGGAACATTCAAAAAATTAAAATAATATTAAAAATCCAATCCGTTTTTTGGTTTTCCAATATACTTTTAATATTGGTTCGTATTTTCAGATTACCTGCTACTTACTAGGTAGTTTTGTATTATTTTTTTATTTATATTAGTTAAATAATTTCTAGTTCCTTTTAATATTAGTCTAATATTTTTTGTTCATGTTCTAGTTATTTTTAATAAAACATTAATAATTTTTGGTTCATTTTAATGTTGGTTCTATATTTTAATAACTATATTAGAACTATATTATAAAGTTTTAATAATATATTTTAAATATTTTATTAAAATTTATAATTTTATTTACCCTGGTTTAATCATCGCCACCATCTGGTTGAAACCTCCCACCCTAGAGGGATGTTTCAACCTAATGTAACTATTTTTATTTTAATTTATAAAACTAATTATTTTTTTAAATTAATACAACTTGTACTATATTATTTAATAGAAAACATATTAAACTATAGATTGGTATAAAAAATAAAATAAAATAATTTATTAAATATTTTATAAAACGATTTAAACATTAAGAGGTCGAAACATCCCCACTCTCCCCTACTGCTTACAAATAATAAAGGATTTAGGTTTCACTTATAACTCGATGACGATTCGTTTTCCTGCAGCATATTCTACCAGGAATAACCATACTGGTTATAAGTTATGTATGTAGCAGAAAACAATTAATTTTTGGAACAATTTTATCCTGCGATTTAGGTGTTCCTATAGAAATACGAAACCAATTATTTATTGCCTGATCCCCAATTCTGTTAAAGATTAATGATACTAGCAACCTTATAAACTTGATACTTTTTTTTGTAAATTAATTTTATATTTCGGATTAATATTGATATTATCGTAGACCGAATACACACGGTAAAAATAAATTACATTCAATTACATAGTCCGTAAATAATAATATGTTGCCATAGACCGGAATGGTAAAAATTACATAGTCCATAATGGTAATATTTTGCATAGACCGGAACGCTAAAAATTACATAGTCCAGAATGGTAATATTTTACATAGACCGGAACCCTAAAAATTACATAGTCCAGAATGGTAATATTTTGCATAGACCGGAACGCTAAAAATTATATAGTCCAGAATGGTAATATTTTACATAGACCGGAACCTTAAAAATTACATAGTCCAGAATGGTAATATTTTGCATAGACCGGAACGCTAAAAATTATATAGTCCAGAATGGTTTGGACTCGAAATTTGAAAAAAAAATATTTACTACTTAGAAAATGTTTGTTCCAAATTACAAGTCTCTGTGTCAAAGCTTTTTTGAAATATCGTATCGTAAAGTTCATTTGGTTTAATAAACCAAACGATTTGCACCCTTAATACGAGTATAAACTGCTTACATCTTTTTTTAAAGATCTATTGGTTGATAAAGATCGTAATTTATAATGAACGTAAATTTTAGGCCACAAATAAAGCATTTAAATATCGTACATAAATAATATTTACCTTTTTTTACACTTTTAACACTAACCTAGCAGCATGCGTCGCTATCTCTCTAAATATAACAATATTAAACGGTCCGTCTCATCTTGGTTATTGTCCAAAGCGCACGCGCGTCTTAAAATAACATAGCCCGACATTGTAAAATTATGTAAAAATATGTAAATCAATGTAAATATATTTTTTTACATTATTTTACATTCTTTTATATTATTTTACATTCTTTTATATTCTTTTATATTCTTTTACATTCTTTTACATTCTTTTACATTCTTTTACATAAATTCATGAATTATGCATAGTCCAGAATAGTAAATTTACTATTCCGTACTATGTAAATTCATGTATTTTTAAATTATTTTACATGCAGTTTTTACAGTGCATACATATATTATGTATATGTATATATTATTGTTGTGGAATATGACACAAAAGTAAATTGGATAGATTAATTAATTAGTTTTATAATAAATACTAATTTAGTGACATTAAAAAAACTATGGTCTGTTTCTTTAAGCAAGATAGTAAATTACAAATCACACAGTGAATATTTCCAAAACAGATTCATGTATTGGATGTGCGAATATACTGCGTAGTTTATTTTATAAAACATAACTATATTCTATACACATACTATTCAAACCAGTTGTAAAAATATTTACTGTGCGATTTTTAATTTACTATCTTGCTTGAAAAAACAGACCAGAGTTATCCTTTTTATTTCAAGAGATGTTACAAATTTTACTTGAGAGCATCATTTTGCGATGTATCGCAAAATATCAAAACTATAATAATTTGTTCCGTTATTTGCTGTTTTCTAATATGATAAAATTATATGGTATAAATTATATGTAGGGATATTACGTAAAAACGTAAACATAAAATCGTAAGAAACGCAGTACGCTGATTGGTTAAATTTTAAGGTTGAACCAATCAGCGTACTGCATTTCTTACGATTTTGCGTTTATTTTTTTACCTAGTATTTGTAAATAAGCTCTTAAAAATTTAAATTGGACTCTTAGTATTAGGTTATATATGTCATGCTTGACATTTATTTTGACGCAAAGAAAAAGTAAGGCTATCCTGTCTTAGACGTACGTACATAACATAACAAATAATTAAAATCTAATGCACCTTTATGGGAGGATTGGTGTAGTGGTGTACCGCGTCTGTACATGACAAGTCTACTAGCCAACTAGCGTGAGTTCGATTCTCACTGGCGCCGATTTGCTCTTTTCAGTTAATTAATAATTGAAATTTAGCGAAGGCGTAAGAGAAGCGGACACTCCCTATAAAAAACTGGTTCGAAAGTCAGTATAAGCCGGTGGTTTGGACTTTTACTACTACTAGCCCACAAGTACTGGACTTAGGACATGCTTAATTAAGTAGAATAGTACAAAGTTAAACAAACATATTATGTATGTATGTATGTATGTATGCAATAACAGAACGCGCCCCTTGGGTGAGTTTCTCATTATAAGGTTGATATATTATTTGAGGTTATGTACAATAATCGTCGTTTATTGACAATCGACCCTGCCTATATTAAAAACAAATAAATATTGCTGTTGACATCATCACATGTAGCTAATTTATAAAAGTAGATGAACACTGTAAAAACTGCATGTAAAATAAAGTAAAAATACATGAATTTACATAGTACGGAATAGTGAATTTACTATTCTGGACTATGCATAATTCATGAATTCATGTAAAATAATGTAAAATAATGTAAAAGAATGTAAAAGAATGTAAAAGAATTTAAAAGAATGTAAAAGAATTTAAAAGAATGTAAAATAATGTAAAAAATATATTTACATTGATTTACATATTTTTACATTATTTTACAATGTCGGGCTGTTATTTTAAGACGCGCGTACGCTTTGGACAGACAATAACCAAGAAGGCGTCGCATCATGAGACATTTAATATTGTTATTGTTAGAGAGATAGCGACGCATGCTGCTAGGTTAAAGTGTTAAAAGTGTAAAAAAAGGTAAATATTATTTATGTACGATTTTTAAATGCTATATTTGTGGAATAAAATTTACATTCATTATAAATTACGATCTTTATCAACCAATAGATCTTTAAAGAAAGATGTAAGAAGTTTATACTCGTATTAAGGGTGCAAATCGTTTGGTTTATTAAACCAAATGAATTTTACGCTACGATATTTCAAAAAAGCTTTGACACAGAGACTTGTAATTTGGAACAAACATTTTCTAAGTAGTTAATTTTTTTTTTTCAAATTTCAAGTCTCTATGTCAAAGCGTTCTTGAAATATCGTAGTGTTTAAGTCGTTTTAAAAGCACTTTTAACATGACTGTGTGTTAATTTTTTTAAAAATTATTAAACACACCATAAGTGTTGTAGGCAAATATAAAAAAAATCGTTCAAGCTGATCGTTTTTTTTTACGTCTAAAGTCTATGCAAAATATTACCATTCTGGACTATGTAATTTTTAGCGTTCCGGTCTATGCAAAATATTACCATTCTGGACTATGTAATTTTTACCGTTCCGGTCTATGCAAAATATTACCATTATGGACTCTGTAATTTTTACCATTCCGGTCTATGGCAACATATTACCATTTTCGGACTATGTAATTTAATGTAATTTATTTTTACCGTGAAGATTAAAAAAACCGCTGTCCTACTTCTTTTTGGCGAGCATGGTATATCAAAGGCGATTTTCACTGAACATTTCTCTCCGTGCAATAAAATCAAATACGGATTATTGAAAGGTATAAAAGTGTATATTTGTACATGTACCCCAAAAAAATAAAAATAAAAATCTAAAATCTGTATAAAATTGTGAATTTGTACCCGAAAGAGGAAATAAAAATCTTACCTAAATTCAGCCAGACTACCCCAAGTCGATGCAAATCCGATATTCTGTATTTTAATCTTTTTATCCATTCTCCATTTCAGCAAAGTGTTATTGTGTGGAGAGGCTCCTGTGCCGAAAGCGATCGTGTTCCTTTCCCACGTTATCCAGAATGTTTTCCACTCATCCTCCGACAATACTTCTGGAGTATCAATCGTGGTGAGCTGGATTCCGAAACCTAAATAAATTTATTTATAAGTTAGGTATAACCCAAAAAAATTACACCACAAAAAGAAGAAGCCTGATGAAATCTGTCATATGCTTTGTTTGAACAGTGAGCCAATTGTGCTAATGGGAAATAAATATTGTTTACATTTGGAACACGTAAAGGGTGGGAAAAATGCGTAATCTCACGGTCTGATGGCGTAAACCTAACATAACATGAGTACAGTGTTACCGATTGGCAACACAATAAACTAATATTTTAATTTTAATAGATTTAAATATGTTATATTATATAATTAGACTATACACAATAAAGCTTATTAAATTTTGTATTTAATTATAATGATTTTAATTAATGATAAGGTGAACATTACGCAACATCGCTATAAGGTAGGCAGAAAGTCAAAAATAGCGACGCTTACGTGTACACCGCAAAGCTCCATCGTGTACCTTTTAAAAACAAACAAAAAGACGACACATTCATAAATATTGAGAGATTACTTCTTGTGGTATAAGTTCTTTGTATAACCTATTATTTTTGCAACTGGCGTGACATTTTTATGCTTGAAACAAAAATATCCCTCTATTTAAAACTATATTTAAATTTCTTTTTAATTTACTTGTAAGTATCATTGTAAACTAGATATAGTTTTCTGCTACAGCAACTTTAAGGAGTGTATCTGGCGTAACAAGAGAACACCTATTATTCGACATTCGCTCACATTTCTTTAAAATTATGTTAATTGTATGAGATTATAGAGTTGAAATTTTTTGTACACATCGTATAGACACGATGTCGACACCTGACACAATGCCATTTCTTCTGTTGGTTTATTTGACGGTCACTCGGTCTGTCTGTACGCCTACTTGACTGTGAATCTGTCTCTTGGTCTGCCCGAGAAAAAGTGTGATAACTAGAGAACGATTTTTATCCAAAATTTCTAGCTGGTATTGTGTAAAAATTGGGGTGTGGAAACTATTTATTTCTATGTTCTTTTCGTTTTTCGAAAAAAAAAATAATAAAACCATTTATAAAAAAAAGTATAAAGGAAAGTATTCTTTTGTTGGCAGCAGTATTTTTTGCAGACAATTGTCTAAAAACGAGAAAATGAGAATCGACGCACTATGCCGCACTATGGTGTCCAAAAAAGTCCAAACGAACTTCATAAATAGAACATAAAATCGTCTAAAAAACAACTGGCCTAGTCTGCGTTAAAAAAATGCATTGGTTTTGTTTTTGGTTATTTAGGGTCTAAACGCCAGTCAATTTTCTACACCGATGTAAAATTTAATTTTAAAGAATATACTTATGCGTGTATAACAAAATAGCATTTTTTCTTAACATACTTATGTTTGTTCACTAAAATTTGGTAGTATCATTGTACAAACATAGCTTTAATGAGTAAACATAATATTGAAGGTAAAATTAATATTTAAGTCTTACTTTTATATTGAAGCCTAGGCCATTTTTTTAATGACAAGCGCAAATACAATTTAAAAATAGTTGCGTGCGCACTGACGCACATTTCTAATTTTTATATTAAAATGTTCTTACAGAAGTAGTCTAAATAGTGTATACATATTAGATAGCCAAAATTAGCCAAAATGAAGTTATGAGCAATTTTGTAGAAAAAAAATAATTTTTTTGATATTTTATATGATAAAATTTGAAAATAATTGCGAACACAGTTCTTAAAATGTGTAAATATTAGATAGCTGAAATAAAACAAAAAAAAAGTTATAAGCATTTTTATGTGGAAAAATAGGCATTATTTCAGGTAGGCTTGAAATTTTATTTTAAAAAATCAATAAGTTTATTCAATTGTTGATATTGGAAAAGCTCCTAAATTAACATACAGCCTGTTCCAGAACTCGCGTACCGAAATTTGAGGGTATATTAAAAACCCTCTGGAAAATATGAAAAAAATTTCAAAAAAAATCCATCTTCGTTCAATTCAAAAATAAGAACGCTTTAAGTGGACCAATACTGTTGCTGATTATAAATTACCATTAAAGGTTGAATTTGTAGCTATGGAAGCAAATTTAATTATTGCAGGTACATATTCTGTAGGTTGACATAAATATTTATTAATGTCATAAAAAAATATCAAACTTTCATGATGTTTACTTCAGAAGAGTATTGCGAAATGCTAATTTTATATGGCGAGTGTGACCTTAGTGCTTCAGCTACATCTGTAGAATATTCTATTCGTTCTCCCAATAGAGAACATCCTAGCAGAAATGTTATTTTAAGATTGGTGCAAAGGGCAAGAAATTCTGGAAATTTAACTCCAAACAAAAAAGAGATTGGAGGCGCTTCGCGAACTGCAAGAACTGTTGATAACGAAGAAGCTGTCATTCAGGCTTTTGAAGAAGAACCTCAAACAAGCCTTAGTATCGTGGCTAGAAATCTTGATATGTCTAAGACCTCTGTTCAACGAATTCTAAAAGATGAAAAAATGCATCCCTTTCATTACACTCGAGTACAATGCTTGACACCGGAGGACTATCCTTTACGAGTCGAATTTTGCACATGGCTGTTGCAGAAACATCAAGAAAATGAAAACTTTGTAAAAAGCATTCTTTTTACGGATGGGTCTGGGTTTCAAAGATATGTTTTTTTTTAATTCAAGGAATTCTCATGTTTGGGGACAGGAAAATCCCCATGCCTTCAGGCAAGGAAATCCCCAAAGAAGGTTTTCCTTGAATATTTGGGCCGGAATATTGGGAGATGCTATAGTAAGTTATTTTGAGAAATAAACCACCATAAAATGCTTAAAATATTTGTTTTTAGGTTGGACCCCATGAGTTTCCTGGCAGATTGAATGGCGAAACCTACACTAACTTCTTAAGGGATGAAGTGGAAAATCTTATTGATGACATCCCACTTCAAAGGTTGGCAAATGTGGATAACATCTGGTTTCAACATGATGGCTGTCCAGTGCATTTCTCAAAAACGGCAAGAAGCCAACTCGACATCAGTTTTCCAAACAGTTGGATAGGCCGTGGGGGTCCCAGAAGGTGGCCTCCTAGATCCCCTGATCTCACTCCAATTGACTTCTTTTTATGGGGCCATGTAAAAAATTTAGTGTATAGAAATATGCCAGACACTGTAGAAGAACTAGGAGACCGAATACATGAAGCGCTTGAGTCAGTAACTCCAAATATGATTATTAATGCCAGGAGAAGTCTGTTAAAAAGAGCTGCTTTATGTGTTCAAGTTGGTGGAGGTCATTTTGAACATATTCTTTAGCATGCTTCATACATTGAACGCGAGTTTGCTAAAAATAATGCGTTTCTTCATCTTTTAGAGTTCATTAAACACAGGACAGACATATCAAGATTTCTTGCCACGATACTAATGCTTCTTCCAGATTATTCTTCAAAAGTCTAAATGACAGCTTCTTTATTATCAACAGTTTTTGCATTTCGCGAAGTGTCTCCAACCACTTTTCTGTTTGCGTTTAAACTTCCAAAATTCCTTGCCCTCTGCACCAATCTTAAAATTACATTCTAGCTAGAATGCTCTCTTTTCGGAACACCGATAAAAATTTTTCCTATGTTCATTACTTTGAAATAAATAAATAAAATTGAGTTATTGTATTTTTATTTTATTAATTTGTATTAAGAATTTATAGCCAGTAAATCAATTAAAAGATCTGAGTTTCTAATAAAAAAAAAACACTACATTCAGCGCGCTGAATGGAGTTGCAGCGGCAGTTTGTTGCTGCCGTCTAAGACGGGTATCATAAAACCACCGCCGGATGGAGTGACCCTATAAAAATAGAATATTTGATAGCCTCTGTCGGTTTTGTCAAAATATAATAACCTAAAAAGATTCTAAAGTTGAAAGTCTTAAACAATGCACGAGTCAACCATTAAAATGCAACCATAGTTACTAATAAGTAGGGAAAAACTAATTTTTAGGTAATTTAACATCAGCAACAGGATTGGTCAGATTAAATAGCTTCCTTTTTAATTAGTATTGAAGATGGATTTTTTTTTTAATTTTTTTCATATTTTCCAGAGGGTTTTTAATATACCCTCAAATTTCGGTACGCGAGTTCTGGAACAGGCTGTATGTGAAAAAATATTTAAACGTGTTTTCTAAAATACATCTGGGAGAAAACTGAGTCCTTTAAAGAGGACACCATAAAATTTCATTTTTATTTAATATCTCAGAAGCCGTCCAAGCTAAGGATATTAATTTTTGCTCGTAATCTAATATATTGAATGCTTTTAATTAAATAATGTCCAAGGACAATACGTTTATTCAGGGGCGTACGAATTGGGGGTTAATTATTTTTAATTTTAAATTTTACCCTTATTGCCCAGAACCCTTTAATGTTAAAACTCAATTTTAACTCAAAAATAGTTAGTTATGTACAGTCATCGGCGACATTCCAGTGCTCGCATAGGCGCCGCGTCGATTCTATTGTTGACGCGAGGTTTTAAATATTTACATTTTTATTTTCTTCGAAAAACACCGATATATTTACATATTTATAGTTAATATGTATATTCAATATTGTTGTGTGTAACAAATTAGTCGTCAAATGTTTCGATTTAGTGACCTTAAAAATTTCCCTCGTAATTCGGCAAAATTATTCCATAAGCCTATGTTTCTGTGTTTATTTTCAACTTTGATGAGTCATAACTGAATTTATTCCGATTAATGGTTATGTATAGTAAACCATTTAAGATTTATATGCATACCCCGGGCCTCCGATGCCCGGCAGGTTAAATAATTAGCTGTTTGGAATAAGATTTTTGCAAAATTGTTATTTTGATTTCATACCATGTGGTATAAAAAGTTCTTTTCCATTGACACCCCATATTAACATACCCCGGGCCTTTCAGGCCCGTATACGTAAATATGTATTTTTCATTTAAAAAAAAAAGCACATAAATCATTTTTAGTTAGACTTATAAAAAAATATAAACCCATTGAACGTAACATATATTGTCTACTTATACTTGTAAAATCCAAACTAAACGTTGGACAATGGCGTTCTTCCTAAATGTGATTAATGTAAAAAGCCTCAAATGCATTTATGGTTTTTCAACGGAAAATCCAAATTTTTGCAATCCAAAACTCATAGACGAAGGAATTAGCAAAGCAATACAATACCTCATATGCTAAAGAGATCTTAAAATCCATGTTTTGTACGGTTCGTGTTTGACATAGAAATCCCTAAACCATACGACGAACAACCAGGACCGTCCAATAGGAAAAGATGCTATTTGTGCCCCTTAAAATTGGACAGAAAAAGTAAACTGACTTGTCAGAAATGTAAAAATAATATTTGCAATGAACATTGTACCAAAATTTGTGATAATTGCTTTTCTAAGGACTAAATTCTTTTCATGTATTTTTTTACTGATTATTTCAAGATATTTATTAAGATAGTTTTAAGGGTTTTATTTCATTTTCGGTTGAGTTTTTATTTTATAAAAAAACAAAAATATACTAAAACATAAATATAATATAAAACATTTTACTATTCCTTAAAACGACTTTTGTTTGATTAACGCAGTCGTCCCTCCGAAGTGACTGATCGATTTCGTGCTTTTTAGCACTCTTCAGAGCCACATATCGGTAGTAGGGACAACTACGAAAATCAAATCCTTTCCATATATCTATATATAGAGTTTAAAAATCGTTATAAGGAAAAGCAAAAACAGCTAGCGACATCTACTACTAAAAGCAGAGACTGGTTAAACCTATCGACAGTCCAAAAAAGGAAGCAGTTATTGGTTTCAAGAACCTATTACACGCTGTCGATAGGGACAGCGTGCAATAGGTTCTTGAAACCAATAACTGCTTCCTTTTTTGGACTGTCGATAGGTTTATCCAGTCTCTGCTTTTAGTAGTAGATGTCGCTAGCTGTTTTTGCTTTTCCTTATAACGATTTTTAAACTCTATATAGAGATATATGGAAAGGATTTGATTTTCGTAGTTGTCCCTACTACCGATATGTGGCTCTGAAGAGTGCTAAAAAGCACGAAATCGATCAGTCACTTCGGAGGGACGACTGCGTTAATCAAACAAAAGTCGTTTTAAGGAATATTAAAATGTTTTATATAGATCTTTTAAATTTGTAAATATCAAACAATTTAATTTAGTTTTTTATAAATATAATAGTTTAATTTTATATGGTACCTATTAAACCGTTAATTTTTATGAGTTTTTATACTATCACTCTTTTATTGACATATCCAACCTACTGTATATTGTAAGCAATGTATTTTAGTATTGGACGAATAAAATTATTATTATTATTATTATTATTATTATATTCGGGCCTCCAAGGCCCAGGTTATGTAAATGTGTATATGCATCCTAGGGTTAAACACTTTTTTTTTCTGTGTGGCAACATAGTGCGACGTACATTTTCTTTTTAAAGTCATTAATAATAAACTGGTGTTGAATAATAGTATATTATTCAATGAGCGTATAATAATTGCTATTAATCAATGGGGGTGAATTTTGGGACACGAGCCGAAAGACGAGTGACCTAATCACCCGAATTATTAATAGCTATTACGCGAGTAGAATACTATACTTTATCCATGGTCGTTTTAAATTTTAAACGATTTATTTTTACAGACCCGTGATTAATAGGCCTATTAATCACAGCCGTGGATAAAAATAATTAACTTACAGCTTTTAAATCATGTTTTTAATTTTATGTTTACTACGGCAGAAGCAATTGAGATCACCCTTTTCAACAGATTTCTGACTGCATTGCCTACTTCGCTATAATTCAATTTCACCCTAAGCCTCTTTATGCGGTTCACAATAAACCTTGTATTAGTTGAATTCCCATTGAATATCACAATATAAATTTTATTATCGAGACTGCCTCGGTAAATGTAGGTTACTTTATTGTCAGCATCTTAATTTAATACACTTTATCTTATATACAGTACTTACTTTAATTTTAAACTTTTTTATTTATATTTTACTATTTTATTTTTTTATTTATAAGATAAATATACACAGCGTGTCGTAAGTCCACACCACTTTTAACTTTTGAACGGCTTAAGATGTCAACTTAAATTTTGAAACAGATAAATAACATAACCCAAATAATTTTTTGCTAGGTATTTGGTATGTTTAGGGGGCAGGATGCAGACAGGGTGACAAGGAAGGATTTTTTTTAATAGAAAGGGGGGTCGTGTGATACATCATATTAAAGCTTATAAGATTCTCTCATTAAATTGAAAATTTTCGAAATACTCATCAAAAACTATTAAAATTAGTAAGCATTGAAGTGTGACTATGAATATCTTTTAAACGCTTAATTTAATCGACAAATCATAAGAGACCATTTTTGTAGAGCAGTTAATTTCCTACAAAATTATAAATTGTGCAATTCATAACAATTTTTTGTAAGCGAGTTATAAAATTCAAAAGCAAAACAGAAATGTCTCTTAAAATAATCAAACTTTAACCTTTGATATCTTTTAAACGGTGAGGTTTACGAAAAAATTGTAAGAGACCTTTTTTGTAGAGCGTTCGATTTCCCAAAAGAATATGAGGAGAGATACTTTTTAACGAACAGTTGTCACAGAGATATGAATTTTTGTTTCTAATACTGAGGAAAAAATGGAAAATTGTAAAGCGGAGAACCTTTGTATCAAAATTAAGAGCTCATATTTGGTGAGAATTTTCTAGAGGTGTCTAGCAACCAATTTTTCAGAGTATAAAGTAAAAAAAAAGTCGGTTCTTTTGACCCACCTTAATGACCACTTATACCCTAAATTAAAAAATCCTTTTATTTTACTTTATTTTATTTTATTTTATTACCGTGTTTGCCTCGTCCGATATAGGAAACTGTATTGTCAGCATCTCCAACGGTAATTCTATACATTTTGTCGGACACAGAGCGGCTTTCGGCCAGAGCCACGTGCAAAGGACCCAAGCGCTGGGATGCGCCTGCTTTCATTTCCACGACGATACTTTGGTGGTTGCGGGGCGCTGGCACCCATTCGTACTTGTAGTTGTCCATTGTTGATATCACCAGGTTTTCTGCAAAATTGATATTTTCTATTAGAATCTAAATGGCGAAAAATTCATCCAAACTAAAGTTTTACTATAGAATTTAGAATAGTTTTTTTTATCACTGTTTTTGTGTCTGGACATATTTCACGCGAGTGGGAAGGTTTACGAACGAGCCGCTAGGCGAGTGAGGAAACCCCACGAGTGTATGAAATGAGTTATGTACACTATTTTTCCTACGATCACGAAAAAATTTGAAGTTTCTTATTTTAAAATTTTCTAATTTGTATTAATTTTTAAGAAAAGCAAAGCACAAAATAATTATAAATAGCATACATAATATGTAGGTATGTCAAACAGGAAATATAATTTTCATTTAGCTTGTTAAACTATAGTGTTCCTGGTTTTATATTTAATACATAGCTGTTTAATAGGTTGCGGATTCCTAAATAAATGCAAACTTGAGTTTGCTTTTTGAATTAGATTTCTGTAATGCTGCCATATAAGACAGTAAAATTGTACTGTTTTTCATTTTATAAGAAAAATACCTTGTATTTTGAGGTTTTTTATGTACTGTAAGGTAACTAAATAAAAAATTAAGTAATTATTTTTATAAGATCTAGACCGTCTAGACAAGACAGTAATTGTCAAAATAGTAACGTTATATAGTTTCTATTTTTGACATGAAAAACAGAAATATTTGGATTAAAAGGCTGTGGGAAAAGGTGGAAAATGGTTTATAAAACAAGGTGAATCAAATTCGTAGAATCTACGAGGTAGGAAAACCTCCATACATAAATATCACACGAGTGTGATATAAAAATATCAAACTAGTGCGATATGACGCGTTTTCTAAAGAACAAAAGAGTGTGCTAAATGTTATTTTCATAGAGGATCGTAGGAAAAGAAATATAACATGATTTAAATTAAATTTTATAGTACCTATTATTAAATTCCTTATACAATATTGCAACGAAGGTATAAATAAATAAATATGCCCACTTATAGTTGTCTAAAAATATTTATTATTCAATACTTAAATATTTTTACACAACTTTAAGTGGACATATTTATTGCTTAACGCCTTCGCCAAAATTTGAAATGTTTTCAAAATTTGCAATTTTGGCGAAGGCGCATTCGTGTTTCTACAGGATGCAATATACAAAAAGAAAGATTTTTTTTAGGAAAAACGCTAGAATTTAGGCTTAACATTTTGCCTCTAAAAATATTTTTCTGTTTCCGTTTCATAATGTATCAAAGTATCCAAATGAGCACTTAATAGCGTCGAAGCTATTAACGTACTCATTTGGATACTTTTATGATACATACTTTTAAACAAGTTCAGATATAGACTTCAAATTTGGAACACTTAAATAAGACAACCCAATCTATCTTTTCGAATATATTTTATATTTGCAGCTCTTAATATGTGCATAGCGGGATTTTTTTTTTAAGAAAGGAGGGTCATATGTACATCATTTTAAAGGTTATAAAATTCTCTATTTAACAATATAACACGGGTCAACACAAAATTTAACTTTGACTCTAAGGTATAAAATTTCGATAGTTTAGGTTGTAATTACACGAAAAAAAATTATATGGCATAAAAAAGTTTGCTTTTGTATTTAGAAGACCGATTGAACGATATTTTTCAAAATCTGTGGTATTATTTTTTATTGGAAGATAGAACCATCGAAATAAATTTGTTTATCATTTTTATTAAGTTTTACTATCAAAATAACTTACAAAAAAGTAGAAAATACTTTAAAAGTGTACACTCTTACTCTTTCTTTTATGTTCATAAGTACTTTCTCCCAATAAACCCCAGATATAGTCTCCCATCATGTTTTCATTGGCCAATACTTGATAACGTTAATATGTCCATTACATTTGATTCACTGCTTAATTAAAAATTGCTCACCTTCCAAACATCTTTTACAATAACTACAAGCAACATTTGGAGCCCATGGCTTGTCTTAATTCCGAACAGGACAGTCAAAATATGCGTAGGCTTCACAGAGAACGTGAGATGGTTTTATTTCATATTTCATCTCGAACTTTAATAAATTGACCACATACGTAGCAAAATGCATCAGCATCATGTTTACACTTTTGCGATGCCATTTGAACGTTTTCTAGACATGTACAAAACACCTGATCGTTGTTTATCACTTGAGTGCCATCTGGAGGCACTGCGTGAACGTAAAAACCCCACTCAGATCTTGCGGTATTTTTGAATGTATTTAAACTAATTGAAATTTATAAAAAAAATTCGAAAATGAGTATTGTTACCACAACTATCACAAAAGCAAACTTTAAACTAAAAGAAGGTATTTTCTTTTCGTTTTTGTGCATAATATACCGAAAAATCATAATATAAACTTTAGGACAAAGAACAAAAAAAATTTTGTTGAGTCGTGTTATTTATCTATTAACTAGATCCATCGTAGGCATAAGTAAATTATTGATTAAAACAAAAGTCCTATTTCTCTATATTTATTTATTGCTTTTCCAACCTAGGTTTCAATCTTTTCTGATGATCTTGGTTAGAAAAGATTGAAACCTAGGTTGGAAAAGCAATAAATAAATATAGGGAAATAGGACTTTTGTTTTAATCAATAATATATTTTTTATTTTTTTTTTCAACATTTTTTTGGGGGTTTAAAATAAGGTTGAAAATGGGTATTTTGTCAAAATTCCCTTAAAAAAATTAAACAATTTTTGAAAAATATATTATTTTATGTTGTTAACGTAAATTAAGCTATTAAAGTACTCATTTGGAAACTTTAATGATACATACCGTGCAGTCCAAAAGTCACCCCCCCCCCTCTCTTAACTTTTGAAAGAGTTGAGATATCGACTTCAAGTAAGACAACCCAATCAATCTTTTCAAATATATTTAATATTTTCAGCTTTTAAAATGTGGGCAGGGGGCATAGGGGGATTTTTTTTAATAGAAAGGGGAGTCGTGTGTAAATCAGTTTATTTAAAGCTATTTAAGAATATATTTTTTATTTTTTTTGGGGTTTAAAATGAGGTTGAAAATGGATATTTTCTTCAAAATTTCTTAAAAAAATCAAACATTTTTTGAAAAATTATTTTATATTTAAAAAACGTAAGTTATGCTTTTAAACTAATTTAAACTGATATAAACAAAAATTTACAAAAAAATCGAATTTTTTTAGCCAAAAAAAAATTGAAAAACTTAAATAAAAGTTTAAAAAAATAAAAAATATGTAGTTAAATAAAGAATTTAATAAGCTCTAAAGTGATGTATCGCATAACCCCCCCTTCCATTTAAAAATGTCTCACCATGCCCCCCTGTTCAAATTTTAAAGGCTGAAAATATTAAATGTATGCAAAAAAACAGTTTGAATGTTGGTTGGTTTGTACCCACTAAGCAAAATAACCTTACGAGAAGCTTACCGCAAGCTTTCTTTGGGTGGTGTAAGTTAGGAAGAAGCTTACAGAAAGCTTGCGGTAAGCTTGTATAGACCTTGTAAAAGACTTTTTAAAGCTTGCTTCTATAAGTTTTGTAAGGTTCAGGCAAGCTTGAGGTAATGTTTAGAGTAAGCTAAACAGAAGGTTATCATATACTACTGCACTATATAACCTAAAAGATACAGTTAGCCGAGGTTCCCTACTCCTGTTTTATAATGCGTTTGTACATTCGCGTTTATCATATTCAATTTTATTTTGGGGTAGTTCTTTTGAGGTTCAAAGGCTATTTACTTTACAAAAAAAATAGTACGATTAATATGTGGTGCTGAATACTTCAGTCACTGCCGTCCATTATTCAGGGAATGTGGAGTAATGACCGTTTATTCAGTATATCTTTATAAACTTTGTTTATACATAAAACAAAATTCTCATGATTTTCTACGCAATAATCAAATATATGGGGCGATGGGAACACGGCACGGCAATGACTTTTCTATACCCGTCCACCGCACGAACCTCTACAAAACTGAACCACGATGCATGGCAATCCGTGCATACAATAAGTTGCCGCCAAGCATAAGGGAAATCGACAATATAAATAAATTCAAAAAACAAATAAAACGCTTTTTTAATGATAACCCTGCTGAAAATGACGGATCTGTGCAGCTCTGTGCGGGTGAAAAAACAAATCCGTTTTGATATGTTTTAGACCCGCTACATCCGCGTTCACCCGTCAATTGCATTTCACCCGCAATTTAGGATTAAAATCAGATCCGCAGAAGTCGGCAAATTTTTCAGTTGCATTGAGTCGGCTATAGCAGGTGTTATTTATATCTGCAATGATCCTAAATTTACAGTTAGGCATTTAGGTCTGCATGCATCCGAAATTTTTACATAGAATTTTTGTCCGCACAAGTCCGCTTAGATCCGGAAAGTTGAAATATAATTTTTGTCGGCTGATACCCGCAATTTTTGTTATTTTTATATCTGCTTTTATCCTAATTTGGCAGTCAAATATTTATATCTGCATAAGTCCGGCTTTTTCACAATAGAAGTACTTCCGCACAAGTCCGCGTATGTCCAAAATAATTTATGTCGGCTGTTACCTGCCCAAGTCTGTTTTTTTTTTCTGTTTCATTAAGTCGGCTTATATCCGCCTATGCGCGTCCGATCATGTCGGCCCTGCTGAAAATGACGGATCTGTGCAGCTATGTGCGGGTGAAAAAACAAATCCGTTTTGATATGTTTTAGACCCGCTACATCCGCGTTCACCCGTCAATTGCATTTCACCCGCAATTTAGGATTAAAATCAGATCCGCAGAAGTCGGCAAATTTTTCAGTTGCATTGAGTCGGCTATAGCAGGTGTTATTTATATCTGCAATGATCCTAAATTTACAGTTAGACATTTAGGTCTGTATGCATCCGAAATTTTTACATAGAATTTTTGTCCGCACAAGTCCGCTTAGATCCGGAAAGTTGAAATATAATTTTTGTCGGCTGATACCCGCAATTTTTGTTATTTTTATATCTGCTTTTATCCTAATTTGGCAGTCAAATATTTATATCTGCATAAGTCCGGCTTTTTCACAATAGAAGTACTTCCGCACAAGTCCGCGTATGTCCAAAATAATTTATGTCGGCTGTTACCTGCCCAAGTCTGTTTTTTTTTTCTGTTTCATTAAGTCGGCTTATATCCGCCTATGCGCGTCCGATCATGTCGGCCCTGCTGAAAATGACGGATCTGTGCAGCTCTGTGCGGGTGAAAAAACAAATCCGTTTTGATATGTTTTAGACCCGCTACATCCGCGTTCACCCGTCAATTGCATTTCACCCGCAATTTAGGATTAAAATCAGATCCGCAGAAGTCGGCAAATTTTTCAGTTGCATTGAGTCGGCTATAGCAGGTGTTATTTATATCTGCAATGATCCTAAATTTACAGTTAGACATTTAGGTCTGCATGCATCTGAAATTTTTACATAAAATTTTTGTCCGCACAAGTCCGCTTAGATCCGGAAAGTTGAAATATAATTTTTGTCGGCTGATACCCGCAATTTTTGTTATTTTTATATCTGCTTTTATCCTAATTTGGCAGTCAAATATTTATATCTGCATAAGTCCGGCTTTTTCACAATAGAAGTACTTCCGCACAAGTCCGCGTATGTCCAAAATAATTTATGTCGGCTGTTACCTGCCCAAGTCTGTTTTTTTTCTGTTTTATTAAGTCGGCTTATATCCGCCTATGCGCGTCCGATCATGTCGGCTTACACCAGCCTAAGTGGTTTTGTCTGTCAGAGTATTAGTCGGCATTTATCCGCTCATATCTGCGCTTGGATTATGTAGGCTTATATCCGCGTTTATCTGACATTGTCCATCAATCTCCCAATTTTGTCGGCATGTAACCGCCCTAGTCCAATCATATCTGCGCTCGGTCATCTTTTTTTCGAATTATGTCGGCGTATATCCGCGTTTATCCGAAACTGTCCCGTCAATCTTTCCCAATTTTGTCGGCATGTAACCGCCTTAGTCCGCTTATATCTACGCTCGGTCGTCTTTTTTTCAGATTATGTCGGCGTATATCCGCGTTTATCCGACACTGTCTGTCAATATTTCCAAATTTTTGTCGGCATTAAACCGCCCTAGTCCGCTCATATCTGCGCTCGGTCGTCTTTTTTTTATTATATCGGCGTATATCCGCGTTTATCCGACACTGTCCGTCAATCCTTCCCAATTTTGTTGGCATGTAACCGCCCTGGCCCGCTCATATCTGCGCTGGAACGTCTTTTTTTTTCGGATTATGTCGTATATCCGCGTTTATATGATATTGTCTGTCAATATTTCCCAATGTTGTCGGAATGTACCCGCCCAAGTCCGCTTAAATCTGCGCTCGGTCGTCTTTTTTTAGAATTATATCTGCGTACATCCGCGTTTATCTGACATTGTCCGACAATCTTTCCCAATTTGGTCGGCATGTACCCGCCCCAGTCCGCTCATATCTGCGCTCAACCGTCTTTTTTTTTTCGGATTATGTCGGCGTATATCCGCGTTTATATGATATTGTCTGTCAATATTTCCCAATGTTGTCGGCATGTACCCGCCCAAGTCCGCTCAAATCTGCGCTCGGTCGTCTTTTTTTAGAATTATGTCTGCGTACATCCGCGTCTATCTGACATTGTCCGTCAATCTTTCCCAATTTTGTCGGCATGTACCCGCCCCAGTCCTCTCATATCTGCACTCAACCGTCTTTTTTTCGGATTATGTCGGCGTATATCCGCGTTTATCTGATATTGTCCGTCAATATTTCCCAATATTGTCGGCATGTACCCGCCCTAGTCCGCTCAAATCTGCGCTGGGTCGTCTTTTTTTCGAATTATGTCTGCGTACATCCGCGTTTATCTGACATTGTCCGTCAATCTTTCCCAATTTTGTCGGCATGTACCCGCCCCAGTCCGCTCAACCGTCTTTTTTTCGGATTATGTCGGCGTATATCCGCGTTTATCTGATATTGTCCGTCAATATTTCCCAATATTGTCGGCATGTACCCGCCCTAGTCCGCTCAAATCTGCGCTCGGTCGTCTTTTTTTCGAATTATGTCTGCGTACATCCGCGTTTATCTGACATTGTCCGTCAATCTTTCCTAATTTTGTCGGCATTTACCCGCCCCAGTCCGCGTATCCGCGCTCGGTCATCTTCTTTTTCGGACTACATCGGCATACACCCGCCCATGTTCAGGAGCGCCTTTGTGCAGCTCTTTATGCAACGTTTTTGATAAACTGCGCATGCGCTGACCGTTTTTCAATATGTCTAAATGTAGCTCATCTATGCAGGATTTTGTTTTGGTTTTTTGTTGTTTGGTCTTTTTTTTTAATGAGGGGGCCTTGGTTTACGTTAACGTTGGTTTGGCGTCTGTTTGGTGTTTTTTTTGTAAAAAAATGTTTTTTATTTAAAATAATAGATTGAAAAACGGTCAGCGCATGCGCAGTTTATCAAAACGCGGCATAAAGAGCTGCACATAAGCGCCCTGTCACGATTTATGTTTGACATAACCTATAATTACTGTTGCTTTGGCGCCTGTTCTTTAACAAGTAAATAAGATAAATAAGTGGGTGTTCTGTGATAAGAGTAAGTAAAGCTAGCAATAATTATAAATATAAAGCAAAATAACAATTATGTTTAACTAATTATAGTACTATGGAATGAATAAACGAATGTTTGGTTGATAGATAGGTGATAGGACCAAAAGAAGCAACAACGATCATAAATTTTTCTATTAAAAGTAAGTACACCTGAATTTGTTTAAATACATTAATAAATATCGCTTAATATTGTTTTATTATTTACTACTAGAATGCTCTTGACAATTTTAATTTGTCATGCAATTTGTTCTTTATTGGAAGGTCACAATTTAGTATTTGTTTTTTGTTAGTGCGAGTATTTTTAATTAAAATCTTTACCATATATGCCATACAGGCCTGTGCACAAAGCGTACAAAGTTTCTACAAGTGTCCAATCAGCCTTTAGTGAAAAAAACTGTATAGAAAATTGATGGGCCCTATTTGGTTTCAACATGAACATTGACATAAAAAATATTTCTCCAGCCAGCCTCTAGCAAGTGTATAAGAAAATTGACATACAATACCAAAATGCCCCACTTTTATTTAGTTTATTTTAGTTTTGTTCGTTCAGTACGGTGTTCATAGCCCTCAACACCTGGTCTCTAGGGACCTTTGTTAACCACACAGACCTCCAACAGCAGTATTTTTTATTATTTTAGGCCCCGCTAAGCCCCCTAGATATGCGCATAATTTCTTTAAAAAAATTATTCTCACCCTGAAATAATAACTAACTATTTGTTAGTAACAAAGTCGTACTTGTCCAATTATTTAAACACCTCTTGTTTTTTTAGGAAAAGTTGGAGATGAGATAAGATGGATAAAGGAAGATACAATTCAACTTAATGGGATCCCAGGACAGCCCCCCCTGGCCTTGGTTTGAGCCCCCCTGGTATTTTTTGGGGCGCCAATTTTCTTTTGCAGGGGCGCCAAGTTTTAAGAAACCGTCAAGGACAAAGCCTTTTTCCTTGAAGGTTATTTTTGGGGCGCCATTTTTTTGCGGGGGCGCCAAGTTCGGTAGATACCGTCAGAGGGTAAACCTTTTTTCTTCGTAAAGGTAATTTTTGGGGCGCTATTTTTTTGCAGGCGCCAATTTTGGCAGAAACCGCTAGGGACAAAGCTTTTTTAATTTTTGGGGTGAAAATTTTTTTTCGCTGATCCCTCTGGTATTTTTTTGGAGCGCCAATTTTGTTTCACAGGGTCGCCAGGTTTGGTAGAAATCGTCAGGGACAAAGCATTTTTTCATGAAGGTATTTTTTCTTTTTTTGACCCTGGGCGCTGAGCCCCTCCCCTAGGGATATCAGCTGAATTATTTTCATAATATTTTTTACTAGCTTTTTATAAAGAACTACTTCTTTAGGGGCTGTTCAACCATTGTCACCACTCTAGGGAGGATGGGGTCAGAGGTCAAGTTACAAAAAGTAGGGTGGGGGGTTTGATGTATTAGTGAGGATATTTTTTTGGGGGGTAGAAGCTAAATTGACACGGGGTCAAAACTTGTCTAAATTGCGGGGACATAATTTTTAAATAGCCCCTAAAAATGTTAGAGTAAACATTATGTTTATAATTAATTACCTAGTTAATAACAGGCGCGTAGTCAGCATCCAGTGTCGGACTGGGAAGCCCAAGGCTAGTGAGATTTCTAGCCTAGGGGGGCCCAGCTATTAAAAATGTTATTTTTTTTTCCTTTCCAAAATAAAATATTTTATTCAAAATTTGGCGCCCCTACCAAAACAAAAAAACACCCTCAGAAAAAAAGCTTTGTCCCTGAGCGTTTCTACAAAATTTAGCGCCCCAAGCAAAAAACACCCACCATTATTTTAATTTTTCAATTTTTTATTTAAAATAACAAAAAAATATATAACAAATAAAGATTCTTGGGGGGTAAATACCCTCTCTAACCCCCATATCTACGCACCTGTTCAATAAACTATTTTTCTTTATACTTATATTTTTTTCCAGGTATTTACATAGAGTTTGTATTATGGTTATATTACAATTTTGTTTAAAAAAAAAATAGTTTATTTTAATTTCTTGTTTTTTTTTATTACCCACAAAACCATCATTTTGATTTAGGCGTTCGGCAATTTTGTCGAATGCCTAAATCAAAGTAATGATCCAAATAAAATAAAAATATTTTTAATTTGAATAAGCCGCCATTATGGCTTTCTGGTGGGTGTTCTATGCTCTAAACTAGTTTAGTCTATTATATCGGTATCGGTAAAAGTCTGTTATGTCATAACCGCCCAAGTATGGTTTTGACTGTTATGTCAGCTCTTACCCGTCCAAATTTTGTGCCGGCTCATACCGGCCCAAATCTGTTTTTTTTTCTATTACAACGCCCACCCATGTCTGACCATGCCCATTTGATTGTATTCCTTATGCACAGTACAAAAATAGTTTTTAGATTTTGGACAATACAAAAATATACTTTTTAGGTTTTTAAATTTTGGACATTGAATCAACAGTTTTTTAAAATTAAATCATTATTTAAACGAACAGTAACTGGGTATGCATTTTCCAAAATGAATAAATTTGTAATTTCTATGTCTTCAATTAAAACATTTTTAACTTTAAAAACAGATATCTCTATAAAAAAAAATTCATTTAACTTAATTAATTTTTCTATTTTACCATATCCGATATCACCAGGTTTGGACTTTTACCAATATTTTCAGATTAGTACCGTATTATGCAGACATTTGCGGACTGCGGCGGGTAAAAAGTATATCCAAGCGGAATACATACGATCCGTCAAAAACAGACTTGGGCAGGTATAAAGCACACTTAAACTGATTTTTGCGGACGATATTTGCAGGTCTGGGCATACATAATTGACGGGTCAACGCGTACATGGGCGGATAAATGCGGCCGTGGTGCATTAACCGGAACTAAAACACACCAAAACAGATACGCGCGGATATGCGACAATTTCAGACTTGGGCGGGTGTACGCCGACAATATTTTTAGATTTAGTACCGTCCTGTACAGACATTTGCGGACTATGGCGGGTCAAAAGCATATCTAAGCGGAATAAATACGATCCGTCAAAAACAGACTTGCGCAGGTATAAAGCGGACGATATTTGCTCTTCTGGGCCTACATAAATGACGGGTCAACGCGTACATGGGCGAATAAACGCGGTCGTGGTGCACTAACCGGAACTAAAACACACCAAAACAGATACGCACGGACTTAGCTTGCCGACAAGAGCCGACGAAAAACCAGCCAGTTTACATCCGCGTATATGCGACAATTTCAGACTTGGGCGGGTGTACGCCGACAATATTTTTAGATTTAGTTCTGTCCTGTACAGACATTTGCGGACTATGGCGGGTCAAAAGCATATCTAAGCGGAATAAATACGATCCGTCAAAAACAGACTTGGGCAGGTATAAAGCACACCTAAACGGATCTGTGCGGACGATATTTACTGGTCTGGTCTGGGCCCACATAAATGACGAGTCAATGCGTACATGGGCGGATAAACGCGGTCGTGGTGCACTAACCGGAACTAAAACACAACAAAACAGATACACGCGGACTGCTGGTTTACACCCGTGTATATACGGCAATTTCAGACATGTGCGGACTGTGGCGGGTCAAAAGCATGTCTAAGCGGAATAAATAAGATCCGTCAAAAACAGACTTGGGCAGGTATAAAGCACACCTAAACGGATCTGTGCGGACGATATTTGCTGGTCTGGGCCCACATAAATGACGAGTCAACGCGTACATGGGCGGATAAACGCGGTCGTGGTGCACTAACCGGAACTAAAACACAACAAAACAGATACACGCGGACTGCTGGTTTACACCCGTGTATATACGGCAATTTCAGACATGTGCGGACTGTGGCAGGTCAAAAGCATGTCTAAGCGGAATAAATAAAATCCGTCAAAAACAGACTTGGGCAGGTATAAAGCACACCTAAACGGATCTGTGCGGACGATATTTGCTGGTCTGAGCCCACATAAATGACGAGTCAACGCGTACATGGGCGGATAAACGCGGTCGTGGTGCACTAACCGGAACTAAAACACAACAAAACAGATGTACGCGGACTGCTGGTTTACACCCGTGTATATACGGCAATTTCAGACATGTGCGGACTGTGGCGGGTCAAAAGCATATCTAAGCGGAATAAAAACGATCCGTCAAAAACAGACTTGGGCAGGTATAAAGCACACCTAAACGGATCTGTGCGGACGATATTTGTTGGTCTGGGTCCACATAAATAACGAGCCAACGCGTACATGGGCGGATAAACGCGGTTGTGGTGCACTAACCGGAACTAAAACACAACAAAACAGATACACGGAGACTTTTTGCTTTTTTGGTTGCCGACAAAAGCAGATGTAAAACACACCCGCATATATCCGGCATTTCCGCATATATCATTCGAAAATCATATCCGCACAGATCCGTCATTTTCAGCAGGGAAGGCTCTTTATAATTTAAATGAATATTTTAATGATTTTTAAACTGTTTTGTTCAAAATATGTATTTGTAATTTTTCATGTTTTTTTTATACTTTGTCTTTTATATTTTATTCTGTTTGACTTGTCCATAGACTTATACGTATGTATTTTTATAGTCTCGAAGGATAAATAAAATCTATCTATCTATCTATCTATCTATCTATCTATCTATCTATCATAAGCTTATTTAAATTTTAATAAACAGGTTAGAAAAAAAAATGAACAGCCGATTTTTCATCGTTTTTTAATAGTTTGGGTCTAATAATTTATATACCTCTTCAATTAATAGTGATTTTTGGTATGAAAAAGGAAACTAGGATTTTGCTTATAGGAAAAAAACCCCAAGGGCTGGAGGCGGAGTAGGTTAATTTTAGAGAGGGCAATATTAAAATATGAGATACTATGACAGGATTTCATAGAAAATTTCTTGTTATTACTCCCTCCACGTATCCGCTCTTGTCCAGTGAAAGAAATTTTCCACAGGCATGGAGAATCCGTAATAATCCGATGATATACATCAAATTAACAGACTAACTAGAGTCTAAACAGCACTATTCAGTTTACGTAAATCCAGAAAAAGACTTTATCAAGTCATCAATTTTTAATCAGTAGATAAACTTTAAAACTTTTTTTAGTGGTAGAAAAGAGTATGTGGCGCCACCTACCCACTGAACAAAACTAACTTACAAGAATCTTACCTCAAGCTTTAAGTAAGTTAGGTAGAAAGCTTTGGGAAACCTTGTTTCGTAAAGTTCAGAAAAGCTGGAGAGAATGTTGAAATAAGAAAAAATAAATAAAATGACGGAAAATTTGATGACTAAAAGAAAAAAAAAGGTGTTACCTCGCTTTCTCCCTGACGAAAATTAAAAAAAAAAAAAAAAATATCTGACGAAAATTTTGATGACAAAAAAAAATCTCGGCTCTAAAAAGCTTTGTCTCTGGCGGCAATATTCATATTAAAAACAAAAAGCTTTACCCCTAAACCCCTGACGCAAGTTTTGATTGTGGACTAAAAAAAAATACTCTGAAAACAGTTGAAAAAAAAATGATTCGCACATCCCCGGGATTTTGCCGAATAAATTAAAAATTTGCCGAATGAATGCAAATATTTGCCGAATTGAAAAACTTTGGGGATGGCGTGGCACACCCTTATGTCTGGCCCTGGGTGTACTTTCATAATTATATAGGAATTCCCATGACTTATGTCATGTTTTCTATAAGCTTATATTCTAGAATTTAAAGTTAAAATGAAAGCTTTCTTAAAGCTTTCGTTTGAAACTTTTAATGAGTTAGTAAAACTAAAGCTTAACGTAAAGTTCCAAAAGTAACCTTTCTGAAAAAAGTTTTTTTTTAATTTTAAACGTTGCGTAATTTAGGAATATAAAGCTTGACGTAACCTTTTTTGCAAACGTTTTTAAAAGCTTGCAAATATAGGCTTAGAGCAACGTTTCGTAAGTAACCTTTCTGAAAGTTTATATTAAAGCTTTCTTAAAGCTTTAACTTGAAACCTTGCGTAAGTTAGGAATATAAAGCTGGACGTAACCTTTTTTTACAAACGTTTATAAAAGCTTGCAAATGTAAGCTTACACCAACGTTGGCAAGGTTGCATGCTCAGTGGGTATGTCTTATTTAAGGAGGTATTCCAAATTTGCAGTCGATATCTCAACTCGTTCAAAAGTTAAGAGGGGGGTGACTTTGGACCGCACGGTATTAAAGTTCTGAAGACGGGGTAATTTCTTTCGCTGTATTTTGGAGAGTTCTTGCATAAAAAGTAAGGTTATGTTAATTAGAAGTATACTATTATGAAAATTGGGTTAAAATAAATAAATAATAGCCTTTTAACAGTTTTAACTATTTTTATGTTAAACATTAAAACAAAAAAAATTGTCACTAAAATAACTAAATAACTTCTATTTAAAATTTTCATTTTTTTTTAGTTAAATAATGCAAGTAGAAAAAAAAATAGGAAAAATTCGTTTCATAATGCATTTTAGTGTACACGTCCATTAAGAAAACTCACCGCAAGCGGCTCGTTTTCTAAACCTCTAGCCAAAGCGCTAAAAAAGTCCCTTACGAAACTAATGTTTTAATATATAATTTTTTTAGAAAATTAATTTAATGACCCAATTTATTACTTTTTAGAATTCCAAGTGGTACAATTTGCAAAATTTTATTTACCAGAGCTACAGATCTGGAGAAAACTTACCATTTGCACAGAAGTATGCACTCTCCGTATCCGTCCTGACTATGCCTTCGGGATAGACGTCCACCGTCGCGGAACGGACCACCGCTCCAGCTAAAGTGGTCTTGTTGTTGCCATCCGACCCCTCGCAATTCGAAGTGGTGTATCCGTTTACTTCAACTAAAATTAAAACAATTATATTACTATGCTGTTAAAAATAATTTATACAGGGTGACACAAAAAAAGTTACCACACTTTATATTTATATATTTCTTTATTTATTATAATATTTCTTGTTCTTTTTTATATAAAATAATGAAAAAATGTTGCTATTAAGAAATGATAAATATAAAAATTAATAATAATACGGTAAATTATAGGACAGACACTCAATATCTCAGTAAAATATACTTAAATATTATTAAATAATGAATTTTGTATATTTTTTTTATTTATTTTTTGTCAATTTGTTTTTTACTTATTCACATATCTTAATTTTTTACTTATTTACAAATCTTAACTAAACACTTATACCTATACTTTATACACTTATACATCTAGACACCTTTACACCTTTACCTATTTTAATTAATTTTCATCTATCAGTTTTTTGACAATTAGATTTTAAATTTGTATAATTTTTTATTTCTATTTTTAATTTTTACCCTGAAGAAGAAGGGACATATTACCTTTGAAACGTTGGAACTGTTCATATATATTTATTTTATTTATTAAAGTGTTCTTAATAGCAAGATTTTTTCATTATATTTCTTTATAGTATTTATTAAATATCGTACAATTCGCTTTTAATATTTATAACAAACTACATTAACGTATTTTGTTTTTACTTGGTTCATATTTTCAAATTAATTTTCCGATTTCTGATGGAATCGCATACATTTAAAAATATTTCATTCGAAATTTTAGCACATTCCGTTTCGATGGCTACATTAACGGTTGCAGGTTTTGTACCATAAACTTTATTTCTAAGAAAACCCACAAGAAAAAATCCAGTTATAATTAAAGAGATTAAAATTTTTTTATTATAATAATGACGTCGTTTTTAACTGACTCCCAAAAAAGAAGGAGGTTGTTTGCCTTTGGCTCAGTAATTTTGGTATTTGCGGGCTGATATAATAATAAAGAATACGTTGCTGTGTATTTTTGGATTTTATGACGTTTTATGTTGATATAAATCAATTTCAAGCCTAAAAATTGTCGGTCGATCGGTCGGTCAGTCGATCGGTCGGTCAGTCAATCGGTCTCTCCGAGAAATCGTGTGGGCACGATAAATTAAGAACGCTTTGTGCTAGAGACTTGAAATTTTGCACACAGGTATTTTATCAAAAGTTCTCGTTCATTCAATAAAATTATTGTATAAATTGACAAATTTTCGTTTTCTCTACGTTATTTTCTTCAGCCTTTTTTTAAGTTTCAGGAAAACTAAACGTGTTTTCTACAAAACTGTTTTCTTCATGAAGATTTCCAAAAAACTTGCCTTGTTAAATTTTCCATTCTAACAATAAATGTTAGATTAAATCAATTTCAAATTTTGGATATTAGATTTGACATGTTTTTATGAACGTTGACAGCAGCAGAAAGCTGCCGCTAAAAGGAGCGACCCTACGTCATACTTGAAAAGGACATGGCACATACCTTATGGGAAATGGCCCTCGGTTAAATTGCTTCAAAGTTTAGTATGTTATAGAGCATGACCTCCTGAAAAAAAGTCTCCATGGGCACAAAAAAATACAATCTACATGATTATATAGGTACTTAAATCGTTATTTTTGAGTGTGTATGTGTGTTTTTATAATTTTAAATGAGTGGTTAATAGTTTATATAATATTTAAAAGTAAGTTAGTGTATGTGGGTATCTTTTATTTACTATTTTTGGGTGTATATGGGCAGTGTCGGTGCAACCAGGTTTAGGTAGGTGGATTTGTGAGGGTTTTTTTTTAATGAATTTGTGTAGTATTTATTTTGTATGTCTTAATAGTTATGTGCATTTTTAGTATGTTATAGAGCATGACCTCTTGAAAAAAAGGCTCCATGGGCACAAAAAAATGTATGGTGTCGTTTGGCCGGTATGGTCATTTAAAGACCATACAATCTACATGATTATATAGGTACTTAAATCGTTATTTTTGGGTGTGTATGTGTGTTTTTATAATTTTAAATGAGTGGTTAATAGTTTATATAATATTTAAAAGCAAGTTAGTGTATGTGGGTATCTTTTATTTACTATTTTTGGGTGTATATGGGCAGTGTCGGTGGACCCAGGTGTATGTATGTGAGGGTTTTAATGGATGTGTGTAGTATTTATTTTCTGTGTGTAGTATTTATTTTCTATGTGTTAATAGTTATGTGCATTTTTATTAATTTTTGTGAGTTTGTATGGGTTGTTTTGGGTATTTATGGGTATTTATGAGTTTTTATTAGTTTTAATGGATTTATTTAGTATTTATCGATGCAAAATGGGTAGCTATGGTTATAGGTGGGTATGTATGGGTATATATGTATTATTTATGGATTTTTTTTACGGGGTTTTATAGGTTTTTATAGTATATATGGATGTGCAAAGGTAGTGTGAGTGTGTATGGTTATTTATGGGTTTTTATAAGTTTTAATGTATTTTTTTAATATTTATGGAGGTGCATAAGTTTACCTAAACTTTAGTTACGGGTGTGTATGGGTATTTATGAAATTGTTTGGACTTTTTGGTTTGGTCCAAATCCAAAACCACCCATACAAACCCACATAAAATTAATAGAAATGCACATAACTATTAAGTCATACAAAACAAATACTACACAAATTCATTAAAAAAAACCGTCACAAATCCACCTACCTAAACCTGGTTGCATCGACACTGCCCATACACCCAAAAATAGTAAATAAAAGATACCCACATACACTAACTTGCCTTTAAATATTATATAAACTATTAACCACTCATTTAAAATTATAAAAACAAACATACACGCCGATAAACAACGATTTAAGTACCTATATAATCATCTAGATTGTATGGTCTTTAAATGACCATACCGGCCAAACAGCACCATACATTTTTTTGTGCCCATGGAGACTTTTTTTCAGGAGGTCATGCTCTATAACATACTAAAATTTGAAGCAATTTAACCAAGGGCCATTTCCCATAAGGTATGTGCCATGTCCTTTCAATCTCACAGCAACCTATTTTTTTGCGATGACGTTATTCCAAAATAAAAGTGACATTTTTAAAGATTTTTTAAAATTAAAAATTTTAATTTATGTTTTTAGTAAAAACAACTATTATACAATTATGAAGCACATAATCTTATTTTAGAAATCTGCATAAAATACCTTGTAGAAAACGCAAAA
>OY294047.1:16443546-16476944 GCA_958510825.1 Brachypterus glaber | reverse complement strand
GTGAAAGTTCTTTATATCTTAATGGCCGTGAAAGCTTAAAATCTATTTAGAAATATTTAGTTATTTTATGTTTTATCTAATAAATTTACTATTATACAATAAAAAATATATATATATTTTTAATTTTGGCATTTAAATGTTATGCTAAAAAAATGAACATGTGGAGCTCTAGCTCAAAACCAAAAAAGAGTAGAAAACTTTTGTTTAGGGTCAATTGAAGGTCACTCGTTCTATATTGACTGGTAAAAATTTCATAGTGATATCTCTCTTAATAACACTAGAAATCATAGTCTTAGACGGCCCTGTATAAGGAAATTCTATAAACACAAATGAGTTTACAACGAGTGTACAAAAATTATGATTAAATTCATTTCTATAAAGAGTCAAAGTGGTCTTGTTCTTGTTGTCCGTTCCTTCGTTACTTGAGCAAGTGGTGGATCCATTTCCTTCCACTAATTGTATTTATGGGTATCATTAAAACAGTTATTTAATTGAGCATGCTATGTTAGAAATTTATAACTTAAGTTACATCGTATAACTTATACGCCATTAAATTGCATAGCTTCTGTTGCTCGGTTTTACCCAAATAAAAGGAATTTTTAATATAAGGTACATAGGGTAAATAAGGAAGAGTGTTTATTAAGGCTCACTTTTAAAAAATCATAAATAAACAGTAATACTTAACGTTTTTATAGTTTTGGTAACTGTAACAACCAGTGGAAGAAATACTATAAATAAAGAAGTAAGTAAGTAAGTAAGTAAGTAAGTAAGTAAGTAAGTAAGTAAGTAAGTAAGTAAGTAAGTAAGTAAGTAACTAAGTAAGTAAGTAAGTAAGTAAGTAAGTAAGTAATTAAGTAAGTAAGTAAGTAAGTAAGTAAGTAACTAAGTAAGTAAGTAAATAAATAAATAAATAAATAAATAAATAAATAAATAAATAAATAAATAAATAAATAAATAAATAAATAAATAAATAAATAAATAAATACTAAAACTTCGTGAGGTTCCATATATGCAAAAACGTTTAGTATTTAATACAACAACGAACTCTCAGTGTACGTTGTGTATAAAGTATAAAACAGAAAATCACAACAATTTAATTACTTTAGATTTTTATTAAACTTAATGTTTTTAGGCTTAAATTTTAAAAAGCAAATTACCTTAACATGATTTTAAAAACATTTTAGGTACAAGAAGAAAGAAGAATATCGTTTTGATAGGGAGTTTTGGGCTAAATGACAAAAATACATTTTTTTTCAAAAAAATTTAAAATGACATAAAGGAATTATGAAAACGTGATTTAATTTTATTGAGCAAATAAATAAAAATTCGTCAAATGTTATCGCAAATTTAGTATTTTTTGCATCTATAAGTGTGGAATATCTTATTATTATGCGTGCTTAACCCGAAATTCGATACACTTTTTTCAGGGCCGTAACCAGAAAAAAAAAGGGGGGCTCAGCCCCCAGGGTCAAGAAAAAGAAAAAATACCTTCATGAAAAAAACTTTATCCCTTTCTGCCAAAAAAAATGGCGCTCCAAAGAAATACCAGGGGGGGCTCAGCGAAAAGGCCAGGGCGCCCCTGCGAAAAAAATTGGCGCCCCAAAAATTACCTTTGCTAATAAAATCTTTGTCCCTAACGGTTTCTATCAAACTTGGCGCACAAAAAGAAATTGGTTGGCACCCCAAAAATAATACGTTTACTAAATAAAGCCCAGGCGGTTTCTACCAAACACTTGACGCCCCTGCAAAAATAAGAAAATAAGAATTGAAGCCCCAAAAATACCTTTACGAAAAAAAGCTTTGCCCCTGACCCCTGACGGTATCTACTAAAACTGCGAAAAAAAATGGAGCCACAAAAATTACCTACTAGGAAAAAAGCTTTGTCCGTGAGGGTTTCTACCAAACTTGGCGCCCCTGCAAAAAAAACTTGGCGCCGCCCCTTCCCTAGTTACGGCCCTGACTTTTTTTTCTTAAGTGTACCTACTAATTACCTATTGTTTGCCCATTTGCTTTGCTAACAAAGTAATGTATTTACATTTCCTATTTCCAGTATTCCGAAATTCCGAAAGTATCCTAACTTCGCAATGTACATACGATTAAAATTCTTTAACATAGAAATTACTTTTTGGTTTTAAACCATTGGCTACACTGTCGATTTAATACAAAAGTTTGTAAAGAATTTAAATTTAGCATGGATTTCGATGTTCAATAGTGACTATTTGTAGACCCTTTACAATGTAGAGGGTCTACATAAACTAACTTTATTTGTCGATTACCGTTTAAGAGGGAAATTGTGGTTTAACCTTATTTTAACTTAATGTATACTGGGGTGATTGCAAACAAAAAAGGAAGTTAAATCTCATTTTGATGAGCAAATATCCCACAGAAAACATAAAAAATATTGGAGTATATTTACCACTCCCTCACGAGGATGCAAGTTTTGGCATGTTATTCACGGTGGGTTCGAAGTAATTTTAACTAAAAGGCTCGCTACCTTAAAAATCCATATTTAGGGATCAAATGTTAAAAATCCAAAAATAAAAATAATCGCTTGACCTAAAAAAGGGCGTAAATCCCAAAAAAAATCGTGTTTTTTACTCTTGATAATTTTGGCGTAGCGGTCAATATTTTTCAAAAATTTCTTATTACAAAAATTAAAGAGCATTAAATGATCTTCAGTTTGCTTTTTTTTTGGGATTTACACACTTTTTTTGTGGTGTTAATAAAGCGGAATTTTGTTGATTTTTATACCACAACTTAAGTATTATATAAAGACTATATTTTAAGAATTTTAAGTCATTTGAGGAAACGCTTAATTTTTTGCTTCATAATTTGAAGTTTTTCCGACAAAAGTCTAAACGAATCGCAATTGAAAAGAGGACACGCCAAAAACTAAAAAATTATAATCTATCACCGCCGAATGTCGGGTTAAAATTAAACAATAGAATTTTCTTCATACTGTTAATAAAAATACATTAGCTATAAACAATACAGGTAGTTTTTCAAAGGGTCATGACCCTTTAAAAAACTAACCGTCTTTATAAGCTTATAAGCTTACTGACGCTGTGTACTGTTTTATGTTGATTTAATTAATTTATTTTCCCTAATTTTTGTCTACTTAAATAGAAAAAATATTCTAAAGTACTCGTTTCATTATACTGTCGGCAAACTATTAAAAAACTAGCCAATCGACTCGTTTTTTAAATAAATTTATAAATTTATATATTCTTTTGGCGTCTAACCTCTTGATTCATTAAAATAGCATTATTTTTTTGTAAATGTACATTTATTTTATCATAAATATTGAAAATTAAAACCAATAAAATTATTTTTGACTCTATCATAATTTTAAAACAGGTCCGGCAACGTCGCTTTTTTTGCATATTTGTTAAAGCACAACTGCGGATAGCCAGCTATGTACCAGTGACCATCAAACAATTTTTGTTATTTTTTGTTTTAATTAATATCTCAATTAATATTAATATTTAACCAAAGGTATATAAGCAAAAATAACTTAATTTTTGATGGACTATCATCCCCTAAAATTATTGCCAGAAGACCGTAAACACCCTGTATATACTAGTAATTACTGTAAAAATTTAATGATTTTATACTGGCCCATTTTTTTTATTTAATTTTGAAAAAAAAATATTAAAAATTTGACAAAATATGAGTAAATTTTTTATCATCTATGTATTAAACAAAATTACCCTAAAATAAGATAAATAAGAAAAGGGTAATTTTGTTTAATATATGAATAGAATAGAAAAATTACCCCAAAAAAGTCCAAACCACCCTAACTAATGTTGCCAATTTTTTTTTTATATTTTTCACTATTTTTTTTGTAATCGGCTGTGCTAAAAATAGCACTATGCAAAAAACAGACTTTTGCCTCTTTTTTTTTTCTGGAACCAATTTAGATGTTTTTTATTACGATTTTTCTGTCTTAAATATTAAAAACAAAATATATGTTGGGACTAAAGAATTTTTCTTCGTAAATCTGTAATTATCTTTGGGTAATTTTGTTTAATAAATTAATAAAATTAAAAAAATATTCACAGTTTTCCAAATTTTTAATATTTTAATACACTAGTCAACACCAAATAGGTATCACTTAATAAATCATGCATAACTAAAAAGACGCATCAACTTAAAAATTGGACTGTATGTTGATAACATGTTAGCAATTCAAACAAACCTGTTTAAAGAAAAAAATTATTGGAAAAAACAAAAAAAAAATGAAAATTGCAATAACGACAAAATTAAAGATAATTTAAATTCTGCAGAAAAATCTAAATCTATTAGTGGATATGTCCTCCTCTGGCTCGTAGAACTTCCGCATAATATCTCGGCATTGATGGTATCAATCTACGTATCAGATTCTGAGGTATATCATCCCATGCTTGTTAAAGCCGTTCAGCTAACTCCTGTGCATCAATGAGGGAGTTTTTCACCTCATTCGTCGTCCAAATATCTCCCAAAGATACTTAAGGGGGTTCATGTCTAGATCGGTTGCTGGCCATTCGATAACATCAATATGTTTTCCTTTAAACAAATTTTTCATAATTCTTGCCATGTTATATTGTTTGATAATGAAATTGGGGCCTTATTCTTAAGCAAAAGAGGTGACAATAGGTAGGAGAATCTCGCCGATGTATTGTCTGGCAGTTAATTTACCATTGTCATAAACGTCTAAATGCGTGCGGCTATTTTAATTTATACCACCCCGTACAATTACTGATCCACCACCAAAACCCCTTATTTTTATAGCAGTGGAGTCCAAGATTGCCTAAGATCAAATGAGGCTCGTCAGATTGTGTATAGACCCCATGAGAAAGATTTTGGGACTACACTGCTAGAGAAATAAGGGCTTTTGGTTTGGTTTGAGGTTATTTAAATTTATACCACCCCGTCCCATTACTGATCCACCACCAAAATCCCTTATTTTTCTAGCAGTGGAGTCCAAGATTGCCTGATCAAATGAGGCTCGTCAGATTGTGTATAGACCCCATGAGAAAGATTTTGGGACTACACTGCTAGAGAAATAAGGGCTTTTGGTTTGGTTTGCGGTTATTTAAATTTATACCACCCCGTCCCATTACTGATCCACCACCAAAACCCCTTATTTTTATAGCAGTGGAGTCCAAGATTGCCTAAGATCAAATGAGGCTCGTCAGATTGTGTATAGACCCCATGAGAAAGATTTTGGGACTACACTGCTAGAGAAATAAGGGCTTTTGGTTTGGTTTGCGGTTATTTAAATTTATACCACCCCGTCCCATTACTGATCCACCACCAAAACCCCTTATTTTTCTAGCAGTGGAGTCCAAGATTGCCTGATCAAATGAGGCTCGTCAGATTGTGTATAGACCCCATGAGAAAGATTTTGGGACTACACTGCTAGAGAAATAAGGGCTTTTGGTTTGGTTTGCGGTTATTTAAATTTATACCACCCCGTCCCATTACTGATCCACCACCAAAACCCCTTATTTTTATAGCAGTGGAGTCCAAGATTGCCTAAGATCAAATGAGGCTCGTCAGATTGTGTATAGACCCCATGAGAAAGATTTTGGGACTACACTGCTAGAGAAATAAGGGCTTTTGGTTTGGTTTGCGGTTATTTAAATTTATACCACCCCGTCCCATTACTGATCCACCACCAAAACCCCTTATTTTTCTAGCAGTGGAGTCCAAGATTGCCTGATCAAATGAGGCTCGTCAGATTGTGTATAGACCCCATGAGAAAGATTTTGGGACTACACTGCTAGAGAAATAAGGGCTTTTGGTTTGGTTTGCGGTTATTTAAATTTATACCACCCCGTCCCATTACTGATCCACCACCAATACCCCTTATTTTTCTAGCAGTGGAGTCCAAGATTGCCTAAGATCAAATGAGGCTCGTCAGATTGTGTATAGACCTCATGAGAAAGATTTTGGAACTACACTGCTAGAGAAATAAGGGCTTTTGGTTTGGTTTGCGGTTATTTAAATTTATACCACCCCGTCCCATTACTGATCCACCACCAAAACCCCTTATTTTTCTAGCAGTGGAGTCCAAGATTGCCTGATCAAATGAGGCTCGTCAGATTGTGTATAGACCCCATGAGAAAGATTTTGGGACTACACTGCTAGAGAAATAAGGGCTTTTGGTTTGGTTTGCGGTTATTTAAATTTATACCACCCCGTCCCATTACTGATCCACCACCAAAACCCCTTATTTTTCTATCAGTGGAGTCCAAGATTGCCTGATCAAATGAGGCTCGTCAGATTGTGTATAGACCCCATGAGAAAGATTTTGGGACTACACTGCTAGAGAAATAAGGGCTTTTGGTTTGGTTTGCGGTTATTTAAATTTATACCACCCCGTCCCATTACTGATCCACCACCAAAACCCCTTATTTTTCTAGCAGTGGAGTCCAAGATTGCCTGATCAAATGAGGCTCGTCAGATTGTGTATAGACCCCATGAGAAAGATTTTGGGACTACACTTCTAGAGAAATAAGGGCTTTTGGTTTGGTTTGCGGTTATTTAAATTTATACAACCCCGTCCCATTACTGATCCACCACCAAAACCCCTTATTTTTCTAGCAGTGGAGTCCAAGATTGCCTGATCAAATGAGGCTCGTCAGATTGTGTATAGACCCCATGAGAAAGATTTTGGGACTACACTGCTAGAGAAATAAGGGCTTTTGGTTTGGTTTGCGGTTATTTAAATTTATACCACCCCGTCCCATTACTGATCCACCACCAAAACCCCTTATTTTTCTAGCAGTGGAGTCCAAGATTGCCTAAGATCAAATGAGGCTCGTCAGATTGTGTATAGACCCCATGAGAAAGATTTTGGGACTACACTGCTAGAGAAATAAGGGCTTTTGGTTTTGTTTGCGGTTATTTAAATTTATACCACCCCGTCCCATTACTGATCCACCACCAAAACCCCTTATTTTTCTAGCAGTGGAGTCCAAGATTGCCTGATCAAATGAGGCTCGTCAGATTGTGTATAGACCCCATGAGAAAGATTTTGGGACTACACTGCTAGAGAAATAAGGGCTTTTGGTTTGGTTTGCGGTTATTTAAATTTATACCACCCCGTCCCATTACTGATCCACCACCAAAACCCCTTATTTTTCTAGCAGTGGAGTCCAAGATTGCCTGATCAAATGAGGCTCGTCAGATTGTGTATAGACCCCATGAGAAAGATTTTGGGACTACACTGCTAGAGAAATAAGGGCTTTTGGTTTGGTTTGCGGTTATTTAAATTTATACCACCCCGTCCCATTACTGATCCACCACCAAAACCCCTTATTTTTCTAGCAGTGGAGTCCAAGATTGCCTAAGATCAAATGAGGCTCGTCAGATTGTGTATAGACCCCATGAGAAAGATTTTGGGACTACACTGCTAGAGAAATAAGGGCTTTTGGTTTGGTTTGCGGTTATTTAAATTTATACCACCCCGTCCCATTACTGATCCACCACCAAAACCCCTTATTTTTCTAGCAGTGGAGTCCAAGATTGCCTGATCAAATGAGGCTCGTCAGATTGTGTATAGACCCCATGAGAAAGATTTTGGGACTACACTGCTAGAGAAATAAGGGCTTTTGGTTTGGTTTGCGGTTATTTAAATTTATACCACCCCGTCCCATTACTGATCCACCACCAAAACCCCTTATTTTTCTAGCAGTGGAGTCCAAGATTGCCTGATCAAATGAGGCTCGTCAGATTGTGTATAGACCCCATGAGAAAGATTTTGGGACTACACTGCTAGAGAAATAAGGGCTTTTGGTTTGGTTTGCGGTTATTTAAATTTATACCACCCCGTCCCATTACTGATCCACCACCAAAACCCCTTATTTTTCTAGCAGTGGAGTCCAAGATTGCCTGATCAAATGAGGCTCGTCAGATTGTGTATAGACCCCATGAGAAAGAATTTGGGACTACACTGCTAGAGAAATAAGGGCTTTTGGTTTGGTTTGCGGTTATTTAAATTTATACCACCCCGTCCCATTACTGATCCACCACCAAAACCCCTTATTTTTCTAGCAGTGGAGTCCAAGATTGCCTGATCAAATGAGGCTCGTCAGATTGTGTATAGACCCCATGAGAAAGATTTTGGGACTACACTGCTAGAGAAATAAGGGCTTTTGGTTTGGTTTGCGGTTATTTAAATTTATACCACCCCATCCCATTACTGATCCACCACCAAAACCCCTTATTTTTCTAGCAGTGGAGTCCAAGATTGCCTAAGATCAAATGAGGCTCGTCAGATTGTGTATAGACCCCATGAGAAAGATTTTGGGACTACACTGCTAGAGAAATAAGGGCTTTTGGTTTGGTTTGCGGTTATTTAAATTTATACCACCCCGTACCATTACTGATCCACCACCAAAACCCCTTATTTTTCTAGCAGTGGAGTCCAAGATTGCCTGATCAAATAAGGCTCGTCAGATTGTGTATAGACCCCATGAGAAAGATTTTGGGACTACACTGCTAGAGAAATAAGGGCTTTTGGTTTGGTTTGCGGTTATTTAAATTTATACCACCCCGTCCCATTACTGATCCACCACCAAAACCCCTTATTTTTCTAGCAGTGGAGTCCAAGATTGCCTGATCAAATGAGGCTCGTCAGATTGTGTATAGACCCCATGAGAAAGATTTTGGGACTACACTGCTAGAGAAATAAGGGCTTTTGGTTTGGTTTGCGGTTATTTAAATTTATACCACCCCGTCTCATTACTGATCCACCACCAAAACCCCTTATTTTTCTAGCAGTGGAGTCCAAGATTGCCTAAAATCAAATGAGGCTCGTCAGATTGTGTATAGACCCCATGAGAAAGATTTTGGGACTACACTGCTAGAGAAATAAGGGCTTTTGGTTTGGTTTGCGGTTATTTAAATTTATACCACCCCGTCCCATTACTGATCCACCACCAAACCCCTTATTTTTCTAGCAGTGGAGTCCAAGATTGCCTAAGATCAAATGAGGCTCGTCAGATTGTGTATAGACCCCATGAGAAAGATTTTGGGACTACACTGCTAGAGAAATGAGGGCTTTTGGTTTGGTTTGCGGTTATTTAAATTTATACCACCCCGTCCCATTACTGATCCACCACCAAAACCCCTTATTGTTATAGCAGTGGAGTCCAAGATTGCCTAAGATCAAATGAGGCTCGTCAGATTGTGTATAGACACCATGAGAAAGATTTTTGTACTCCACTGTTATAGAAAAGAAGGCTTTTGGTGGTGGATCAGTAATGGTATGTGGTGGTATAAATTAAAATAGTCGCACGCATTTACACGTTTATGACAATGGTAAACTAACTGCCAGACGATACATCGGCGAGACTATCCAACCTATTGTCACCCCTTTTGCTTAAGAATAAGGCCCCATTTTCATCGTCAAACAAGATAACGTGATGACACATACGGCAGAAATTATGAAAAATTTGTTTGAAGGGCAACATATTGATGTTACGGAATGGCTAGCAAACAATTTAGATATGAACCCCCTTAAGCATCTTTGGGACATATTTGAACAACGAAGGTGAACAACCCCCAACGGATGCACAGAAGTTAGCTGGACGGCTGTAACAAGCATGGGATGATATACCTCAGTATCTGATACGTAGATTGATACAATCAATGCCAATGCGTTTTGCGGAAGTTCTACGAGCCAGAAGAGGACATACCCACTAATAGATTTAGATTTTTCTTCAGAATTTAAATTTTCTTTAATTTTGTCATTATTGCAATATTCATTATTTTTTTTTGTTTTTATCAATACATTTTTTCTTTAAACAGGTTTGTTTGATTGCTAATATGTTATCAACATACAGTCCAAGTTTAAAGTAGATGCGTATCTTTAGTCAAAAGATATTCATGATTTATTAAGTGATACCTATTTCTTTTTTTTTCAAAATTAAATAAAATTATATGCAAAAAGTCTTTGCAGTTTAAGGAAAATCAAGTGGCAGATATCAATTGTTTATAAAATTTACTACTACTAGGAGAAAAAAAATTATTATTGCTATAGGTGAAGAAAATTAATTTCACATTCTGAAGAAAGGATAAATAATGGTATGTTCTAAAGCTTGTAGTGGGAAAAAAATATTTTGACATAGCTGTTAGTTTGACAAGTAAGTTGAAAAAAGATAGTAGTTATCCTAGTTTTTTTTTATCATTGACCGTCGTCAATAAACAATGCTTAACAACGGTCGAGGTCAAGGTAAACAAGACTTAACAATGGTAAATAATAAGTAAGCTAGCACTTAATTAGGTAGCAAAAAAATTATTTTTCTCCGAGTTAAACATTCTGCTTATTTTGCAAACGTGTTTTAAAAATTTAAATAGTTATTTTTTCTGAAATTAAGGTTAAATGTTTTAAAAGTGCCATTCTATTTAAACGCTTTCGCCAAAATTGCAACGATTAAATTATTTTCAAAGCCTTCTAACAAGTTTTAAATCGAACACGTTAATTGTAAGGCGTTACAACGCCATTATATTTTACTTCATAATTAGCGTCTTATTTCCACTCGACATGAAAGAAGGCAATTTTTAACAAAAAAAAAAAACGATTTACTTAATTAACCAATTTAATAGTAGTAAATTAACAAGTCTTGAATAAATATAAAGCTTCGTCTTTTACAGTATACTCGAAGGGGTATTTTAACGTGCAGTTGGATACAAAATGTGCAGCGGGATATTTGGATTTGTGCAGTTTAAAATACAATAAACATTACTTATAGTAAATGGTATATTGCATTTTCACAAAAAAAAAATCAAAAGGAAAAAATAAAAAAAAAACTTTAAAATATTTTTTTTATTTCCTTTTTAATGTATGAGTGTAAAATTAGGGTGGTCCAATTTTTTTTATTTACTTAATCTTTTCTATTCGTCGTAGTTAGAACGCCCCTAGATTAAAATTTTATAAAAATAATTTATAAAAAGTCCAAACCATCTTGTAGAAAATTTAAAAAGCTTCAAAATGGAGTGTTTTAAATGTCTATACGATGGTTTATTGCTTAGAAAACTGCAAAAAACGATCAAAATTTACATATTCTTCAATAAACAATTAATTTAGCAAAAGTTGTTTTATCAAAAGAAATTATTAATTTAAAAAAAAATCGATTTTAGCATTGAAATCTCGTTACAAAAACATTTTTACCTTATAAACAATTTGAATAACTTTGTTGCAATTACTTTTAGGAGAATGATGGCATTTTTACACTAATTAAAAAAAAAGATTGTTCTAGGTTTCCTTAAGCAAAATGTTTTTTTATATACAGTAAAAAAATTATTTATAACAGGCACGAATGGTATTTTGAAAGACTATTTCACAAACAAAATTAGGAAGTATATAATTTTACCACGTTTAATGTTGTTTCATATTTAAATTAAAAATTTAAGAACTAAACAACAATATTACTTTACAACTATAATTAAAAATTTAAATCTCAAATTTGCCACAATGTTCACTTTTTCGCGAATGTTGGGAAAGTCTAAACTTTGCTTGAGGGATATTTTATGCTTGAGATTATTCCAATAAAATAGTTGTTATCATATATTTTAGCATTTAAATAAAGATCATTGCTGTTTTTGTTTAAAAAGTTTAGTTTTCAACTGAAAATAAATAAAATACAAAAAACAATTCGTGATCGTATTCTAATAAAGTTTGGCAACGCTGCACTGGTACCAGCGTAGTCATTTGATGTTTTGATTTCCGTCATTTAAAAGAAGTAAATTATTTACTTCTTTACTGTAAATATATTTTTAATAAATAAGTGTTTAAATTAGTTTTGAGTGACCTGTTTTTAATACCAAGATTCAATTAAATAAATTAAAATTTATGAATATCAGTGATTTAAATCTTTTAAGATGGAAAGTGCATAAAATATAATATATTATCTGAAATTACTTAGGGTTTATACCTAGGATGTTTTGGTAATAAAATAAGTATTTATACTGCTTAACAATAAAAATAAATTAACTAAAGGTAAGCTTCACAAAACAAAACACATTTTGCAAAAATAAAATATTTATTAAGATGTCAGTAACTGTCAGTTTCTTGTTTCCATAGTAACCAAGTAATAATTGCACTTGTGAAAAAATTTTCAGATTCCTTGATCTGATTGGTCAAAAAACTAAAAATGCAAGGTTTTGAAATAGTCACTATAATTAATCAAGGCCCCGGGCAATCACTGTACTTTTGTGCATCTATCGATTATTTTATTGCAAATTTTATGTAAATGGAATTAAAATAAAACCAAAACGACTGAAAAGCTAACATATTCTTTCATATTTTAAACTTTGATTAAGCCTTTTAACTCGTATAACCTCTGTAAACCGTTCAAAGTAATAAGGGGCCAGTTACTGTACTGCTTACCCTAATTGGGTGTTAGATAAATTATTTAAAATTATATTACCTAAGTTAGTCAAAGTTACAGTTTTAATCCATAATATTTTGCCCCATGATAACAAATGTGTTTGTTTTGAACTCATACATAATAAATGTGCTTACAAACTTTACAGGTAAGGTAACTTGAGGATAACAAATTTGCTCCAATTCTTTATCAATATTAATAGCAGAAGTACATTTACATGAAAAGGTCCCCTAAAGGAAATTGATATGCTACAAAGCTAATCTCCGAGATAAAAAAATATAGCTATATATCCGCCATATTTGATCCGCCATTTTGAAATTTGTAATTTTGGTATAAGGTTTTATATTTGTGACTAAAAAGATCTATAAAATATTGATCCTTCATATTAATTTTAAATTTCGACATGAGATTTGAAATTTTGTCTCCAAAAATCCGCAGAAATTAATTTTTATACAAATCCGAAATTTTCAAAATATAGTCTGTAAAATTCAATATTTTGGATACGTCATATTTCAACAGGTGATTAAAATTCTTTAACGCCAAAAATCCTCAAAAATATATTTTTTAGCAAATTCAAAATATTTTTTTTATGAAAGTATTTTTAAGTCGGTAGGGCTACTGCTCAGTATATTTTACTACAAAAATATTTTTAAGCTTTTATTTAATTTTTTGTTGAACTTTATTCTTAATATTTTGTTAGAAGTTTGTTCAAAAATTTTTATTCTTTTATAATTTTTTTTTAATAATTTTTATTTTCAACTTATTATTCATAAATTTACATCAAGAAAATGGAAACTTAACATGTGACCTGTTGCATAAAAACTCACCTGTCATATTCTTCACTCCAGGCGTTGTAACAAAAAGACGCACCACCAGAGAGGTCGCCCCATGGGGCCCCAATCGAAGTCTTTCCGTGACGTACAAAAGGCCATTACTCAGAAACTGCGCACCCTCGCTTAACGCTAACAAAGCAGTAACCTGTAACAAAATGACATTATCATCATTAATTAGAAGTTTTTACCACATTTTAACTAGAATTTGAGTATATGTATGTGCAAAAAGAGAAATCTACGTATTTAAACTCACACACAATTAGATAACATAAACATTTGCGTTGGTTTCAATATGCCCTATTAGGGCATTGTCCTAAGGATGGTCTCACTTCAAATACTAAACAAATTACTGGAGTCGGTTATGTTCAAATTATTCCAATCATCGACATGTAAGGTAGGTGCCTCAGTTATTAACATGTAACGTAGTTCGTTCAATTATCGAAATTTAAGGTAGGTGCCCCAGTTATTGACATGTAAGGTTAATGTTTTACTATCTACTATAAAGTGAGACAGCTATCTTTTTAATTACGTACGTATATTTCTTCCTTTACTTTTCAGTGCACTGAAATTAAGTTTTTCCACCACCAGTCTAAAACCAAATCTTTATTACTGTTTTTTTCATTGGTAGAAATATTATCTCTCTACCTATGACGTCAGAGGTTCTAAAAATAATGAAATTGCACCATGGTTAATAATGAATTTTTATTCATCTGTTTTGGCATCTGACGTTTCACTTAATTATTAAATCACATTGCTATTTACAAGTGTCTTTAGGCACCAAATTTATTTATTGCATGATAAATTAAAAAATATTAACTAAATTAGTACCTATAAAACATGTTTTACAAAAAAACACTTTAAAAAGTGAAAATCATTGGTCCATCATATTCAACCATAGATTATACAACCCATATAATACCGTAAGGATCATAGATTACTAGAGGTGCAACCCCCATATATAGATTTTTGAGGCATTAGATTCTTCCTCACAGTTTTCGCCTGTCCCCTTATTTCTGGGGGAGTACCAGAATCATCACTTTGCATTTCACTTTTCATTTTTATATATTTTATTACACTTAACACGGAAACACTTTCTTAATAATTTCAGCAGATCACCAGAAAATTTCTGCCAGAAACGTCAAGTTATTCATTTGTTTTTTTAATGACTGCGAACGGCCAGCGTGATATTTTACATTTATAAGCTTTTCATTAAATTTTAGTAAAATAAATAAATAAATAGCTAATTAATTGTACTGGTAGTTAAAAAAATACTATATTTTCCAAGTGAGTGAAGATTTAACATTTTAGACCGCGTCTCTCACTTGGTAAATAATATACTATTTTGACTTCCTGATTTTTTCTTTCTTAATTATTTTTAATGTGACACACATTATGTGAGTCATAAAGTTACATCAACTTTTGTGCTAAATCGCTTCTCAAGAGAAACACGATATATAAAATATTAAAATTTATTAAAAATATCGCCAGTAGAATACTATTTTATACGTTGGATGCAAACATATTTAGCGTTTATAGTTTAACAGCTAAAAGATAATTTTTGTAGACACAGCAACCGAACGGACGGCAGCATTTTTTTTTCGCTTTTCTATTCCCCATAAGTCAATTGATGAAGACGCTCTAAATACAATTTGAGGCCTTCCCCAATGGATTAAAGTTTTTTAGATTAAAATTTAAAAATTCATCACCAACAAAACTTAATAAATTTAGTTAAATCATTTTAAAATTGCCCCACAAGGTGCCATTAAATAGTTGGAACATGGTAAAATTATTTATTTTTGCTGAAAGTTAGGTAAACTTACTTTTCTAACTATAAATTAACATTTTATTATATAAAGGAAGTTTTAATTACTCCTAAGTGGCAAACGATTAAGAATAAGCCGTGAAGATATGTACTGCTTTGCATTCCATAGTACAATCCTCACAGTGGATAGTTTATTGCGTTTTCTCTTGATATACTTCCCAAAATAGGATTTATTCTTGCGGTAGATACTAAAATATCTCATCCCTTATAGTTCTTTTGTTTATAATGTTTATAACTCTTTTTATAGTATTTTTCTTTCTATACTAAAACTTAATTTTTCCTGAAAATTTCATATTGATTAGATAGTAATTTTCTATTAACACACTGAGGGAGGTATAGACGGACCTACAGATAGATTTTTGTTTAGAATTTGAAAAAAAAACTCAAAATATTTGTACATAGGCCAGATTTTTGTGTGACTTCCGGGCTCGGAAGGTTTTTTTGTGCTTTTCTGTTAAATAAGTTTCTGAAAAATTTCAGAAATATTGTCGAAAATTACGAGATTTTGAGACTTTTCTGTTAACACAGTGAGGGAGGTATAGACAAACCTACAGACGGATTTTTGTTTAGAATGTGAAAAAAAAAAACTTAAAGTATTTGTACATAGGCGAGATATGACTTCCGAGCTCGCGAGATATTCGAAATAAAAAAATCTAATATTTTTACATAAAAAATCTAAAATTTTTTGTGCTTTTTTATTAAAGAGGTTTTGAAAAATCTTAGAAATATTGTCAAAAATTACGAGATTTTCGACATTCCTGTTGAGGGTTTTCAGATTTTTGTAAGATTTCCGAAAAATTTTACAGGAACATGGGAAGTTCGTGATTCAGCCCTTAATTTATAAATAAAAACCAGCTGAACAGTTGCAAGCACCTTGTCAAAACATCGGCAATAGGCACTAATTTGAAACGTTATGATCAGTGATCGGACTTTGGATTTTTTAACAGGTCCGTATTAAGGAAAACAGAAGAATTTCATAAAACGCAAGATCATTTAAATTTTATTTAAAGTAACAAAAATACATTATTATTCTTATGTAATTCTTGTGTTGTTTTATTTTAATTTCATTTAATTTCGCTCGTTTGTCTATTTGTATTATTTTAAATATTTCTGTGAACTTAAACCAATTTAAATACCTACAGTCAAATAAAATAAAAAGTAAAACAAAAAACAATGCACACTAGTGTGCACATAAATATGTTTTTTCCTTTTTTTAAGATTCCAATATTTCTTGTTGTTCCTAGGTTGTTAAATATAAAATAGAAATTAATCCACTCATTAAAATGAAATAAATTTACCTTTAACTAATTTTTAACTGTAACAACTGTTTATTTTTTCAGTACTACCTTCCTTGCGATTGTAAAAAAAAATAAAAAAATATTGTTTTTAACCTTTTATATAGAAAAAAAAAAGATTTCCTTCTCCTCGAGTTATCGAAGTCACAAATTTCCCGTTTAGAGAGATAAAAAAAACAGTTGTTATAGTTAAAAATTAGTTAAAGGTACATTTATTTCATTTTAATATGTGCATTAATTTTTATTTTAACAGCCTAGGAACAACACAGAATATTGGAATCTGTTCGCTTATCTTAAAAAAAGGAAAAAACATATTTATATGTTTTTTGTTCTACTTTTTATTTTATTTGACTGTAGGGATTTAAATTAGTTTGATTTCACAGGAATATTTAAAATAATGCAAATAGACAAAAGAGCAAAATTAAATGAAAATAAAATAAAACAAAACAAGAATTACATAACAATAATAATGTATTTTTGTTACTTTAAATACAATTTAAATGATCTTGCGTTTTATGAAATTATTCTGTTTTCCTTAATGCGGACCTGTTAAAAAATCCAAAGTCCGATCACTGGTTATGATGTAAACCTTGAGGTAATATAAATGTTAAGTTTTGTTTTTTTTATCGGGTGTTTTGGCACCTCGGTCTATTTAATAAACTTGTTTTGCCATATCTCCTACGCCATTTTGAATTTTTAACTTATATTCCAAATTTTATCAAAATCGGACAAAAACAAAAAAAATGACCACCCTAACGCAGAATTTGGTTTTTAACAATTTTTATCACCATATTCGTAATCAGCGGTATCAAAAACAGTCGTATGCAAAAATTCACATTTTTGACCGATTTTTGGTTTTTCAAGTTCACTGTGCATTTTGTCAATGTTCCATTCAGTTCTGGGAAAAATTATGGTTATTTTCTGTCTTCTTAGGACCCAAGCAATGATTTTATAATGGTCAGAAAAGTTCCGCTAGCTAGGCCAAAAATCGCCGTTTCCTGACATCCTTCTTTAGTCTGAAGAAGAAACAAATGAGCATCAACTAAGATAGATTTCGTGAGGAGTTTAGATATTTTTTACATCGGCACTAGGTGCTGCTAAGAGTGCCGATGAAAAGTCCAAATCTTTGCCGAAAAGTCAAAATCTTTGACCATGTTTTTTTCACATTTGACTTGAGGAATCATATTCCAAAAATTAAATTACAAAAAAGTTACACAGAAAAAAGTTTGGACAAAAAACTAATAAGGCCCCCCAGTTTCGCACACCCCTGGTCAAAATAAGTTTATGAAAATAACATAAGGAGATAGGCCTTATTAAGGTTAATTTACATTTAAAACCTCGTTGCTGTACCTCAAAGCGTCCCTGAGTTATTAAATAAAAACCAAATTTTTTAGCCAATTTCAAAGGGGCTTAGCTCATTTACGACGCATTTTTAGACATATGTTTATAGGAACTTTTTTTCATAATTTCCTATGTAGAATCACCCCTTAAAATAATGACATCATTTACTGGACATCCTGTATATTGTGAATTTAATTAGCATATAATTCAGGAGACCTAATTTCACATGCAAATTTTATGCAAAAAATGCGAGAAACTTTACTTAAACTTAATAGCCTCATTTAATACCTTATTAAGTCATTAACCGTATTTACATAATATAGGTGCTAGAACGGTATTTAAGATTACCTCATAGAAAGGGTTTCGTTTATATTGGAAACGCCTTTTTAAATAGATTAGGTAGGGGAGACTGGGGTCAATTAAAACGGGGGTCGTTTGAAACAAGTCGAATATATCCGAAACAAGTTGTAAAAGCGGTGGGGGCCCAAGGGCAAAGGAATCGGCTTTCTTGTCGGAACGTGTCAATCAGTACTCAGCGCCTCTAAGAGAAAGCCACATATTTTTATGTGAGTGAACTTCTTTTTCGCAACCAAATGTAAGTATTTTAGCTTTTGTTCTTTTGCTTATTAATCCAAAACTATTGTGTTGTTTAAGGGTCCTTTAGAATATAGTGACTTCTAATGTTCAAGCTGGAAGGGATGTGGTTATTATTCACTCATGAGATATATATTTTTTGCTGCTTAATTAAATGTATCGAAATATGTGCTAGGGACGATTGAAACAATTTCTCAGGGGTCGGTTGAAATGCGTTTTAACCCATTATTTTTTGACATTATCCAACAATTTGCAAAAATTCCTACTTAGAAAAAGTTAATGACTAAAAAAAAAATCGTTTTAACTACTGCTAAAATTACAATTTTTATATTTTTAACCCATGAGATTTACAATTTTTTCGAATCTCAAGATAAGTGGGGCCCTGTCAGCGATGAAAAAGAATAAAATCCAGTTATAAAAAAAATATTTGTCTTTATTTAACATATGTTTCAACTAACCCCAGGTACTGTTTCAACTGACCCAGGTTTGGGGACAGTTGACACATTTAACATATTGTTATAAAAATTCTTTCATTTATTTTATTGGTATATATGGGACTAAAACAATATTGCACTCTTATACTCAGATTATTAGGCTGTAATTAAACCGCATTGCCAAATGGATTAGAGTTAAAATCCAGTTACAGTAAGCAATTTTCTCAAAAATGTTTCAATTCACCCCAGTCTCCCCTATTTATATTTCGTTAAATCAGTTATCGGTTATCCGTTATTAAAATCGATCCATTTTCTGAGTTCGCCGTCTTCATCCAACGAATATGGCAGGTTAACGTTTAGGTTAAGTAATTTAGTTTTTAAGTGAGTGTTTGTTGCGACTATCACATTACTATCACAGTGCTTTCACATTTTATCACAGACTATTGCCTCATATTAGTATGTACATAATGCTAATTTAAAGAAATGAACATAGTATAATATGCACAGAGTAAAAAAAACCTTAAATTGGTAACATAAACACTGAATAATATCGCAAAAAATGTTGATGAATTTAATTTGAAACGTACAACGTGGAAGATAAGTTTTTGTATAAGTTTCAAGATAACAAGTTAGCGTTTGCGCAAAGATCATTTGGTTTGGTTTGAGAAGAGACAGTGAGAAGTTTTTTGCGAGTCAAGATAAAAAAAAAACAAACAATATAACCCAGAAATTTGGACTTTTGGGGATGGGAATTCCCAGACTACTTCGCTGTGACCCGAATTCCTAGATTACAGGAAGAATAAATAGGGTACAAATACATATTTGTATCGAGCTGGCCAAATTCCAAAGAAAAAGGCCACGATTCTTTGAAGAAGAAGAAGAAGCTCCATTTTCGGGTTTATAATGTCATGAAACGTAGAGAAAATGTGAAAAAAGGGGGGTGTTAAAAAAATGTCTGTCTGTCTGTCTGTACGTAAACCTTAACTTTTGAACAGTACGTCCGATTAAAAAAAATCTTTCACCAATGGATTCAGGATCTTTTCTATTTGCATCACATCAAATATGGTTAACATTAGCCTAGCACAAGGGGGTCAAAATGGACAAAAACTTAATATTTATGGTAGGATTTTTTTTTTGCATAAATGAAAATAATGTTTAATTCCCTACAAGAACATATGTGATCATTTTTATCGTAGAACTATTATTTTCCGAGATATAGGCATTTTAATAAATTTTGATATATTTTTTACATATAAAGAACTTTCACTTTCGGGTTTAGACCGTGTTAATGGATTTTCATAACCATAACCACAACTCGTCATAAATAGTGACACAAGTTGATTCGAAACTTAGTTTCAGATTAATCCCTGAAGATGTCTCTAGTAGTGAGAGACGAAACGTCGGAAAGTGAAAATCCATTAACACGGTCTAAACCCGAAAGTGAAAGTTCTTTATATCTTAATGGCCGTGAAAGCTTAAAATCTAAAATATTTTTTACATTTTTAATTAGATTTCAAATTTTGAATAAATTTATATCTGATAAAAAACAATCCTATAAAGCTAGAAAGACAAAATAAAAGGAAATGGTCAAAAAATACAGAAAAAGTAACGAATCCGTGAAAAAAGAATAGACTTAAACTTTAAGGATTAGTTTAATAGTATATTAAAGTACTAGTTTCATAACATACGCACGAGTACAAGTTTAGAAACCGAGCCGCTTGCGGTGAGTTTTCTAAAGTACTAGTGCGCTAAAAACGTGTTATTAAACGAGTGCTTTATACAATTTTTTCTATTTTGCTCTAAAATTTTAAAAAACTTACATTTAAATTGATGACTGATTTAGGGATTTTTGTTTCGAATTGGCATTACAGTTTTCGCCATGTTTAAAATTCTAAGAACAATATTATTTTGATATATTTTATAGTCATTTCTTCTCTTTTCCACTGCAAGTAACCAAGCCACAATTTTAACACGGTAAAACATAACATAAACACAAAATTTTGTAGAAAATTTAACTTTAAACTGACGTTCACAATTGCACGGCAAACGTCAAGAGATTGATTTTTGTCTGTTGCCAATCCAAAAGAAAAAAAAGTAGAGATCTCTTATAGGCCTATAAGAACACGCAAAATGCGTGTGATTATGAGCTTATAAGAGTCGCAAAATAGAAAAAATACATAAGAAGATTCCCACCCATATAGAAAAGGTACCCGTTTCGCATTTTTGTATTTTCGCGCAAACCGAGTAGAAAAATTAATTAACAAGTTGAGTTTAGGTTTAATTAAAATTAATTAATCTGACTTCAAAACCAGTAATGTTAGCTACAAAAAAATTAGCAATATACAAAACTAAACAACAAGGTATATTTGGTTAAGGATAAGCCAACGTATAATGTCCAATGTACAACGTCCAATGTACCTGTCTATTTTGTATAAATTCTCCACATTGAAATATCTTTAATGAGTTTAGTTTAGGCTTAAACTAACTTCATAACAATGTGAGTTACATAGAAACTAGTGATGTAAAAAACAAAACCAAGGTCGACTTTGTTAAGGATTCAATGGTTCAGTGTCTAATAGTCCTCGGGCCCACGCACAGTAGAATTTTTTTGATTACCTCACCGTTGAGACTTTGTATATGTGTTCTTTATGTCCAGTCGAACAACTTCTTACATAAGAAAATTATTGGTAGCGGTTTTTTTTTTGGAGCAACCCTTAACTTTAGGGCGTCTGACAACGGTATTGCCCGAAAATTTTTGTCGGACAAGGTTACCACTTTGATTTTAAATATTTGTATTAAACGATACTGAAAAAATCAGTGTAGGGTGCTAAATTTTATGACATTATAATTTTACCATTTTAGGTGTACCTAGCACCTCACAGCTTTTTTCAGGATCGTTTAATAAAAATATTTAAAATCAAGTGGTAACCTGTCCGACAAAAATTTTCGGGCAGTACCGTTATCGGACGCCCTAAAGTTAAGGGTTGGTGCCAAAAAAAAAAACGCCCCGCTACCGAGAATTTTCTTAAGTAAGAAGTTGTTCGACTGGACATAAAGAACACAAAGTCTTAACGGTGAGGTAATCAAAAAAAATTACTGGGCGTGGGCCCGAGGACTATAATACCCAATGTATAATGTCCAAAGTACAATATCCAATGTAGAATGTCCAATATAAAATGTACATTGTACAATGTATAATGTCCAATGGACATGTCTACTTTGCATAAACCCTGTACATTAAAATATGATTTTAATGTACTAAGGTAATATTAAAAGATTTTAGTTACGCTAATTAGGTATTTATGTAAACTCCATTAAATCCTCAAACGTACGCAAAACTAGATTTAACTAATATGTTTAAAATTCATGATATGTATAACTTTTGTGTCTATAAAGTAGTTAAACGGCGTAAATGTTTATGAAACAAAGCTGCTATAAATTATGGCCCCTACACGGAAAGAAATTAGTGGGCTCTGCGCTATACATTATAAGATATTTGGTAACAGTGGCAAATTATAGTGATTTAAGCTATAGATTATAAGGGACACAATAACTAATAATGTTAAAAATAAATTGGAAACGATTATATATATTACAGACACGATTATATTTATTACAGGCACTATTATAAATTTACAGAAATTTTATTATATTATAAAAATTATTAGCACGGACAATAATTATATCTATTTAAGCTATAAATGCCATACTATTTGTTATATTTTATTATTCACTAAACAATTAAAGTATTTCATATAAATTTTTACACTGACTGCCATAATTGTAAGAGAAAGCCTTGTATTTATATAATAAGCGATTATAATTTGCTTGGTATGTGTGTTATAGCGCTCCTAGCTATAATTTTTTTTTCCGTGTAATATATTTAAACATAATTATGACTAAGAGGATAATACATGGAGATATATTTTTTATTAAAGTCAGTAATGACATACATATTAGGGCATATTCACAGTCTCGCATAACAATATAGTACATAAGAATGAGATGCCGTGATTGGCTTGAAGTGCCGCCATGTATCTTGTAAGCCAATCACGGTACCGCATTCTTATGTACTATGTTATTATGCGAGCTTGTGGATATGCCTTTAATTTTGTTTCCCTAATTAAATTCCTGCATTAAAAATTGAAAATTTTTATGAATTTTTACTTTCTCACAAAGTATTATTTTTTTGCCTAAATCATATTATTTTTTCCATACGTCGAACAAAATCAAATTAAGAAAAAAAAAATGATCTGTCTGTCTGTCTGCTATATCCACGATAACTTAAAAACGCTTTGAGCTAGGGACATAAAGTTTGGTATGCAGATATATTTTTAAATTGTCTTGGATGAGTTCGTATTTGAGAAATATAGGATAAGGGAGAGGGGGGCAAAAGAGGGTATAAATTTTTGTTTTGTTCGTAATTTTTTAATTATTTGGAATAGAAGAAAAAATTTAAACCACAAAAAAGGTAAAATATTACATAAAAATTGTATTTATCATTTTTACCAGCCCCCTCCCCCAAAATTTAAAAAATAAAATTGTTTCTGTACATTTCTTTTTTATTATTCACAATAGAAATTTTTTTATTATAAACCACATAAGGGAATGTTCAAGTATTACGTAACGCAAAATTTGGCCATTTTTTACCCCCCATGTAACGCGGGGTAACATGTTCAAGTGCCTCCACCCCCCCTCCCATTTGTTACGTAACATTTTTTTTACAAAAAGTAAAGAAATTGAAAGTAAATTTTGCTTTAAGGTTTAAAGCGGTTTTTAATCGGTTATTGCTTCCGTGTTTTAACCAAAAACCGGTCTGTGGAAATTTCCCAACCGGTTAAATGAAAACCAGTGGGGAAATTCCATTCCATGTCTATTTTCTGGCCTAGATCATTGTTAAAAACGTGATCCAATAAACATTTCATAAGTTTATAATTTTTTAAGTTACGTAATGTTTACTGATACCCACCTCCCCTATGTAACGCGGCATAACGTTTTTGAGACACCCCCACCCCCTAACGCGTTACGTAATACTTCAACTTTCCCTAAAAGGTAAAATAAAATTACACAAAAAATTTTATTATATTTTTTTTTTCTACCTTCCACTCCCTCAAAATGTAAAAAAATCAGGACATAACTTTTTTATTATTTACAATAAAAGAAAAATTTAAAACACCACCTTAAAGGTAAAATAATATTACACAAAAAATGTTGTAATCAATTTTTTCCTACCCTAAATTGCATGTACTTTAAAACAGAATATGTAATATTTAAAACATAATATGTAATATATTATATAAAATACACCCGGGAGTAATTATAGAAATTTTAAATTATATATTTGTAAACTATGACAAAAACCAGGTCACATATCTATTTATTTCTGAATATTTGTCTCAAATTTAACGCGAAATGTACACCAATATTTTGTGACATCTTCAAAACTTAATATTACAAAACTTTAAATAATAAACTTACGTCCATGCATGAGTTAATATTATTTCCAATCTTGATATAAACTTTCGAAGTTTCTCGAACTTTGAGACTTGGCAAATAAAATTCGACTTGAAACGTTTTGAAAACAAAACAAACATATAAAAGTAAAATAGAATAGCCCATATTTAAATCATTTTAAGTATACGACAAATCTGCTTGGTCCCAAAAAAACTCTAAAATTTAGAGTTTAAACCTTATCTACTAAATATTTAGTTTCCCATACTGGTTTGAAATTTAACGTGAAACATGACATCTACCGGGTGTCCCAACTCTATTTACCCAGCGATTTTCTCAAAAACTAAAAGAGATAATCAAGTTCTGCGAAAACCGTCTTAAATTAGACAACTTAAACTATCTTTTAGTATATATTTTTATACTTTCAGCTCTTAAAATGTGGGCAGGGGGGCATGGTTTTTTTTTTTAAATATATAGGGGAGTCGTGTGATACATCATTTTAAAGCAAATAAAATTCTCTATTGGACTGTATATTTTTTAATTTTAATTTTTTTTTCAATGATTTTTTTATTTTAGTTGCTAAAAATTGCGATTTTTTAAGTTTTTTCTTTGTAAAAGAGATAATCAAGTTCTGCGAAAACCATCTTAAATTAGACAACTTAAACTATCTTTTATTATATATTTGATACTTTTAGCTCTTAAAATGTGGGCAGGGGGGCATGGGGGGATTTTTTTAAATAAATAGGGCGTCGTGTGATACATCATTTTAAAGAAAATAAAATTTTCTATTGGACTGTATATTTTTTAATTTTAAATGTTTTTTAGGGTTTTGATTTTTTAATTTTAATTATAATAATTTTAATTTTTTAGTTTTTTTTTTGTAAATTTTTATTTATGTCAATTAAAATTATTAAAAGTATAATTTGCTTTTTGTCATCATGAAATTAGTAATTTTAAAAAAACTGTTTGAATTTTTAGACAAATTTTGACAAAAATATCTATTTTCAACCCTATTTTAAACCCAAAAACAAAGGTCTGAAAAATTAAAAAATATATAGTTAAATTGAGAATTTTATAAGCTTTAAAATGATGTATCACACGACCTCCTTTCTATTTAAAAAAATGTCCCTCTATGCCCTAAAATATCTGCTAAAAGATAGTTTTGTCTTATTTAAGACGGGTTTCTCAGAACTTGATTATCTCTTTATTTGTAATATTTTATTTTTGTAAGGTGCAAATCAAATAAACTTATTTTAAATTTAAATAAAACGGTGAAAGTCAACTTTTATAACACATCCCCGAGTTTACGAACTGAAGATGTCTCCGATAAAGTTAAGTTTTTAGGTTCATATTTGGACTCAAAGTTAACGTGGATAGATCAAGTTTCTTTTGTTTGTAAAAAATTAAACAGTTCTTTTTTCGCCATCCTAAAACTAAAACCCAGCGTCTCAACTAAAACTTTAATAAACACATATTATGCTATGGCGCATTCTCATTTATCATATAATATAATTATATGGGGTCGAAGCACCGAATTAAATAGGGTTCCTGCTGCAAAAGAGGATAATAAGAATGATCTTTAATATTAAATACCGGCAATCGTGCAAAGAGATTTTCATAAATAATAAAATTTTAACCGTCATATGTATATTTATTTTTAAATGTGCCGTCTTCGTTTTTAAAAATGTTTGTCTTTTTATCAAAAATTCAAATTTAAATTGTTATGTAACTCAAAATTCCGATCAATTAGTAATTCCAAAACATAAGAGTGCAAAATATGAAAAGGGACCATATTACTCTTGTATTAAAATTTTTAATAAACTTCCAAAGAGTATAAAGGAAATCAAGAGCTTACCAAATTTTAAGAAAAAACTAAAAATGTATTTAATAGAAAAAGCGTTTTACACATTTGATGAATTTATGAACTTTAATTGACTCGCATAATGTACTTATATGTAATTACTTTTTACATGTTATATTTATATTTTAAATTTAGTAAAGTGTGACTTATCTTATGTCTGTAATGACCGAAAAGATTAATAAATTATTATTATTATTATTATTATTATTAAATGCTTTCTTATTAGATAAAATATTATATTTTAACATTTTTAATTATTCGTTATAAAAGGTTAATAGAATATGCAGTATTGAAATATTTATTGGTCCATTTTTTAGCTCCAATTTTTGATTTTCAGAACGTGAAATTGCCTCTTTAATTGTAATTTTCTCGGAAACGGTTGGCCCTACAGTGTTATATAAAGAGTATATTTGTTATGTATTTTTAAACAAATATTAATACTTCAATTTCAAAAAATTAACAGATAAAAAAGTTTGGGGCAAAAAGGTTAAAATTACCAAATAAACATTTCATAAAATTATAGCCTTTATCAATATTAAGGCATGTGCAAAAAAATCGTTACTGTGATTCCAGAGATAAAAAATAAAATCTACTTTTTAGATGTACCCTTAGAAGGTTCGTAGCTCCCATTTTCGTAGAAACCTTTATAGGAACTTTTTTTCTTATTCTATAATGTAGAATCACCCCTTTAAACTTATTTCTGAATGTTGAATAAACATATACATGGTATACTGTATATTTTTATCCAATACTCCTCATCTTGACCTTTCTAGGAATATAATAAATTGCGATACTTTTACTATCAATGAGCTTTATTTGCATGCCAAATAATAATACTATTTGTTTTATTATATTCGAAATAATTCAAAATAAAATTTAAAAATACTTAAAAATCATATTTTACTTAATTTTAAGGAAGCGGGCCATAGCGGGCAAAATTAATAATATAGGTATGTTTTTACGAACACTTATATGGAATCGCTTATAAGTTCGCACAGCTTCGCACCATAATTTTTTTTTAATTTTGTGTCTTAACGTGTTGTTGCAACAATACGTTGAACATAGGTAGTTAATTTCCAGCAAGGTATACCAACTTGAATTGAGTATAAACCGTATATTTACGATTTTATCTCTAAATAGTTTTATTCCAAACCTTGTGACAAATTATAGCCCTACTAGAAATCAAATTGTAATTTTTATATTCCAAATTAAGTACCCTCGCATCAAAAAACGTGTAAAATCGAAATTTCTGCACCGTTAGGAAATAATTTTTCAAACACCTCAGAATTTTCAAAGCAACTTATAATTATAGTTCTCCGCATAAAAGAAAGTCTCCGACGGAAGGGGGAGGAATCATTCGCGCTCTCTTTTTTCCGTCAAGAGCGTTATAAGATGTGCTTACAACGGACCTCCCACTTGCACACACATTCCAAATATATTTCCCGTAGCCACAGATCCGTGCGTCAAACTTTATTTATAAGATATTTTAAATAGTTTCAACAAACATAAACAACAAACATTCTACAACAAATAATAATTCAAAATTTAGTAGAAAATAAAAAAAAAACACTTTTTATCTGCACAAGAAATATTATTCTACGATCAATAGTTACATTATAATAAGCCAGTTATCGCAAAAAATATTAGTATTTGTTCCCTTTGTCCCCCTTGCCTGATCCCAATGTTAACCATATTTGACGTCAGGTAAACTACAAAGGTCCTAAATCGTACAGTGAAAGATTTTTTTAAATCGGACATTTTTTTAGAAATTATAAAGTTTAGAGACAGAGGACAGACAGACCGATATTTTTTAACACCCACTTTTTTCTCATTTTCTCGATGTTTCATGGCATTTTTAGTCCGAATATGCATTTTTTTTTTTGATTTTTGGTCCACTTCGCCCATAAAACAATAACGCGCTAGAAAAACAGACATGCCTTTGGCCGTTGGAGATAAGCATTTTTGTAATGTAGTGATTATAAAAAAAGTACGTAATATGTACATACTATAATAAATTAGAAAAAAAGCAAAAAAAACGTCGGCCTCTACGATTTTTTTTATTCGCCTAAATTACTTTTTTAGGTGTGTTTAACCCTAGGTTAGGCGCGCTTGTTTTAGTTACGAGATTAGTCGCGTGGTCTACACTTGTAGACCATTTTATTTTTTGTTTAAAAAAAAACACATTTATATTTTTAAAAACCAAATATCTTATGTTATTTATTTGGTTGTATCTAAAAGTTATTTACATATTTTTTTCAAATTATTATTGTTTTAGTAAGTGTTAAGGGTAAAAGAAAAATGATATACAATTCTAACATATATTTTACATCTGTACGGTAATTTGTAAAAAAAAATAAAAATAACTTAACAAACTTTCTGAAACTAAAACATTTGTTTTTTTTAACATGTACGATTATAAAAAAATAAAAAACACCTAAATTAAAAGAAAAAAATATTATAAAATTTGACTCGAAATCATAGTAACTTATGCGCCTTGTACATGTGCTCTTTGCAATCGTAGTTATGATATTTTGAGCATTTTTTTTTAGATTTATTTTCCCTTCTTAGGCACATTTAGTTTCCACAGTAATTTTTAGTTTTATAGAACAGAAAATTACCTTATTTATCAAAAACAGTACGTATGCTCTTTCATGCCCAAAAAGACTCGTGCCAGTGTCTTCCTATAAACCGCTATTTTTTTTGGTGGTAAAGACATATTGCTTCTTTAATTTATCTTTAAACTAATAAACTAACTTTGAAAATCAATATTCACAAAAAGAAACCATAAAAACTTACACAAAATAAAAAAATGCAAAAATAAAAAAGGTAACGTGGTTAGTCGCGCGGTCTACAATTGTAGACCAGGCAGGTTTCAATATGAATAAAAACAATATTATACCCATTCAAAGTGTGAATTATTACTGATCTAATAGATTAATGCATAATGCACAGCTACTCGAAGGGGCGCAAGCGTAAACACTCCGTGTAAAAAGTTACCCAGCTAAAAAAAGCATGGTCTACGATCGTAGACCGCGCGCCTAAAGAAGGGTTAAACAATTTATGAAAAAAAAAAAAAAAAAAATCAGGGGTCGGAAACAAAAAGTTAAAATTTGCAAAAAACCACCGTGATTTAGTTTCGCATATGTGTTTGAAATTTAATGCGACACATAAAAAAAACTTTAAAACTTAATAATATAAAACTCTGAATAATAAACTTACGTCCATGCATGAGTTAATATTATTTCCAATCTTGATATCAACTTCCAAAGTTTCCCGAACTTTGAGACTCGGTGGCAAATGAAATTCTGCCTGCAGTGGTTTGAAAACCTGGACTTTGACAGCTGGGGAAAAACGTAGCCCGCTGCTGGACACTGTGAGCGCCCAGAGGGACCATTTTCCCGCCTCCTGGGGTGCGGAAATGGTCATTCCTGTCGAGGCCACTTCAGCGCTGAAAAAGTAAACAATTTGGGATTAATATCGAAAGTTTTATGGTTTTTTCTTTCTTTTATTTCTCCGATAAAATTTTATTTTATAGATATTTTATAGATATTTTATATTTTCTTTGCAATAATTTATTACATAAGGGAGGTTCCAAATACACTAGCTATTTTTACAAGCTTAGAAATAAAGACAAGGCCCTGTTTTGACAAACTCGGAATCATAATATTTCAATACCTATACAGGGTTATTCAGAAATAAGCTCGAGAAATTTAAATGAACGTTGGGGCATATGCAAAAATTCGTTACTGTGGTTTATAAAGTTCCAGAAATATTAAATTAAAACTACTTTTTAGATGTACCCTTAGGAGGGTCGTAGCTCCCTTAGGCTCATTTTCGGGCCAACCTTTATAGGAAGTTTTTTTCAAATTTTCTAACGTAGAATCACCTCTTAAATTTATCAAACTTATTTCTGAATAACCTTGTATATTTACTATATTAAAGATTTCCTACCAAACAATTAGGCCGCGCTATGCAGAAAGCTACCAACCCACATTGTGAGGTGACAGTAAGTTACGGAACATTTTACACAATATCTTTTACAGGAATTAAATTAAAGATTGCATATTTTGTGCATGTTCTGATACATGAACAGGTTAAACGAATGGTTATATTTAGGGGCTGTCCATATAATACGTAACGCGCCTAGGGGGGAGGGGGCAGAGAAATTGTTACAGTTTGTGACAGGGGGAGGGGGGGTCTAGGTAAACGTTACGTAACGGAATTTAATAAATTTAATGTTTATTTCCTAAGCTTGGCAGATGTATTTTTATTTCAACATAAATTACTATTTAGTGGCCCATAATTCCCCTTTTCACACAAAAATTGACGAAACTATGCATATTTAAATAATATTGTAATCAGTAAAAAGACTGTTGACATTGATATTAAAAAAAAAATCTTACGGCCCTGTTCTTGCGTGATCTTGCCGATGAATCATCGGCGATGATACATTTTCGCGCTGAATGTGTACTCACAGAACACCAATGTGTGTACTATTTTGTGTACCTGTGCATAAACAATATACGTATTAAATGTGACACTCAGTGTAAAAAGAGGTACCTAGTATTTTTTTCCTGTGTGATATTGATTATGAATATTTTTTTAAAGTTTGAGTGATTTTTTCGTTTAAGTACATTAAGTGCTATATGTATTATTATAATAAATATGTATCATTTTAACACTGTCTTTTTACCGTCTTGCATTATGCGGAATTCTGTATCAAGATATGCTAGAAAAAAAATACAATTTTTTATATTGTTACGCGTTACACAGGGGGGAGGGGGGGGGTGTTGATAAATGTGACAGTTTGTTACACAGGGGGGGGGGAGGGGGTCAATTTTTTTGAAAAATTGCGTTACGTAATATATGGACAGCCCCTCAGGTGTTTTAGACAAAACGTTTGAAAATTATTATTATTATTATTATTATTATTATTATAAAGTTTGTTCAGGCTAAGGGCAAGCCCTATTGAGCCTATAATACTATGCATATACAGTTAAGTTAAAATATAAATTTAAAACAGAGAAAAAAATAATAAAAATAAAAAAAGAAAAACAAATAAATATTTAGTTCCAAAATTCATCTAGCCTATTCTTGAAGGTATTAAGCGATGGGGCCTGGACCACATACTCAGGCAGCGAATTCCACTCATTACGAATGCGGCAAGACCAAAAATGCTGACGGAAAGAAGTTCGATAATGAGGGAAAAAGTTTAACAATTTACTGTCATCTCACAACGTGGGTTGGTAGCTTTCTGCAAAACGCGGCCCAATTATGTTCTGTTTATAAAACAAAATACTAACAAACAATTAAGAGTCTTAATTTGTATTAATTTATGTATGTTTTCGGCATGTGCATTTTTTGTGACAGATAAACTAATTTTAATATAATTTTTGCGTTTTTTAGATTTTTAGGTATTAGGTCGTAGGAAAAATAGTATAAGCACCTCGACTCAAACCATTTCAATGCACATCGAGTGTTTTTTTGTCGACAGCGCCTCGTAGAAAAAGCACTCTCGTGCTCTAAAAACTAGGTTCGATGCGTAATATACTATAATTTGTTATTTAATTTTGTTAGATTGTTTTGTTGAAAAAACTATTTTTTATATTCTTATTATCTACCAGGTATATCATACCTATCTAAATTAATACTAATTTTAAAGTTTCCTTTTATTTATTTTTTAAAGATAGAACACCAGACAGCAGTGATTTGTACCGTTAGATATTCTTATCTTATTTAAGTTTGTTCTTGGATCTTGGACCTGGCAGATTTAATTTAAAATGTCGGCATTACGTTGGCAAAAATTTAATCTTATAAAGAATAGCCCTATTATTCTTTCTTTAAATGGAAACTGTTACAGTGAATTTTATAGTTTTTTTAGGAAAAAAATATATGTTTAAATTTCTATCATTCATTTGCATATACATTAAATATTATTTAAAAGGAAAAGGACATTATATTTTGTTAAAGAAGGGTATCGTTTTAAATAGGAGTTTTGGGCTAGATAAGAAAAATATGTTTTTGTTTAAAAAATTGGAAAATGATAAAAAGAAATGATAAAAAACTGTGTTATTTTTTAATAAAGAACAAAATGAAACAAAAATTAAAAACTCAGGAATTATTTGTTATCGAAAACCCGACAACATCGCATTATTCTTGCGCTAAATGTGACTATTTTATTGAAAAAAGTAATATTTTTTGTTATCTTAAAACCAACATAAATACATTTAGCTAGAATGTATAATAAAAACACTGTAAAATATTAATTAAATATATTTATTTTTAAATAAATATATTTAATTAATATTAAAAGTTAAAAGTATATGTGTAACTTTTTCATAATCTAGTTAAATCATATCATGGAAATAAACTAATTTGAAATATTGAAAGCCACATTAAATTACTTGTCTTGGGTAACACTGTCCTAGGGAACTACATGCTTTGGTTTATCGTTGAAACTGCTGGTTTGCTTACAATGTTATTATAGTATAAATACCTCAAAAATAACTCCATAATCGTACTGAAGCCTAAGAAACTAGTCACATAAGTCTAATTACACATTGAGTTATAGTATATTAAATCCGTAAAAACTAATAAAACCAACAAAATATTTTAATATTATAGTCAAGAGCAGTGAACACAACACAGGCTCTTTCTTTTGGCCCCACTCTAGTAGTTAATGTGCAAAGTTATTTTTATTTTGACGAGATGACATTTAACACTTGAAGTTTCGTGCAATGTTGCCAAATCGTACATTGGCATATGTCAAAATTCTTAATTAAAATAATTAATTGAAGTATGTTCCGGGATGTAAAAAGGGCTGAAATTTTGGCTAAGTATTTATTTTTTATGTATCTATAAGCATGTAAAGTCTTATCGTTGCAGGCGATTTAGCCCAAAATGCGATACCCTTCTTTAGCTTTCTAAAAAGTTTTGAGTACATTACGAACTAAGACTATGTGTCGTTTCCGTCGTTTCCCCACCACGTCGGCTTGTGCTGCCGAAGATCTAAGCACACAGTACAGAAAAAGGTTTGCAGTGGATAATGCCGCATAGCACTCGGACCTGTGATACTACCCGGGCGCACCGAGAGGGAGCAGCAAGGTAGCTGTCAGGTCTGTTGGCAGAGCTCACTTTAAGGACTTCCAAGCAACCAGGATCTGTACTAAGGCTGCAAGCGAAAATGATCCTTAAGCAGTTTGGCGCCGGTCCAAGTGCACTGGCAGCCAATAAACTTAAGGATCAAAGCCGCTCACTTAGCCAAAAAAGCCGACAAAACGAGGTTCGGATTCCTCGCTAAACTGTAGGTTCCGGGGTACAACAACTAAAAATCCTCGTTAGAGTAGAAAAACTAGTAACACAGGGGTAGGCAAAAAGGACCATATGGTCT
>OY294047.1:16398300-16443346 GCA_958510825.1 Brachypterus glaber | reverse complement strand
TTATGGCCATTGGAATATCCTGCCAGTAAAATATGTTATAATTTATAACTGTAAATGTTTTTCATTGTTTTGGAAAAAATACATTTTGTATAACTGTCAAATAATTTTGCGCCATATATTTTTCAAAACAACAAGATTTTAAATGGGAAAAGCATTGTAATTGTTAAACAACGAAAGACCATAAATTTGACCTTAATCAGAAATGCGCTTTATGTTATGAACGAAACAAATATTTCATTTTAAACATAGAAACATACTAACACATATTATATTTACTACTGCCAGACAAGAAACTCGTTTGTCGGTATTAACGCGTTGACTCTCTCATGAATCACATGCGATTCATGATGCGTTTTCCCCACAAGTCCATGAGGCATATGTCATTCATTTCTGTACCCGTTAACACTATTTTTTTTAAACACTGCAGGACGTGGTGGCCTAGGTAATTTCTATTAAGTAGACTAAAATATAGAATATTTTTATTTTCTATCGTAGAATCATGTTTGACTCATTGGACTCTAGGGGGGTTGGAGACAAAAAAAATACATAAAAGGCACATAGACGTTGGACGGTTAGACATAAGGGGACAGAAAAAATTCTTCTGGGCTTTTGTACTATTGTACGCACTTTGACCCTGTAGTTTAACTTGTTCCGTTATATTCATATTTTAAACGTTGTGACCAGAATACTTAAAATTAAGTATTTGTTTCACTCCATGTATCGTAACATGTACAAAATTTGAAATATGAGTAAAATATTCAACAACCTAGGCACAAACCTTGTTTAAATCTGAACCTACCCTGTCTGTCATGGAAACGATTGTTGCAATAAATTTTTCCATAGTAAAGGAGCCTCGATTAAAGTTAAACCAGGCTTGTACAACCGGGCCCTTATGTCATTTTACAATGTGGGTTAACATATTATTGTAAAACACTTCCCAATTTAAAGAAAGGTTTTGAAAATGTTATTTTGCGTCCCTATTCTCATTTCAGTGATTCTTATTCACCGGTGAAAGCCACTTCATAGTTGTTCTTCTAATGAAGTGATTCAGCTCCTCCCATATTCACCGAAATAAAAGTACCACAAAGAAAGGCTGTAAAAGTAATTACAAGAATGAGGACCCCCTGAACCCATTACACAATCCGTCCAACCACCTTTTACATGAGAAAACTAGTATAAAACCTATTGGTAACAGACTTACAAGAGTAAGAAAAAAGTTCAGTGCAAACAACGGAAATATGGATAAGATAAGAACAGTACTAAACTACACACAACTAATCCAAAGAGACGAAACCCTTCTCTACCACTCTATTAGTCCTTAGTTCAAGAAACACTCATGTTATTTATCATTATTATTATCTATTTTTTTTACAAAATGTATCATATTATATTTAGTTACTAAAAAAAAATTGTAAATCTTAATGTATTGTATTGTCTGAAAAAACAACATTATCCCAAAAATCATTCCTTCCCAAATGCTGCAGAGCGTAACCCACTCTTTGCTCTTTATGATTATTTAAAAAAAGTGGCTTGCGAGCCGCATAACAATTATTTAGCTCAGAATCTTTGATCCGCCGTAGAGCAGTTCTGTGGGAAGCCGGGGAATTACTTTGTTGCATAGCATCTCTTGCATTATCAAGGGGATTTTCTCTTATATAGTTAAATAGCTGCTCATGATCCTCAGCACCAATACCGTTTTTTTTTACCTAAGCCCACAGCCATTTTGTTCTAATTCTTTTAATTGTTCTTTCACTAACACCAAACTTTAGAGCTAAATCCGAGACATTTCGGCCATTTTCCAGATGAGTTACAATTCTTAATTTAATGTTTTCATTTAAATTTAGAGACTTTTTTTTTTAAATATACCATAATAATATATTTTGTCAATATGACAGTAGTTTTTTTTGACACTATTAAAATGTCAAGGCAGCTCACTTTAAATTTAGTCTGTACAAAAATAAACTGGACAATTTTTGTGGCGATTTCTGTAAAATAAGTATAAAATGTTTAAAAAGAATTTTTGTGGCGATTTTTGTAAAATAAGTATAAAGAAGAAAACAATATTTTTTTTACCATTGGTTTAAAATTTTAATAATATCATGAATTTGTCACTGTGTGAAAATTTAAGATTTCAGGTTCAGGTGAAAAGATTGTCTAAAAAAGTAACCAATTAACAATAAAATTCACTAAATGAAAACGAGGAATATAGCAATCGGTAAGTCCCTTTTGACATAAGTACAAATATTCAGTTTAAAATATGGTAACATATAAAATAAACCGCCCGCATCCATAAATTCCCACTCTCACGTCCTGGCGACCAGACCAAATTAACGGGCCACGGAGCGCCAGGGTCCTTAAGAAGGACGTTAAACAGGACCGTACTCAATAATTTAGTTATTAACTGTTATGCTTGCTACATAATTTTAAACTCTACCTGCATTAATGCAACTCAGCATTGTTGGACTGACAGTTTCGGGCTGCTGGCCCTCTTCACTACCAAAAGTCAACTCTGTACGCTGATTAAGAAAACAGGCTCCTGGTAATGAAAAGGGCCAGTATCCCGAAACTGTCAGTTTACCAATATTACTCTGTACGATGACTAGAAAATAGATTGATAAAATAATACATAATATATTTTTTTTTAATTTTGATTAAAATAAAAAATGTCTGTCCTTATAAATTTTACGTCTAACCACTCGTTAGTGGTACTATGAGCTTGAGACACAATAGTCTTATACTTGCTTCCATTTAAAGTCTCCAGCCTAGGAGAAGTATGAGTAGTTGTCTACATCTAGCAATAGATGGCGCACAAGTATACATAAATCTAATGACTTTAATTTTTTGCGAATAAAGTCAAAACTGTTTTCTTAATCAGCGTTAAGAGTTGACTCTTGGTACTGAAGAGGGCCAGCAGTCCCAAACTGTCAGTCTATCTGTCGCACTCTGTGCGATGATTAGAAAATAGATTGATGGAATAATAAATCAACACTATTGATTGGTTTTAATAAAATATTACACTTTTTATGTGAAAAGGGCTAGTTGGAAGGAGGCATCTAATGTTAGGTCACATACTGTTATTGGTGCATACTATTTTGAAGAGCGAGCTGTGAGTTACACTCTAAAAAAATGGTGGTAAACTTCACATAAATGTATTGAAAGTAATTAACCCATACATGTTGTATACATAGTCCAGGGATATGAGCAAAAAATATACCCTTTTGGGGACAGTGGCGGCAGACTAACATCTCTACTCTAAATTTCTCTACTCCCTAACATCCCTACTTCTTAACATCCCTACTCCACAACAACTCTACTCCGTAACATCTCTACTCCATAACATCTCTACTCCGTAACAACTCTACTCCACACTATAAGGACTTTATTAGCCACTTAATAATAAATGAGCAGTTCAAAGAACAAAGAATCTTCTTCTTCTAGATTATTTTATTTTTTTCGTAGAAAACGTTTATCTTTAAATTAAAATCTAGAACAATCATAAATAAATTATTCTAAAAGCCACAATGACCGCTTACTCTTAATATGCACTAATAAGTAAGTAATTAATAAATTAAATTCATATTTGACAGTGACTTAGCACGACAAATATTCATTTGAGTTAAGACAAGTGGCTAATCGACTGCATATAGTGCGGAGTAGAGTTGTTACGGAGTAGAGATGTTATGGAGTAGAGATGTTATGGAGTAGAGTTGTTGTGGAGTAGGGATGTTATGGAGTAGGGATGTTGTGGAGTAGAGAAATTTAGAGTAGAGATGTTAGTCTGCCACAGTGGCTCATCCAGAGGTCTGTCAAGTTTTTCAGGTAATACAAGTGTATAGAAGCAAAACCTATATATTGCTTCGGTGGATTTGGTGTGGTTTTTAAAATATTAACAATTAAAGGCCAGAAGATGTCTATTTTTCCACATTTTTTCATACCTGTAAAAAAGTTGAGTTTTTTTATCAACAATCAAAGTACCATCTTGTAGGAAATTAAAAAACCTTTAAAATTGGGTTTTTTAAATGTCGATGACTGTTATTGTGTAAAAAGTTGAGTCTTATCATACTTAATTTGTGGTTAAAATTTCAGAACGATTCATTCAATAGTTTTTGCAAAACTGCAATTGTTTATCCCAGGGGATAAATTCTGAACGTAGATGTGATATGATAAATTTCCAGCGAAATTATATTATCATATCACGCTTTTTTTACAAATTTCAATATTTCGGTATTCACGAATTTCACGAATTTAGTTCGTTGCTAAGAGATTTCGCTAATCACAAACCTGACAGTTGTTTTTATTTAAATCGAGTCGAAAACAGTGAAAAAATTGTCAGTCTGTCTGTCTGTCCATCTGTCTGTCTGTCTGACTGTCTGACTGTAAACTCGATAACTCCATTTCTAAATAAGATATTGACAAGCGGTTTTTTGCATATTGTTTCTTATCATATTTTGAAGAGGTGATTAGATTTTGAGGGTAAACAATTAGGGGTAAAGGGGTAAGAATGGGGTAAAACTCCTATTTTTAGCGTTTTTTGGTTATAATTAAGTTAATTATTATTGTATTTTATTAATTTAGCGCTTATGATATGATTTTTTTTAATTGCTCAAAAAATGTTATAAACAATTTTTTTCCTAAGATACATTGTTTTCGAGATATTAGCGATTATAGTAGTAAAATGATTTTTTAACATAACTCATTTATACAGGGTGTATTTTAAATTTGAAAATATGACAAAAAGTTCCTATAAACATATGTCTAAAAATGCGTCATAATGGAGCTACGCCCCTTTGAAATTGGCTAAAAAAATCGGTTTTTATTTAATAACTCAGGAACCCTTTGAGATATATTAACGAGGTTTTGCACGTGAATTAATCCTAATAAGGTCCATCTTTGTATGTCATTTTCACGTACTTATTTAAACCAGGGGTGTGCGAAACGGGTGGGCCTTATTAGTTTTTTGTCCCAAACTTATTTCTGTGTAACTTTTTTGCAATTTTATTTTTGAAATATGATTCCTCAGGTCAAAATACATAAAAAAGGTACTCTGGTTGTAATACTCTAGGATTAACTGTTCTCGAGAAAAGTTCATTTAAAGGTGAAATTTCACGGTTCGAGGACGAAAAATTAAATACTAAAATGTCGAAAACCAAAATTTTAATGATGCAATGTTATTCTACATCAAAAACTAAGAAAAAAAGTTTCCATACATGTAGGTGGAAAAAACGCTTTTAAAGCTACCATAGCCCTTTAAAAATGGTGCATATTTAGGAGACTATAGCTCCATTAGGATTGATTTTTGGAAGTACCTGTATATGAGGTTTTTTTCTTAGTTTTTAATGTACATTCGCTTAGCATCATTAAAATTTTGCTTTTCAACATTTTAGTATTTAATTTTTCGTCCTCGAACCGTGGAATTTCACCTTCAAATGAATTTTTCTCGAAAAAGGTTAATCCTACAGTATAACAACAAGAGTACCTTTTTTATGTATTTTGACCTGAGAAATCATATTTCAAAAATAAAATTGCAAAAAAGTTACACAGAAAAAAGTTTGGGATAAAAAACTGATAAGCCCCCCCCCCATTTCGCACACCCCTGGTTGAAATAAGTACATGAAAATAACACATAAAAACGGGCCTTGGTAGGATTAATTGACGTGCAAAACCTCGTTGATATATCTCAAAGGGTTCCTGAGTTATTAAATAAAAACAGATTTTTTTTGCCACTTTCAAAGGGGCGTAGCTCCCTTATGACGCATTTTTAGACATATGTTTATAAGAACTTTTTGTCATATTTTATGATGTAGAATCATCTGTTAAAATTTCCTATTTCAAATAAACCGTGTATACTGATTAAAAAAATTATTATTATTATTATTATTTCAAATAAAAGATCTTTTTAATCCCTACAAAGAATGTTTTATACAGTTTTTGCTAGAATATAACGTTTTGGACTTTTGGATACAGACTTTCAAACTTTAATAAATTCTGCAACACGCAGGTGTATTAATGGTTGTCTATTTACGTCATCTCACAACTTTCCTTTTCATAACGTTTTAAATTGACAAGGTGCTTTCAACTGTTCACCTGGTTATTTATTCATTCCCTAACTCAAATAAAACAGAAATCTTGTAGGGTATATAATGTAACCTAATAAATAATTAAATTCTTGGGAAAAGCAAAATAATTACGGATCTGACCAGTGTCCCTAAAAAGATCAGTAAATTGTCTAAATTTTGCTCGTGAACTAGTAGACAGATGTGGTCCCATAAATTAAAGAGCGACCCATTTAATGCTTTAATCGGGTACATTAGCTATAGTACAGTCAACGAAGAAAAAGTTGAATCTGAGTTTTTGACTAGATGTGAATAGTGTAAGTAAGTAAATGCCTTACACCTTAAAGCATGTTACACCAGCTGAACAGTTGCCTTGTCAAAACATCGGCACTAGGCACTTATTTGAAACGTTATAAAAAGGAAAGTTGTGAGATGATGTAAATAGGCAACCATTAATACACCTGCATAATTGATTAAAGTTTGAAAGTCTGTATCTCCAAAACAGTATGTTCTAGCAAAAACCAGTTATACCATTTTTATAGGGCTTAAAAACAGCTTTCATTTAAAATATAATTTTTTGAAATCGGGCTATAAATAAGTTAGATATATATGCTAAACAAACCTTTTGCTGCTTTAATTGCCAATATCTCGAAAACAATGCATTTTAGAAAGAAATTGTAACATATTTTGACCAATTTAAAATTATGTTTCATATAAGTGCTAAATTAATAAAATACCATAATAATTGCCTTAATTATAACCAAAAAAAAAACACTAAAAATAAGAGTTTTACCCCATTCTTACCCCAATCGTATACCCCCAAAATCTAATTAGCTCTTCGAAAGACGATAAGAAACAATATGCAAAAAACCGCTTGTTGATATCTTATTTAAAAATGGAGTTATTGAGTTTACAGACAGACGGACAGACACAGAAGGACGAAAAAACTTTTTTTACTGATTTCGACTCAGAAAGCTCTAAAACGTCGAGAAATGTGAAAACAAACATGGTCAAAGATTTTGACTTTTTGGCGAAGATTTCAATACATCGGCACTTTTAGTAGCCTAAGTGCCGATGTAAAAAGTGCCATTTTTTACCCCCCGGGGACCAACCTAAAAAAAACATTAAATTCTATGATTTTGAGTCGATTATCCTATTTAAAAACGTTAAAAGCTTTAGGAACATTATGAAATTCAATTAGACATTTATTATATTAGCATATTTTTAAAAATTTAATCTCCGTCTTAAAATTTTAAACCTTCCTGAGTCGAAATTACTAAAAAGAATTGCATCTGTCTGTCTATCTCTCTGTCTGTAAACTCGATAACTCCATTCCTAAAAAAGATATCGACAACCGTTTTTTTGCATATGACGCGGCATGCCGTAGCTTCTTTAGGGCTCAGTTCCGGACCAACATTTATTAAAATTTTTTAATATTTTTGGATGAAAAATCACTTCTTAAATTTTGGCATGCTAGTTACTGATCATCCTGTAGGATAGAGAATTGCGATATATTTTTCTGGGTTCACCGTACGTACAAATAGTAAACATACGAGTCTGTATAATCCACTAATAAATTCCAATTTATAAACAGTGAAAAAGGATACACTAAAATATATATAACCAATTTAAAAGTCGATGCTCATGTTGTTTAATATCACATACATATATGTTAACACATATTTATATACTCTGAAATAAACAGTCTTCAAAAAATTAGAAAATTTACAGTTATTTTATAACTTCTTATTTTATATTTACTAGAGTACTAAATGGTGGGTTTTTAATGCACCGTTTAATTTCTATAACAGCTAAAATAAAAGTTCTACGAGTAACGCTATCCTTGGTTACAAAGCAAAAAATCAGAAGACCATGATTTTAATTGTCACTCACAGATTCTATTCTCATCACGACCATAGCTACTTTCTATACAACTGAGTAGTTAGATTATTTTTAGTTAACTGTCAGTTTTAGACTCCTTGATTGGTTAGATTTGATAGTTAACTAGTATAATCTGAGTTCTGTTGAATGGTAAGTAGCTTAAGACTACGTTTACACGATAAAGAACTACCGTAGTTATAATGGTTATTTTTATTCGATTGATTCTTGTTTCTTCCCGAAGTTTCCCTTTGGAATAGAATGGACGCGATTGTATTAGATGGACTGCATTAAGGGTTGATTCTAAATTAAGTGTGTAGAAAGGTACAAATCTTACCTTTGGTTGGTTGTCTGCTTTCTGTGGAGAGTATACTCTTTTCCAATGTCCAATGGCTGCAAATGGAGGTCCAGACTTGTAGCCTTTTCTTACACGCGATAATGTTGTAGGGGTTTATATTATACAAATAAGGGAGCGTTCAAGTATTACATAACGCAAAATTTGGCCATTTTTGACCCCCACCCCCCGCCCCCTATAACGCGGCGTAACATTTTCGAGAACCCCCACCTCCCCTCCTATTTGTTACGTAACATTTTACAAAAAGTAAAAAAAATTAAAGGAAATTTTGCTTTATGGGTTAAACCGGTTTTTAACCGGTTATTGCTTCCGTGTTTTAACCCAAAACCGGTCTGATGTAATTTCCGAAACCGGTTAACCGAAAACCGGTTATTGGCTATGGTTTTCCATCTCTAATTGTTTTTGTTTAGAGGATTTAGTTAACTGTTAACCACGCCGTGTGCAATAAAATTTGCAAGGAATTCGTCTTTTTAAGCCTAGATCATTGTTAAAAACGTGATACAATAAACATTTTATAAGTTTATAATTTTTTAAGTGTTACGTAACATTTTTACTGACACCCACCCCCCCTCTGTAATGTGGCGTAACGTTTTCGAGATTGGGAGATTTTTTATGATTCTTATAGCGCGTCTTTGTATTTTGAATACATTCTCTATATTAGATGAGTGACCCCATACCAATAGGGTATTGATATATACTAAGAAAAAGTAAGGGCCCATTACAGAGCCTTGTCCACTGCGAAATTCAACAGGGTGCCAATCAGAATTAAGATTGTTAAGAGTTACTTGCTGGCACCTATCAGTTAAGCAGGAGATCAGTAACCTTGCAGTTATTACCCTCGGGCCAGCCTTCCGGCCAGCCCTCGGCTTCAAAAAATCTACTCAATCAAAAAATTAAACTTTTCGCCCTTGTATTATAAATAACTATTTTAATATAAGGTCAAAAACTTAAATGTTTTGATTGAGTAGGTTTTAAGAAGCCGCGGGCCGGCTGATGGGGCAGGACCAAGGGTAATAAAACTTCACGAAATCGAAATTTAACTTTTTGTCCGTGTATTATACAATATTTTTTATTCGATTTTTACTAATTATAATAAATTATTAAAATATACTTAATTTTAAATTGCAAAAAATATTTCTTTTTACTGTCTTATTACTTACTAGCCGAATACCCGTGCGTTGCACAGGGCATTAAGATTAACATTTTTTTTATGAAAAATAGAGTGTACCTTGGACGTATTAAAAACGCATCTACATGAAAATGCCTAAAATAAAGTTTACAGAAAAATAATCTGGAAAAGTTAAAATAATAAAAAAACATCCACAACTGGTTATGGTTTTGAAAGAACCGCTTTATATACAATGTTTGTGTTTTTTCTTAGATTTTATTATCACCAAATTATTGTTGAATAATCTTGAACAGGCTACATAAAGTTGGCCATGGGAGAAGCAATCTTCTCTTAGATCCACGCCAGCCTATTTTAACGATTGCCCTTGCACTGATAAAAAATATAATTTAGGTTAAAGGCCTATCCAGGAGCTTGCATAAGAACATAAAACATAATAGTGCGGTGCCGTGATTGGCTTACAAGATATATGGCGGCACATAAAGCCAATCACGGCATCGCATTGTTATGTATTACGTTCTTATGCGAGCCTGTGAATAGGCACTTATTTGGATATGGCGAATTAAATTATTTGTTGAGTAATAAATTTTATTTGAGTCAAATAAATATTTAGTTCATGTAAATAAATATTTTAATTTCAAAATCATTTATTAATAGGAACAAAATTGTTTATTTGACAAAAATAATGTAACCCTCCGGGCTATTTTTGAATAGAATAAAATAATAGAATAAATTTATTAAACCAAATTCCAAATTTTACAGTACATTTTAATATAAAGATGGTGATCCGCCTAAATATAAATTTGTGCGCGGAATCAACTATTTTAACTATGAGTATATAAATACATTATTTTAAATACATATATCAGTAAATAGATAAATAAAAAAAAAAACAATGGGGAAAACAAATGAATGAAAAGGGAGGAAAAGAGGAAAAAATATATATATATAATTTTTAATAAAAAAAAGAAAAAGAGTTATTATTAAGTGAGTTAATATCAGACACGGGAGCATTAACACTAAATATTATCAATAATCGACTCCAGTAATTTATTATTTTCAATTATAATATAGGTATAAAGTTCTCTTTTAAATTTATGAATATTTTTTATGTTCTTAATTTCATTTGGGACAGTATTGTATAACTTGGGACCAAAGTAAAAAAGATACCTTTGTGTACCGGCTTTTTTAAATAAGGGCACTGCTAAATTTACATTAGAAGCTGCTTTGGTATCATGGATGTATATTCTGGATAGTTGTTTTTTATTTTTATGGGACCATAGAATTATTTGAAAAAAATAAAGTTGCCTAATTGATAAAATATTATTTTCTCTAAACAGTAGCTCAGTCGAGAACCCTCTAGGTTTTCTAAATATAATTTTTAAAATCATTTTTTGTGTTATGTCTAGAGCATGAAGGTGTGCATCTTGCTGTCCCCCCCATACGCAGATACAGTACCTTAGCAAAGATTCGACCAGTGCTCTATACACCGTTATTAATAATTTTGTACTTAAAATTTCTCTCAGTTGGTAGAACTTGTGTATAGTCCTTCTTAGTCTATCCTGCAAGTAGAGTGTATGTTCATTCCATTTAAAATGTTGGTCAACCCTAACACCAAGATATTTAACAGACGTTGATCGGCTTATTATTGAGCAATCATAAAGAACAATATTGTTTAGTTATTTAGAAGTTCAATCAATTGAATGCAATAATATCTTTTGTGAGGTACCAATTTAAGTTAGTCCATTCTAAATAAACGAGTGAGACTCATGTAGAGATTTTCCGAGATGCGCTTTGTGAGTTTAGGGCTTGCCTGCTGAAAATTGTGAAAGAGTTTTCCAAAAGCTTAGGAAAACTTGCCAGTATGGTGTATTAGTTGGTAGGGCAAGTCCGTTCAAAATTAAAAAATGTTTTTGTTTTTAAATAGTAATTTTAAATCGTAATCGCCGCAGAATAAAATAAATATATTAATAAAAAGTGTTCTATATAAATTGGATTATTACCTTTGTTCGAGAAAGATAAGTTATTGATGTAAACTAACCTTTTACGAGAATACGCTGAATTATCAATTATTAAATATTCTAAATTTAGTATTTATTTAAATTTTATTGATATATTTTACTTTGATAATTTATTATTTTATTTATTAAATAATCATTTAATCTAAATTTTATTCTTTTTATTTATTTTAACCTAGTTAGGAAAACGATTATAAATATTTCAGGGCTACGAACCTCCTCCAAAGTCAACTAGATCTTCATCCCTTATCCAGGGTAGTGGCAGCGCTATGCTATCTATTTCTCAATCATCCAGGGTTTCGACCCATAAGATGGTCGTCTTTGCTTTAGTCTTTTAATAGAAAACTCAGTGAGGTCATTAAGTGACCTGGGGTTTTACAATGGTGGCACCTGTGGTTCTATAAGGGTCGCAGGGGAGTTACAATGATGCCAGCGGGTGTTACAATAGGAGTTCCCGTGGTGTTACAATAAAATGTATTTATCACAGTAAAATAATTCAATTGACTATATCCAAACCAAATATTATGTACACACAAATAAACTGTTTTATTAGTGTGTGCCTTATTAATTGTAATGGCAAAACACACCTTTATTGAGAATTGAAACCGCTTAAATTCAAACGGATAGTCCGAGAGAATTAAGGGGATTCGAGGGATGAAGACTGTTTCCCCGTCTCCGCATTCCGCAAAATGGTATTATGAGAGCCACAACTTGTAGCCTGGTGCCATTGCATAGCTTTAGGTTATTTAAATTTGGAAGGAGCACCAACCTTTAGGGGCAGCATATGGGGAGGAAAATGACCTAAATATCGCGATTTTTACCACCTTAGGGGTCAAATATAGAAAATTTCTGAAACACGTATCATTTTGATTTTAATAAAGAATATTTTTGCTAAATTTTGTGATTCAAGGTTAAGAGGTCTCTGAGATATGCACACTTTTCAAAAATGTTAATACTTACATAATTGACCACTTAAACTTAAACATCACGATTTTTACCACCTCAGGGGTCGAATATCGAAAATTCCTGTGACACGTATCTTTTCCATAAAGAATATGTTTGCCAAATATTGAGATTCTAGATTAAAAGGTGTTTTAGATACGCATACTTTTCAAAAACACGTATCTTTTCGATTTCAATAAATACTATTTTTACCAAATATTGAGATAATATTGATATTGACTTTAAAATTAAAATTATGTGTTTGTAATTTATTTTAGTGGATGAATACAGATTACATATATACATATATTTTGAGGTTATGTTATAGAAGAAATTTTTATTTTGTACGAAATGATTATAATAAATGTATATGGTCAAAAATAACATATAGTTTAAAACCAAAACTTTTGGTCCAAAAGTGACCAAAAAGTCATATTACAGTAAAGGTAGATCATCTTCTTTTAAAAAGCTTAAAAATAGTTAACGGGCAAAAAAAACCTTTTTGGCCCTGGGGCCACAGTTCAACTTTTCGCCCGTAAAATATGAACAAAAAGTGTCGCTTTTAAAATCAATCGAATAAACTCGCTAAAACTTAATCTTTAAAAAATTCTATATCCACCCCTTAAGGGAGTAGTATTTATACTTTTTAATTAGCCTGATAAAAATTGGTATAAGCAATTTTGGGACTGACTGAAAACGAATTATATATTTAAAAAATTCTGTCTCCACCCCTTAAGTGAATAAACCACCCTTATTAATATTTTTTAATTAACCGGTAGATTTTATGTGACAAAGCAATATCGAAGACTGGCAAAAAAGTTTAAGTCTGGTAGATATACTTACATCCCAGGTAGGTAGTATACAACTTTTTTTAATTTTTATCAAATTATTATTTTTTTTAATAAGGGCGCTAATTAATAAAAAAATAAAAATACAAATAGGGGTAGTTCTACTTTTTTAAGGAGTGTGAATTTTTTAATATTAAATACGTTTTCAGAGAGACCCAAAACACCCATGTACCAAATTTTATCACCTAAAAAAATATGAAAAGGGGTTGTTCTACCCCATACAAGGGGTGGATATAGATTTGTTTAAATGTTCGTTTTAAGCGAGTCACAAAACTCCTATGTACGATTTTTATCGCCTCAATTAAAAAATATAAATAGGGGTGGTTCTACTCCCCTAAGGGAGGATAGAGTTATTTAAATATCAAATTAATTTTCAGCGAGTCTCAAACCCCACAAATACCAGTTTTTATAAATATTAAACATATACGATTTCTCTAACTTTCCCCTTATAACATCTTTAGGGTCGATTATCTCGAAAACTGAACCGACGATTTTTTTTCTTGACTGATTTGGATTCAGCATGAAAAATATGTCACAAAATATTAAAATAAAGTTTGGCATAAAACTCAAGGTTGTAAACAAGGTTGTAAACTAGCGTATTCATTAAATTCAAAGTATTTACACATAATAACCAAAATAAGTACCAAAAATTTTGCCAAAATTCTGGAAAAAAACAACACTACCTAGAAAACGTACTACTTTTTTTTCTGAGGTACTTATTTATCGGTTGTTATAAATTTAGTTCTGTTAAACAACATGGTAAGAGTTAATAATCCGAATTTACCTGTGGTAAAAGACTGTGTAAACTGTGAAGATCTATAAATACCGATATTTCCAACCGTAAGCGAAACAAATTACCCTATATAACAGCAAGTAATAATACTGAAGCTAGAGTCCAAGATACTATCAAACCTGTTTTTTTTCTTCTAAATGTTGGCAATCTTTTGGTACATATTTGGATTCTTATGTGTAAACGCTCTGGATTTAATTGATATTAAGGAATTACGTACTTATAACTACGGTAGTTGTTTATCGTGTAAACGTAGTCAGTTATGCCCACCAGCGGGGACCTGTCAAAGAAGGACAAATCGCTTCTGTTAAAAATAAAGAATAGCAATATTTAAAAATATTTGTTTTATACATTTGGTTCAACACATCGTCATGTCAGAGTTACAAGGTCCTATACGACATTTTTTTTAGATTTTGGGTTTGGTTTATTAAACCAAACCTAAAAATACCAAAATCTCAAAAACAAAAAAAAATGTCGTATAAGACCTTGTAACTTTGACCTGACGACATGTCAAAACACTATATGAAAATGTACCAAAAATAGTAACGACATGTCGCGACAGTTGGTACATAAATTCAGGGACAACAGCAGATACGAGAGCTGGTAACTTTAGGGACACCAATAAAAAAGCTTGCTTGAGGGAGCCGAAATACTAAGACCCGTCCTGAATCTACCCAAATTCCGAGGGGCTGACCGCGTCTGAAATTTGTACAAAAGAGTTACTTTTTGCAAAGAGTTCCTCAGAGTTTCCTCGGAGTTCCTCCAGAGTTCCTTGGGAGTTCCTCCTGTGTTCCTTAAGAGTTCCTATCTGGAATGGGTAACTTTTGTCAAATAAGCCTTTGTCCCTGACGGTTTCAACCAAACTTGGCGCAAAATAAAAAGAAATTGGCGCCCAAAAAAATACCTTCATGAAAAAATGCTTTGTTTGACAGTTTGAACCAAAACTTGGCGCCCCTTAAAAAAATAAAAAATGGCGCCCCAAATTTACCTTCGAGAAATAAAGCTTTATGCTTTATCCCTGGCGGTTTCTACCAAATTTGGCGCCCCTCCGAAACAAAAATTGGCGCCCCAAACAAAATTACCTTCAGAAAAAAAAAAGCTTTGTTGTCCCTGACAGTTTCTACCAAACATGGCGCCCCTTCAAATAAATCAAAAATTGGGGCCCCAAAATTACCTTCAAGAAAAAGAGCTTTGTCCATCTATCGAACTTGGCGCCCCTTCAAAAAAAAATTGGCGCCCAAAGGTAGGATATTTTGATAAGGTGTTTGTAACGGCTCATCTAGTTTTAAAATGAAAACGTTAATCCGCATGGGTAATAAATAATAATTGTTTCTGACCGCGTCTGAAATTTGTACAAAAGAGTTCCTTTTTGCAAACAGTTCCTCTGAGTTCCTTCGGAGTTCCTCCAGAGTTCTTCAGAGTTCCTCCTGAGTTCCTTTGGCTTGTACAAAAGATTTCCTTGCGGTCAGCTCCTCGCCAAATTATATCTGCGTCACTATTTCTGTTTTATCGAAAATGCGCATCTGTTAGTTTTTAAAGTTAAATACGTTTTACAATCCATTTAAAATACCGTATTTTTATGGGAATAAAGCTAGATGAAGTAAAACAAAAATAAAATAAATTATACTAAAATATTTAAACGTTCATTAACTTTAAGTAGTTGTTTGTTGAAATGGCATTCCTTTGAAAGTATGCCTGCTAATAATTATAAAATGGAGCGTTTGAGAACCTTTGGCGTTTTAGGTTAAACAGGCAAAAGCACTTGTTACACTCTTCAAAGCCCTTAGATAAAAGAGTATTAAAATTCACTTTTAGATATTTTAAAAATCATCCAAAATTGTCCAAAAAAAAAAGACGAGAATGCTAGTATATAGTATTTAATAATTCAATTTAAATTCTGAGAAACTATTTAATGTCTAACCATCTGTCTGTAATATTTTTCGTCAGGCCAAAAACTAAAAAACGAAATTTTCTGAAAAACCTAAAATTCATTTACGAAACGATTCTCATTTATTTTGAGATAAATGAATTCAAAAATGAATTTCACAAATGAAAATGCCACTTTTCAAAAAAATAAAAATTAGGAAAGAAGTTGGATTACAAGACAGTAAATTACAACTCTGCTGTCAACAAAAAATTGCTTAAAAAAAATTAAAAAAATAAATAAATAGTTTTTACCCCCTTTAACCTCTTTACCCTGCCATGATTTTACCAAAAATAGTAGCAGCCTAGAAAAGTTATCGTGGTCACAAATTTCCCGGACAGACAAACGTCTGTCTGTCTGACGGGACAGATTTTTTTTATGTAAATCAGCCTTTTAGATATAGGACATCGAGAAACGTAAAAAAAGCAATAAAAATTATTTTATTCACAAGCATACAGAAAAACGTGCTTTATATGCATTATACACCGTGTATTTGAAATAGCGTCGGAAAAAAATACACGAATAGCTCATGGTATAACTAACATTTTCCGTGAAAATTAAAAAAATATGTGCAGCAGTTTCAGAATGGGATTTTTTTGAAAAAAATGTACCTTTTAGCCGTACGTCAATGTCACGCTGTGAAATTCTCTAAATTAATGGTGACCTTGTAGCAAATATGTATGAAATCTTCCCAACGTTTGGAGTTTTTTTAAACTTACCTACCGTAGTAAAATAGGGGCATGTTTTCATGAAGTAAACATATCATTATCACCTAGGTAATAATAATATTTAAGTTATCCGCTGGATGCCATCGAACTATTTCCCCAACCCTTGTTGTTTATCTTAACAAGAAGTTTTCACTGATTTTTTTAAATTATCAACCACAGCGATTGAATCACTATAAGATTTATTAAATAATAAAGTAAAAAAATGTACACAACACTTTGAAACACTTTTTTTGCATTAGAATGGTCGGGATAGGTATTAAACTTGAAATATTAAACAAAAATTGTCTAATCACTACAGGAAAATAACGCACATAAACCACTTCAATGATTTTTAACTATTTATTATTGAAACTACGATTTATTGCAAAAAATACTGGTCAAATTAATTTTCTGAGAATCGAATTAGAAAAGTCGTAGCTCTCTCTCTCTCTCACTTCAGATCTGTGGTTTGAGCTGCCAGGGCTATCCAACCAGTCCTCGTCGGTTACACTTAAACGAAATGGACCGTCTGGTTTGTACCATGCCTTTCCGTCTGTTGCAACGAAGTTATCCTCTTGCTGTGAAAAGTCTTCTCTGATGATTTCTTTCTTTTAAAATACAATCACAATATACTTTTTATAGTCACTAAAGTTTAATGTTTGATTTATTAAAAAAAAGTCGTAGCTTCATAAACCAAAGCCAGTTTTTATATTTCTACAGTTGGCTACACTTTGTTTGGTATTTTTAGGTTAGATCATTTATTTTTTCGTATTGTACTGTAGCAAAACTGTTGTTTTCCCTTAAAATTTCTATAATTTTTGGTCGTTAGTCTTATACATCTGGCTCTCACTACTCCTAGTTACTGATGTAACCACCATGCAACCCGATGGCTGAAATGTAAAATACAAAGCCAAAAATCGAAGAAGAAGAAGAAGAAGAAGAAGAAGAAGAAGAAGAAGAAGAAGAAGAAGAAGAAGAAGAAGAAGAAGAAGAAGAAGAAGAAGAAGAAGAAGAAGAAGAAGAAGAAGAAATCTGTTGTTTACGTCCCATCAGGGGGCTATTTTTACGTGCCATGGGAAATTTGGATTTGTGCTGTATAAAATACTGATCAAAATGTGAAGTGAATCGCCCAAAGATTTTCAACAAATTTAAAGTTAAATATCTCCGAATATAATGAAAGGTACACATTTTGAATAGATTACATGTATTTAGAGTTGCCAAAAACTTTACACTACTAGTGATATGGTATTTTTTCGACTAAAAAATCTGCAAGTGTGAGTTAAAGTTGTGTGAATGAAATTTAACCCGTTAAGTTTCAGCATCTGTTAAAAACAACATCTGTTAAATAGTTTGTAGGTGAAGATTATGAATATGGCAAGTACATCTTTGGTTATTATTTTAACATTTTTTACGGTACTTTATAATTATTGTTGATAAAATTCTATGATGATTAAAAGACGATAAAAGTTATTTTGTCAAACAGTAAATACGGAATCGACTAAAAAATCTGCAAGTGTGAGTTAAAGTTGTGTGAGTGAAATTTAACCCGTTAAGTTTCAGCATCTGTTAAAAACAACATCTGTTAAATAGTTTGTAGGTGAAGATTATGAATATGGCAAGTACATCTTTGGTTATTATTTTAACATTTTTTACGGTACTTTATAATTATTGTTGATAAAATTCTATGATGATTAAAAGACGATAAAAGTTATTTTGTCAAACAGTAAATACGGAATCGACAAAATCTGGCAACCTTGCATTTTGCAAATTTGAAGCGCGATGATAAAGCTTACAGATGCGTCGTCTGTAGGCTGGATTTAAGGTTTTCTAAAGAATTTTTTTAGTTTTTTTTTCCAATTTTTTTCTTTCTGAATCGATTTTTGGGGTCACAAAGATGATCTGGTTTTTTTTTCCGACGCTATTTCAAATACACCGTGTATAAAGTTGCAAAATCTATCATTTTAGTTTACTTCTTTTAAAGTTAAAAAAGCTCTGTTTAACCAAGGTGAGAAATGAATTTATATCTAACCTATTTTTTAGTTCATAGATAGAAATACAAGCGCCTTGTCTGTAAACAGTTGAAGGTTTCGAATAAAATAACCTAAAATTTTTGTTTATTTCTACGAAAAATAATAAGAGATAATATTTATTTATATATTATATGGTTCATACCGAGATCGATAATAATGAAAAGGAGCTACTTATTTAAATTATTATTTAGTTGAAATTTATAGTGACGTTAATAATCTGCAAAATTTTTGTAGAAGATCATTTAAGATGGTGAATTTTAAGAGGTAATGTGTTATTTATTTATGCTTGTGAATAAAATTCTGTTTCAACCACATAAGAAAATGAAGTTTCCAACTCTCAAGATGCTAATTTGGCCTAGGCTACGCCTCTGCCTAATAGCATCTCTCGAGTTGGCAATATTTCATTTTCTTATAAGGTTAGAAATTGTTTGTTTGTTTTAACCTCGTACTAGTCTACTTAATTAAGCATCCCCTAAGTCCAGGACTTGTGTGGGCTAGTAGTAGAGGGAACCACCGGCTTTAATTGACTTTCGAACCAATATATCTAGGGAGTACGCCTTCGCCAAATTTCAATTATTAATTAACTGAAAAAGGCAATCGGCGCCAGTGAGGTTTGAACTCACGATCATTGGATCAGTGTCAATGCTATATCATGCCTTAGAGCGCTGAGCTAATTCTCCCAAATATACTATTGTTTCGTCGGTAAAATAAAAACAAATAGAGGACATGGCTGTCTAAATTCCAAAAGAACATATAATTATACCTATTTTAGAAAATAAATACACTGAAAATTTCTTTACCGTAGTAAATACGTTTTTAAACATTCACTGATTATTACAGTATACTGTAATAATCTAATAATACTAGTAATACTGTAGTATTACTAGTAATACTTTATGGGAGGCATAGCGTAGTGGCTAGCGCGTATGTATAGCAAGTCTACTAGCGTGAGTTCGATTCTCGCTGGCGCCGATTTGCCTTTTTCAGTTAATTACTAATTTAAATTTGGCGAAGGCGATAAGTTAAACGGACACTTCCTAGAAACTGGTTCGAAAGTCAGTATAAGCCGGTGGTTCACTCTACTACTAGCCCACACAAGTCCTGGACTTAGGTTATGCTTAATTAAGTAGAATAGTACGAGGTTAAACAAACAAACAAACAAAAACTTAACGTTGTTATAGTTCTGGTAACTGTAACAACCAGTGAATGTTTACTAAACTAAAGATATTTTGGAAAACATTTTACAAATCATTAAGAAATTGAAACTCTGGTGTGCTCAGAACAAATTATTAATAAATCAAGATAAAACAGTAGTAATGCATTTTAAAATGCCGCAAAATAAAATTAATATTCAAAACATCGAATTAAATGAAAAAACTCTTAATTTATCTGAGCACACCAGATTTCTAGGCCTTCAGATTGATTCGTCTTTAAACTGGAAGGAGCATATGGCTTCTTTATCAAAACTCAATAGAGCTTTATACTCTATAAAAGTTATAAGACCATATATGGATGAGGTAACATTAAAGACAATTTATTATGCAAATTATGAATCGTTATTAAGGTTCGGCATTATATTTTGGGGGCAAAGTTTGCTTAATAATATTCAAAATGAAATTTTCGTAGCACAAAAAAGAACCATAAAAACCATACTTGGATTGAAACCGCAAGACTCCTGTAGGGGTATATTTAAAAGACATAAAATATTAACTGTTACTGCACTTTATATTTACGAATGTATTGTTTTTATGGTAAAAAATAGAATTCATGAAAATTATTATAAAGAACACAAGCATAATACTAGAAATAATTGTTTACTATATCCAAGGCACCGATTGGCAACTTATGAAAAAAGTAACTTGTATTCTGCTTTAAAACTTTATAATAATTTACCAATCAAGCTAAAAAATCTTATAAAAGTTTCTAATAAACTAAATAGCTTTAAATCTAAATTAAAAGAATATCTTATACAAATTGAACCCTATAACATTACAGAATATTTAAGCCACACACTAGCCGCAATATAGGTTTTTTTGTTTTTTTGTTTTTGGGATTCCTTATTTTTTTGAGTCATTCTTTAATTTTTAAAGGTCAAGTTCTTTTATCTGTACATTATTTATTTATTTATTTTATATTTAATTTTTTAACCTTTTATATTTTAAACACTATTATTTGGTTGACAATATTTCTTTAAGAGACTGATTAATTGTAAATTTCTTTCTTTTTTATGAAATAAATTCTATTCTATTCTATTCTATTCTAAACTATCGTGTGGTTCCATATATCGTCTTGTAAATTTCAGGACGTCGTATCTCAATTTTTTTCGATTTTGAGATTTTGGACTTAAACGGTTTATATTATCAACTTACATCTAAAAAATAAGTTTCACCTGCTATTTTTTTTAAATAGCAAAAATATAAGCAAAATAGTAATGTCGTATCTTAGATGATTATAAATTAATAAATTTTTAAACCTCGTATCTCTTAATTCTAGTCAACTGACTATTTTGGAAAGCACTTTTTGCATTTGGCGTCGCCTTTTTGACATCTTATGCATGTTATAAAACTTTTTGAAGTTTAAATGTTTCAATAATTAATAATATTAATATAATAATTAATTATATTTTGTTAAAATATTAATAAACTAAAGTTTTAAAGCTCGTATCTTAAAAATATTTATTAATTTTGAGCATCAAAATGTCGTATCTATAAACATTAGGTTTTTATTTGTATTTATTTATTTTATACACGATAAAATGATTTAAGGTAAGTTAATCATTAAAAATGTATTAAGTTTATATTAAAAAAGTACATTTTCAATCTATGAATAATGCGAGAAAGAGTTTCTCATTCCTGTAAAGTTGTCTTTTTTGAGATACGACGTTCTGAAATTTACAAGACGATATGCAAAAGAGTTTAGTATTTGCTACGGTAACGAATTCCCAGTGTAGTGGAAGGGTCCCTAAGATGACGAGTCGTCTATAACAAGCGAACGTCAACAGATGGAGCAACAGTTACAGTCTGTGTTAACTACCTGACTAGAGCTCCAAATAAGAGCGCTAGTGTAATTCCTTCCAAAATGAAATTGGTCGACAAAGAAGCCATGCTTGTTTAAATAAGTAATTCGCTAAAATTTCTAGTTTACCAGCTTTAGTGATTAAAATTTTATGGGTGAGTATTGGCCTGAAATTTCTATATACACTGTTAACATTATTATATTTTAATACCGTAAATTAAAATTAAGTTTCAAATTCAATTTTGTTATCAATTATTATTATTAAATATTAAAAATATATAAACATTTAAACAATATCAGTATAGGCGGATAAGATGACGAATCCAAAAGCGGGTAAGATGACGATACTATAGGTAATACACATAAATAATAACGGTGTAGACGTTTCGAATGAAGAAGACTGTCTAATATGCGGGGATATTGGTTAATATAATGAGATATGATTTTGATGCTTTAGCTGCATGTTATGGGCCCATGCTTACTGCAATGAAATGAGTTCAAAAGAAGCCAAAATAAAGATTTGGATTTGTAGTTTTTGTGAAAATACCCTTTATTATCTAGTAAGTTTTAAGCTAGTTTTTCTTATTCTTTTTTTATAGAGGTTTTTTTTAGAATTTTTTTTTTCCACAGCTTGCCCTCTCCTGGCGGTTATATGACTAATTTAACATTTTTTTTATTATTTTTTTATAAGGAAATAAATAATTAAAACAAAACAAAATGTTTGAATTACATAAACTAATAATTAAATTACCACCTTCTAAGTAAAAAAAAAATTAAATGAAAATCCTATTTTATACAAACTATCAAAGCTTATGTTCGTCAACTTAGGCTGCACGGTGTTCTAGAAGAACTTTTAAATGACATGACTTTCCATTTTTTTCTTTTTGGAATTTTTTATATGAGCTCTAATTAAAAAAATAAGACCAACATTTTAAAAATCGTTAGAGCCTTTTTTGAAAAAAATGTGTTTTTTAGAAAATATCTTTGATATTTTACGCTAACATACTCGGTTTGCCCTCGATGTCTCGGATTTTGAACAAACTTGGCATAGTAGTGGTACCACTATGGTACCTAAGCACTCCATCCAAATTTTTTTCAAAACGGTGCATCCATTCACTATACTGGGTATCCCACCAAGTTCTTGATATAGCTTATCTCCGTTATTTAAAAAGGTATTAAAATTCGCAAAAAAAGCATTAAATCAAAGCCAAGCCAAAAGTCCAAACCGCCCCTTGCTTACCCACTCCCTTGAAACTACCCCCAACTTCTGATTGTCAAAGAGCATCCCCTAATTCTTATTAAAGACTATGAAAGTGCACTTTATTCTGAATTCAACCATTTATTATAAGTGGTATCTTAGATTTTAAGGGGCTCTAAATAACAATTATTATTTATTAATAAAAGGGTGGTATTTAAAATAAAGTTGCGGGTAGTTCCAGGAGAGTGGGTTATTATCAGTTGGTTTTGGATATATTAATCAATTTTCTTTTGGGTACAATTTAACGTGTTTTTGGAAAAATTTCTGGTTAAATTTAAAATGAAATGTGCTTTCACATTCTTTAGTAAAATAGGGGAGTGCTATTAAAAAAACTAGTTGGAGGTGGTTCCAAGAGGGTGGGTTAATAAGGGGTAGTTTTGCATGTGTCAGTAAATTCTACTTTGACTCCAATTTAATTAATTTTTTTTATCTTTTTTATCTTTTTAAATAACGGAGATATAGCCCGTCTAAAACCTGGTGGGACATTATTATTACTAAATAATAATTGTTATTTGAAGCCCCTTAAAAGAATAAGATACTACTTATATATAATACATGGTTTAATTCAATGAAATGTAATTTCATATTATTAGATAAAAATGGGGGTGGGAGGTGCTATTTAAAAATCAGAGAGTGGGGTGGTTACAAGGGAGTGAGTAAGCAATGGGGGGTGAATAAGTCAATAAAATCTCCTTTGGCTTCCATTTAATGCTATTTTTTACAAAAAAATTACCGTTTCAAATAACGGAGATATAACTTGTCAAGAACCTGGTTGGTGGGACACCCAGTATCGTGAACGGATGGACCGTTTTGAAAAAAAATTGGTGGGAGTGCTTGGGTACCATAGTGGTACAACTATGACAAGTTTGGTCAAAATCTAAGACATCGAGGTTAAACCAAGTATGTTAGCGTGATATATCAAAGATTTTTTTCTAAAGAACACATTTTTTTCAAAAACGGCTCTAACGATTTTTAAAATTTTAGTCTTATTTTTTTTAATTAGAGCTCATATAACAAATTCCAAAAAGAAAAAAAAATGGAAGTTGTCATGTCATTTAAAAGTTCTTCTAGAACACCGTGGCCACGCGTAGGTGCCTTCCCCTATTATAATTTGCTAAGAGTATACTGTGTGAAATGCGAAGCAACTCATATTTTCATGGCTTGCTTTATTTAGAGCCATTCCAATACAAAGGCTTAAAAGGACCAAGTACTGAATAATAGATATAATTAAATAAACAACGTTAGGTACATGATACATATTTAATGCAAATTACGGCACGTAAAGGATCCTTATAATTAAGCAGTGCACAAAGTATGGATTTTAGCCCCGGTTAAATTGGCCAAATTGCGATAATTTTATAACCATAAATTCTGCCCTCCTAATAAAAATAGTCGTATCTGCATGTTTGTTATTTTGAGAAAATCTACTTTTTTATTAGGAACGGCAGCAATTTTGCACATATCGTGAATAAATCTTTCAAAAAGTAAAAGAAGACTTTCTCTCGTAGCTAAGAAGTTAATCAATAAAATTAATAGTATACTCGGCGCATTATCTATCTGAGTAACAAATTGGATCAAGGAAGCTATGATTAGTGGTTTAAAAATGACTTTTAGTAATATTTTTGTAGCCCATTGTGCTTTTGATAATTTTTTACATTTAGGTTAAATTGACTGTCATTTTATGTCTTACAAATAATAAAAAAATCTGTTTAAAAAGTAAAACTTTGTTCAAAATTATAATAAAAGTAAGTTTTTATTCATAAAGTGCTATTATAAACTTAAATTTAACATTACCTGAATAAAATTACGGACCAGTATTATTTTAACCAAAAAATTCTCTGTTATAGTGTTTACTTCAAAAATTTATAGAGCACTGCATTATATTACTTCATTTAAACAAAATGTTTATAGATTGATGCTTTAGTTTTCTTTTTATGCACTTTTCTTGTTATTTCTTCTTGCTAAAGCAAATTATTTGGATTTTTTTATAAATGTGAAAATAATGTCTTGATTGACAATAAATTTTAAACAAGATGAAAACCTTACATAAGGAACTAAATACATTCTGCCAACCAAATAACAAGAAACAAATGCCCATCAACTCAGATAGATAATGCGCGGAGTTTATATTATTCAATGAGTGCATAATATTTGCTATTAATCAATGAGGGTGAATTTTGGGACACGAGTCGAAAGGCGAGTGACCTAATTACCCAAATGATTAATACCTATTATACGCGAGTAGAATTCTATACTTTATCCACGGTCGTTTTAAATTCTCAACGGTTTATTTTTACAGACCCGTGATTAATAGGCCTATTAATCACTACCGTGGATAAAACATTTTTTCCATAGATTTGATTAGGTGTGTCTTTATCAGTTATCAATGACAAAAAAGTTAACCATTTATCATTTATTTCGCCATTTTTGAAATCCTTATGTAATTCTGGATAAGTAACATCTCTTTTTTGTCAAAATTTAAGTACTTAACCTCACGAATGTATGGAATTTATTTAATTTATAAATTAAAACAAGCCGCAAAGATATGTAATGCTACGCATTTCATTACATACTATTCACAGTAAATGGTATATTGCATTTCCTAAAGTACAGCATCGAAATCAGCTTACTCGAATTGTCCAAAATCGTATATCCACATGAATGAAGCAAGACCTTGTTATGAGTACAAACTAAGCTAGAAATGTAGTCACCTTTCTCCTAGATACGGGCCTGAATTTTAGTTTTCTCTCAGTTTCATTAAAAGGATTATGATTATGCCACTTTCTAAAATAATTAAAACAAAAATTGAGTTACCCCAAATCCATTTAAAACTAATTGTTTATTTTTCAATGGGCTTATTAACTATACCGCAACCAGATCCAACCGGACGCCTGCTTTATAATAAACTTTAGCCAGATAATAGAAAAATTTACTTACGAATAATTAAAGCACTTCTAAAGGCGAAGTTAATCAAAAGGGAGTTTTTTCTACCAAATTTTCCGGAGGGTGGCGCATAGAATTTTACTATGGGTTCGCTCCTAAGATTATATTTTAATATTTTAGTCCAGTCAAATAATAAATGTAAATTGCAATATATGCAAACGGGCTCATATTTTGAAGGGTAGTAGTGGATGGTAGCAGAACACTCCTATTAGTTTTTCACTAGGTGATTTGCATAAGGGTTGTCCGCTATATTGAATTTTAGGGGTGAGTGCGGTTATCTCGCTAAATATGAATCTTATGATAACATTGCAAAAAAAAAAATTATGTTAAGGAGCAAATTTTCAAAAAAATTTTTAAAAATTATTTTTTCATTATAATAACTACCATCGAGTTATTTTTAAAAATAACCATATTGGATATAAAATAGGTTTGTTAGATGTTTTAGCCAAATTATAAGTTTCATGTATTATATATTTTCATAGCTATTTTGGTACCGTTGCAGAGGGTGCAAAAAGCCCTCTGTAACGGTACCATATACTAATGAAAATTCCTAATACATGAAACTTACAGAGAATTTGAAGAGCTGCAAGTTCTCTAATAAACACTTTTATCCTCCGATGAATAGTGGTTGGAAAATCGAAAAAACTAATTACACCCACAACATGGCCATTTTTGAATATTTATTACTCGATTGTTATTAATATATTAAAAAAATCCAAAAAAAAATTATTGAACGTTTTCTCCTTAACAAATTTCTTTATATGCATTTTTATCGTAAGATGCATATTTAGCGAGATAACCGCACTCACCCCTAAAATTCGAGATAGCGGACACCCCTTAAGCAAATTACCCGATGAAAAACTAACAGGGGTCTTCTGTTACCATCCACTACTACACTTTAAAATATCAGCCTGTGTACATTTATTGCAATTTCAACATAGGAATTCCTCGTTATTTGACTGGTCTATTAAAAGTTAAAAGATAAAAGTAATACTTCAATTAAACTCAAAATCGAAAACAAAAACCTGTAAATATTTAGTAGTATAAAGTTATACCGGGTGTTAGGGGAGGTAGTTCACCCCCTTAACTTAAAAAAAAAGTCCAAACCCCACGGTAGTTTAGTTAACATTCAATGGTTGTTACAGTAATACTTAACGTTTTTATATTTCTGGTAATTTTAACAACCAGTTAATGTTAACTAAACTTTCGTGGGGTTCCATATAAGCAAAAACGTTTAGTATTTACTACGGTAACAAGCTCTCAGTGCACTGTAAAAAATGTTTCCGGTTCGGATAATCTGCAATATAATTACGGCCTATCGATACCAGAATATTAGGAAATTGTGAAATTAAAATTTTACTTGTAAAATTAAATTTTTATTTTAACTTTGGACTTTTATATTAGGAATGTTGTTATTGTTTTATAGAGTTTTAAAAAGCTACATTTACTATAGAACAGTAAAAAATTCGGTTTTTTATACTGTAAACACACGTCATTTTAGTTTACTCATTTTCCCGATGTTCGTTATTTCCCAGGTCGCACTGTATCTTATTTATTCCAGTTGAGTGTTTTACATACTTGAAACCAAAATCTCTTTGATTTTATTGTTTTTGATATGGAAATTGTGGAGTTTAGAATTAATTACACAGGCCCACATAAAAAACGTCGAGAAACGTAAAAAAGCAATATTTTTTTTTACTAAGGCAAGACTTTCCTCGGGGTAGTAATAAAGTGAATTACTCTTAACCAGAATATATTTTTTCTACGACTGCTTTAGAATGTAAGCAAATACACACACTTTTCAAACACAGAATGAATTTATTCTAGCTCTAGATACAGTATGAATATTCCATATCAAGTGTTAGAATGAGCACATGTAGTGCCATCTCTTGTTTATAAAAGTTAAGAAAACTGTAGCAAAATTAGCAAAAATATATATATTTTACCATGAAATATTGAATAATTTAATGCAATTTAAAGTTTTGCATTAAAATTACATAAAGTTTATTAGTGTTTCTTAATATTTGACCAGTTTTTTATTAATTTAGTTCAAAAAATTAAAACTGTTCCATCTATTGTTAAATATTTAAACAACAATCTGACATAATCTTAAATTTTTGCTTATAATTTGTAAATATGTGCTAAAATTCAATAAAAATCTTTTTGTACTGATTTGATAAAATTATTAAATAACATTAATTGCTTTATTTAAAAATATGTGCTTTGTTGCATTTACAATGTCGAGTCACAAAAAACATTGTTTTTAACCTTTTCCGCAGTTTAAAGCCATACAGTGTTTCATATTTGCAGTTGAAGAAAAAGTATAGTCTACAATACGTATGGAATAGTCTTTTCGTCTTGCGAGACCGTCATACTCGCCTGCCGGCTCGTATGACAAACTTTCCGCTCGCGCGGAATATTGTCTAGTCCATACTAGTTATAGAATATACTATTTCTTACGTATTTTTGTGTGCTGAAAACTAATTTCACAGTAAAAAAGCTCGCTGACCATATAACATAGACAAGGAAAGACCTCCAAAGTCGTTGCGGAATACTGTGATAAATGTGCCTAGCGCATCTGAGATAAACTTGCACATGCGCACTACTATTGTTGTTTTTGACAAGTATTTTTAACCTTAGTTTTATGTGTCAAATAAAAATTGTAAAAAATTCAACAAAAAACAATAAATATCTACGAAGAAACGTCGAAATAGTTTTTTTTAATTATTTTATAAGAATTATTCGAGGTGTGTTTGAATTTCGGGATTTTGTACACCTACTTTGAGTACACCAGGGATTGACCCTTTGCTCTTCATAAAGCAACAATACAGGTCATGTTTAAAGTTATAAACAAATGCAGCAAAAAAAAACAACTAAAACAAAGTTACTGTGTACTTCTACTGTAGAAGTCGAAAAATGAACAGAAACAAACGACGATCTGACAGTACTGACAGTATAAACAAACTACTAATAATTCGTCACCCCAGTATTGGTTTGCCATATCTCTATTTTCGGACATTTTAAGATTTTTACTGGGGGATTTTTGGAGATACGACAAATGAATTGTTTTACGACCGACAGTATTTCACAGCTGACAGAGATGCGTACTGCGCAAGGTCAGATATATTGCGTTACGTCATTTCGCTGCCCCGTTCTGTCACAAAATAATCTTGCGCAGGCTGGACTTTTAGTCCTCTTTTCTTCTCTATGCCCTATAACTTTTTCAAAAAACGTCAAAAAAGAATACTGGCGAGCCCATATAGCACACAATATCCCCCGGATATCCTGTCAATGTCCTTTCAAATTAACATGTCCCGTGACATTAGTCGTATATCCCAAAGACATCTCGAAAGATATATCCTAAGGATATACTGCCAGTATATCCCTAGAATATACTGTTAGTATATATGAGGTATACTACGATGGCTTTTCCTTTATTGTTTTAAATTTACCGCGTTTTTCCTGATTTTAATGGCGGATGTCGGTGTTTGTGGTCTGTTTATGTATGTAAGTTTTTTTCACAATTATTAATTAATATTTATATTGTGTTTTCCTTTGTTGGATAATTTCGTGGGTTTTACCCCTTCCTGAAAGAGGGTAATACTTCCTTCGTCTTAAGTGCTTGACGTTTTTTATGGACGAGCCCATGGACCTTTGCAAAGGTAAATCGTAGTACTTTTTGAAAAATTTATGATGAAAGAGAAAATATATTTTGTAGATAGTTACTAATTACACCTGCACAAAAAATAAAAAAAATCTCGAGTACGGCAGACCAGACTAGTCAATTCTTACGTATTTTGGGTCGCTGAATCTGAATCCAAAGCCAGAATTTAAAACTTTGCGTTCAAAATTGAGGATCCAATAAAGCGGATTAGATTTTTTAAAGTAAGATAAGATAAGATAAATTTATTTAAGGAGAATTTTCATTCTATATAGATCTATCCAATAATACATACATTAAATAATATTAAAAATTAATTAGATGTATACATAAAAATATATACACACATATATATATATATATACATAAATATAAATTATAAAAAAGTAGTTAATTAATAAAAATAAAATAATAAAATTAAAAGATTTTAAAAAATTATTTAAATTTTAAATATAAGATTGCTCCCTCCACCGAATCTCCGGTAGCCGGGGTCGTTCAAAGATACAGACAGGATCCGGACAGACAAACACCGCACCAGAACTTCTCATGGTGACACCACTATTTAGAACAGAGAGAAAAAGCATCACAACGAAAAACCCAGAACCATGTCCATCCGTATAGATCCGATCAAATATCTATCTCTACACGGTCCAAGCCACCGAAAACTGCTCGGATCTGCTTGAAACTTGGTACTCAGCGGTTTTTGGATGGTAATCGGGGGTTTTTGGGGTCGCTGATTACGAATCTGGTGCCAGTTTTACAAAATTCAAAAGGCGGATCCAATATGGCGGATTTGATTTTTAAAAAGTTTCTCGGATTTGGATCCGCCATTTTGAACGCTAACTTTTAAATTCTGACTTCGGATTCAGATTCAGCGACCCAAAATACGTAAGAATTGACTAGTCTGGTCTGCCTCACTCCAGATTTTTTTTGGTTGCGCTGTAGAAAATTTGGTATGAGGGGTAGAAAGGTGGGGTCGATCTTAAACGGTAGTTTGGTTCAGGGAAATTTAGTCACCATGCAGCGCTACACGGTAAAGGAGCGCTCATTTTGTGTCTGCGAATATTACTGCAACAACAATTCCGCCACTGATTCGCGCCGTAGATTTCGACAGCATTTTTCAATTTGTACGATGTTCAACAATGTTCAAGCCATCCTTTGATTAAGAAATGGGTTAGTAAGTTTGGGGAAACTGGTTCAACGTTAAATAAACGCGTCCCCGGCAGCGGCCGCGGCCTTTGAATGTCAGCGAGAACCCATGAAAACATCAAGAGAGTCAGAGCGTCCATGCGACAACAACCAAATGCATCGGCTCGAAAGCGCGCGTGCATGTGTAAATCTTTGTAAAGGATGCGAGCACCGATGATCTCGTCACATTTAAAGCCACTGCGCGCTTTTGAGTCGATACATTTGGTTGTTGTCGCACGGACGCTCTAACTCTATCAATGTTTTCATGGGTTCTCGCTGACCTTCGACGGCCAGAGACGCGTTTAACGTAACGTAAAACCAATTTCCTCAAACTTACGAACCCATTGCTTAATCAATATTGCTGAACATCGTGCAAATTGAAATGCTACGGCGCGAAATAGTGGCGGAATTGTTGTTTCGGTAATATTCCCGCACACAAAACGAGCGCTCCTCTACCGTATAGCGCTGTATGGTAACTAAATTTCTCTGAAGCAAACTATCGTTTAAGACCGACCCCACCTTTCTACCCCTCCTCCCAAATTTTCTACAGCGCAACCAAATAAAAAAAACTCTTTGGACCACCCTGTACTTTTGGGGTCAGCGAACTTTTTCATAGTCATTTTCTTACGTAAGAAAAATATAGTCTGATTAATAGTAATTAAACATTTTTTTGTGGGCCTGTGTTATTAAAAGAAAATTATTTACTTACGAATAATTAAAGCACTTCCAAAGCCAAAGTTGATCAAAAGGAGTTCCGCCTACCAGACTTTCCGGAGGCCTACGTCGATTCGAGGGGCCCGCTCCCGAGCCCCTTTGTCTGTACGAAACTGCCGAGACTCCAGTGTTACCTCTTTTGACGCATTGCCGCTGGAAAAATGACACTCCGGCTTCCAGGAAGTCGACTTCGCCGTCCAAACTGGCTGGTTCACGTTCTTCACTGCAATTAAATATTTTATTTACAGGCATATAGAAAAACGTCCTTCATATGCATTATAAAAGTTGCAAAATCTATCACTTTTGTTTTGTTCTTTAAAAGTATAAAAAAGCATAATACCAAGACCAAGTATGCATAATTCCTTATATTTTACGTGTTCACTATATGTACTCGTGCGATATTTTCATATCACACAAGTCTATAGACAGCATAATGTACTTTCCTCACAAGTATATAGATTACATAGCGATTTCGATGGTAGTAGTGTAGTGTGATGCCTTCCTAAGCTGAAAGGTCCTATCTGTGTATGTTAAAACTATGTAGATAGGACCTTTCAGCTTAGCACGGCAGTGTGCATTTTATAGAAAAGTCAAACTGACATTTTGAAAGTTTTAAAATGTCATTGTTTTATTAACTAAATTTGTTTGATTTCTTAATGAAAAAGACATGGTCGTAGGAAAAAAAACGTACACAACTCGTCGCTTACCTTTATCAATGTACTCGAGTGCTTTTTTTACTTGGCAGTTGCGTCGTAAAAAAATATACACTCTCGTTCACTAAAAACTAGGTTCGCAAACTCGTTGCGTTATATACTATTTTTAACCAAGGTTCTTCTTCTTCTTCATTTTTTTTTGGCTTTTAACCTAGGGCAATTAGCCAACATTTAACCAAGGTTAGATATGAATTCATATCTAACCTGTATGGCTTTTGGTTATACCACATAGATGGCGGAACTATTGCCTCGTTTGTAGACAGCTGTGGTTTGCGAATTAAATAACCAAACATTTTTGATTATTTCTAATAAAAACAATAACAAACAATATTTATTTATATATTAGATATATGGTTTATAACGAGACCAGTAATAGGAAATAACAACGAGACACTTGTTTAAATTATTATGTAGTTGAAATGTACAGTGACCTTAAAAATCTGTAAAATTTCTGTAGAAAATCATGGACTTGCTAATAGATGGCACCACGTGATTTGACGTTAGTTTACACGGTAATTTGTTTGTTTAAAATTTTACAAGGCTGTGCCTCGGCCAAATAGCATCTCTAGAGTTGGAAATGTTTAATTTTCTTATTAGGTTAGAAATACTATTATTCACAATCATACAGTAAAATGTCCTTTTTGTGCATGATGAAAAGTTAAAAAGTTTATCATTCTTATTTACAAGTTAGAAATATGATCTTTCTCAAACTATTGGCATGCTAGAGTTTTTTTTAACCTATTTTGGGTTTAGATTTTACCTCATAGATAGCGTGCTATATTCAATCTATATTCCACGTTTGCTTCAGAGTTTATGAGCTCATGTTATCTGCATATAAAACTAGATTTACGGGAGAGACAATAAAAATTACTAAATGTCTAAATGAGGAAATTAATAATAATTTGATGAAAAACTTATTTATTTATATTTTGAAGGGCCACTTGCACCAACGATAGTTTAACTTTAAACTTGGATTAAATTGTCAGTAGACTAATCAGAACGCAACATTTTTGACTTAAACTCGGTTCAGTCAGTTTAAACGTTGGTGCAAGTGGCCCTAAGAGGTTCTATCCTTGATTGGAAAGTTTTTATCTAAAGAAAACCAACTTTAGTGACTATTGTTTTCAGCTTTCATAATAAAATAAAAATAAAAAAACAATGCATAATCATAACGACGGAATATTTTGGCCACGAATACACCACAGAAAATTGAAAATACCACTTTTATAGATTTTTGAATTCATAACGGCTTAATAATGTAATATTATAAGAAAATATTAACTAAAATTCAAAATTAGGGTAATTTTCATGTCTTATCAACTTATTTTTATTTAGTATTAATAAAATTTTACAAATGTAGATCTCTTTTATTCTAAAAATTAGAAATGTCAAACATAAATTTATTATGTCAAAATTAATTAACATCAAATTAATTATTATTAGTTGTTTATATAAATTACTTTTTAAAAATTTGTTGTTAAAAATATGTTTCATAAAATAGTCCTGCAAATACACCTCTAGATTCGGTATATTTTCGATGCATTGCATACGAAAAGACACTATATTCGATGAAAATGTCTACCTGAGATTGATTTTACAGAGGTAAATAATTGAGAGAGCTCTCACAGCTCTGTGTTTGACATTTCTGTGGATGCTGGTCATAAAGTCATAGACACTATAGATTTCTGAAACCTCCAAATTTATTTATTGCTGAAAAAATATTGCTACCATAATATGGTATATTATATGGATGTAATATATTATATATGGATATAATATATTATATTAGGGTGGTTCACAACAAAAAAGTTGAAATTTCTTGCTGCAATATAAAGCCTCACGAGGGTGCAAAATTGGCAACCCAGCGACGGTGGGTTCGAAGTGATTTTAACTAGAATCCTTATTTAGGGATCGAATGTTAGTAAAAAATCCAACTTTTTTTATGGGGAATTAACCAAAAAAAACTTGAAATTGTGAAGCGAACAAATAAACGTTTCCTCAAATGACCTGAAAATTTCAGAATATAGTCTTTATATACCTAGTGATATAAAAATCAACAAAATTCCGCTTTATAAACGCCCCAAAAAAGGGAGTAAATACCAAAAAATCGTCTTTTTTAAATACAACCTTGGCGTAACGATTAATATATTTTTTTTATTTTTTATTACAAAAATTAAATGATCTTCAGTTTGGTTTTTTAATTTTTAAAATAGGAAGTTATAAATTTTAGATTTCTAATAAGTGTAGCTAAATTAGTTTTGCATTATAATCTCCGATTTTAAAAATTAAAAAACCAAACTAAAGACCATTTGATGTTCTTTAATTTTTATAAAATATTAATGGAAAATATTAAACATTACGCCAAAATTGTCAAAAGTATTTAAAAAACACGATTTTTTGGAATTTACGCCATTTTTTGGGGTGTTAATAAAGCAGAATTTTGTTGATTTTTATACCACAGTAGTGGTAGTAGTAAATAAAGACTATATTCTAAACTTTTTGGGTTATATGAGAAAACGCTTGATTTTTTTTCATAATTTCAAGCTTTTTTGGGTTTTCCCCCATAAAAAAAAATGAGTCAAGCGATTATTTTAATTTTTGATATTTTTACTAACATTCGATCCCCAAATAGGGATTTTTAAAGTAGCGAGAATTTTAGTTAAAATCACTTCGAAGCCACCGTTGCTAAGGTGCCAAAACTTGCACCCTCCTGAGGCAGTAATAAATATACTTGAACCACCCTAATACATATTGCATATAAGCATATTTATCGTTATAAATTGGATGTCACAGAATTAAATCTAGATGTTTTGTCTTTTATCTAAAAATTTATTTATGTGTTAAAATAGGCGAAAGCAAGCTGTGTAGTTAATACTTAAATTGCATTTATCGAGCCAACTCAATACAGTGAATTTTCAACAATGAGGAAAAGGTTCATTAATTACCCTTGCCATTATAGTGCACTATTGCGTGGCATTGATTGAAATTCCTTTTGAAGTCATTTTCTCAGTTAAAAACTTGTTTTACTTTACTTTATTGTTTATAATTGAGCCATTAAATTTTTCTTCGACTTCTCGAAAGCTTTTGTCACTAAAGTACTCCATCTAAAGTTTATTTTTTTAAGGTATAGTTATTTTAAATTTGCCGCTAAATACTCCACAAAGTCCGATTTACACTGAAGCATGGGCTTGTTTTGAATGTCAACATAATCAAAATTTATAATTTTTGTTTACTTACTTTGTTTTTATGAAGTTTTGATGTAAAAAAAAATTGATAAAGCTGTTGCTAAAAACACTTTTGTATTCCTGTAGAAACAAAATTTGCTTATAAAATCGCTTTTATTCCAATAATTTTGAGGAATAAACCATTGTTTTGTTCTCGTTAATGGCACGTCAACGTTTTACAGTTGTGTAAATTGGGCCTAGTCATTTCGCTTACGACGCATGCTTATCTTACGTTGCTATGGTAATTTCGAGATTGTTTACAAGCGGGAAGGTTTAAAATAACTATGCCTTAAAAAAATAAACTTTAGATAAAGTACTTTATTTGACAGAGGCAGTCATTGAATTATGATAATTTATTGATTTAAAATTTAGTGTTTTTTAGGTTAAATCCCGAGACTGAATTTTGCCGGTTAAACCTTGAGTAGCACGAGTAGTAGTTTTTTTTTGTAAAATTTTGCTTAGAAAATTTTTGAGACAACAAAAATAGTAAAAAGCAAAATTTATAAAAAGAGGAAAGCCCAAATAGCCTTTGAAACCGCCATTATTCAAAACAAATAAATACATTCACCTAATGCGACGATTCACTCACCGCAGTGATGAGAAGAATCTAGCACATGCGCACTGGTTTGCTTATTTTTGTTTTGACGGATTTCAAAAGTGGCTTTCGTTTAGGCAGTTGTAGTTTTATGAAATAGTTTAATTTGAGTGGGGTTACGGTGCGTATCAGGTCCACAAAAATTAACTATATTTTGCACTTATTTCTGGTTTTATTACTAAAAGTTACTGTCTTGAATATAATTAGTTCAGTTCCAGTTTTTTTGTTAGAATATATAGCAAAAGATTGTTAAAATACTCACAAATTTCTGTTTGATTTTTTTAATGGGGGAGTTGGTTTACGTTAACAATGGTTTGGTTTGGTAGTTTGCTGGTTTGGTGTTTTTTTTTAATGGGAGGCGTTGGTTTACATTAACAATGGTTTGGTTTGGTAGTTTGCTGGTTTGGTGTTTTTTTTTAATGGGAGGCATTTTTCAGATACGATATTTCAGAAAATAGAAGGCGATATATTTTAAGAATCAAATAGGATTCTATTTAGGCTAAATAATTTAGCTTTAGCTAATTAAATGAATATTCCGCATTTTTTTTTTACGAAAATACTATTAAAAGTGAGTACTTTTAGCCAATTAAAAAAAAACTGTTAGCTCGCAAAGAAAAAAGTAGATATTTTTGTAAAATCCTGCAAAAGAATGTTACATAACGTTAAAATAATTTTTGGCATACGTCAAAACAAAAATAAGAAAATCAGCGCATGCGCTGGATTCTTCTCATTACTGCGGTGAGTGAATCGTCTGATGTATATCAGTTGCTGTGTAAGACCATCCCATTCGGTAAAAAAGATATCAGCAGCGTACTCATAAAATGAAATTGAAATATTTTTTTTAACTTTGCTGATTAAATTAAACTAAAGAACATTTTTTTAAGTAACTAACACTTGAACTGAGCAGTGGCGTATCAATTTTGCAGCTAATCTATAACAAAAAAATACTCATTTTGGGGACGCCTTTGATATAAAAATAAAATATAGGTTATTTTAAGAATTTATGTTTCAGTAACCATCTCAATATTATTTCTTGTTCAGAAGTTATATATCAAAAAAAAAACTAAGAATTTTCAATATCGGTGAGTTCTAGCAAAAAAACTATTGCACTTAGAGTTTCGTGTCTATGGATACTTTTGATCAGTAAGGTAAGAGCTATATTTTAATTTTAACGATTTTAACCTTTTCTAAAAAAAAAAATAAATTGATTTGTTCAATTTTTTTATCTATTTCCTTAAAAAAACTTTTTTGTGTATTAAAAAAATGTATTAATAAATCATTTCTAGATTGTTACCGAAGTATTGTACCATGTTTAAGTGAAAAAGCCCTAAATCTATCTTTACCGTTTAAGCAGTGGCGTACGTAGAAAATGCAACTTTTTAAATAAAATATAAACTTAGGATACCACTGGTCAAATAATGTAAAGCAAAGGTCCGCAACGTTTTTTACAACTTAATACTTTCAAAAAAGTCCAAGAAAATAATAAACATTATATTTAAAAAAATTAAACCTATTTTTTGGCCGGAACTGACCTAAAAAATAAATAATGAATTATTCTAAGTATTTTCGTGAAAGTCCCATCTCAATATCTTTTTTCGTTAATAAGTTATATCAAAAAAATATATTCAGTTATTGCCAAGTCCTGGGGAGGCAAATCTATAAGACTTAGAGCTTTGTGCCTCTGAACACTATTTATCAGAAGGTGTAGTTGTATAACATATTAAAATTATATAAAATTTAACCGGGGTCCAGAACCAATAAGGTTTGTGCGTGGTCCTTTAAAACTTGGGATATAGGGGATTTCGCATATAACAAAAAAAAATAACCCCCAGGCCCCTAATCCCCCCAATTAGATGCTTTTATTAAATATACTTTTAAAAAAACTAGAAATTTTTAATTTGTTATGCACTAAAGGGATTCCGCATAAATCCCAAACAAATATAAAAATGGTAAATTTTTATCGAGATATAAAAAGAATGATACAATTTAAAAAAAAATCGAATATGGAGCCCCTGGAGGACCCTTGCAGCCCTATATATTTGTATTTATTTAATTTTACTTTAGGTTAAGCAATAAATAATTATAAAATATAAACATATGTATTTAAAACATGTATTCGGTCTTAAAATTTAAGAAAAAATGGTGAAGACTACGAAAAAACATAAAAAACGTATTTTTCAAAATGTTGCGCAAAGATCGCAACTGATCGGGGAATAAATTTATAACAGGTTAGTAAATTAAACTTTTTTTAACGTTTTTCAATAACATTTGGAATTACGCAACTTGACGCAAAAAACTTCCAGCAAAAAACTTCCAACAAATATTAGTAGTGTCATACAAGATAAAATTAGGCCCTAGACCACCTTAAAAAATATTTTTTTTTATTTTTTAGTTTCTATATATAAAAAACATGTTTAAGAGTCGTTTATCGAATACAATCTTTATAACGTAAAATGTGTCCACATAACTACTATTTTTGTATAACCCTACAAATAGCGTCTTATTTTGATTTTTATGCTGGTTCCTAAAAATATTGTGTAACTACCAATTATATTAAATTAAATGTATAAAAATGGTCAATAATGATGAAGAAAAGTCTAAAGAATATAATGCTATAGTTTTCTTGCCTTAAATCACAAAACTAAAAAGCTACTTTTGGTATGCAAAACACCCTCTAGGACGCATAACACATAACATAGTGGAGCGAAGTTAAAATAAAATATACTTTTCTATTTTATTAAACAAATCTTATTTTTATATTTTTTCAATAAGAAAAACAGTTAAGAAATTTGAAATTTTTTATAATATTATGAATAAATATAACAAGAATAACACTACGCAATTAAGAAATTACACTTTATTTATGCGTGCGGAAAAGGACTTCTTTTAACACGCATACGCATGCGGAAAGAGACATCTTTCCGCACGCTCGCATAGTGGTCAGTTTATTTAATCTGGATCAGAAAAAATACAAACAAATTGTAACCCAGGAAAAAGTTAGTACAAAACCGGTTTTTTTTTGTTTGTAAGTCGAGTGTTCTATGGCGTGGTGAGTGAATGTTCTTTAGATTTATCTGGGCTTTTTTTTTTAAATTGTGACATGACTAAGCAACATTTATATTTTATTTTAAAATTAAATGTGACTTCTACGTTAGGTTGTAAAATTATATTTTGAGTTATAGCTGTTTTTGGTTGAATTTGTTGGACTATATATAATTTCTTTCTAGATGATTCCTTATAATAAAGACTATGAAAAGTATATATAGTTGTTTCGATTTATCTTAGATTCATTTGCAGGGGACCGCAGCCACACGCACACAGTTGTCTGAGATAGTAATCTAGAGGGACAAATGTATAATACGGTATTAATACCACAAAAATACATTTGTTTTTACAAAAATTTGAAAAATGTTATATAGGGCTTTTTAAAGTTGCTTAATTTGAACAATATGATAAAATTTTTCTAACTCCACCCGCGCGGGGATGAGGGGGTAAATATTTTTAAATATTTTCATTATTTTCGTCAAAATTGGTATATAGGGTTTTATTGGGTCGACAAATCTGAATCTCGTAATATTTTTTTAAATTTCACCCCCTGAGGGGTGGGGGTAGTTTTCGTGAAAATTGGTATATTGAGGTTTTCGAGGTTACTGAAAACGAATCTGATAATAATTTTTTTTTAACTCCACCCCCTGGGGGGCGGGGGGGTTTTCAAGGTTGCTGAAAGTGAATCCTATTTACGCGAGGAGGGGAAAAATAGGAAAGCTCTTTTACTGGCCAATGTATTTTTGTATGTTGAGATATAATTCAAAAAAATAAAATAAAATTGTAAAACAAAGATGGCCGACGTATGAAAAATGCTCGATTTTGACAGAATAAACTTATACTTTGGCCGCCATATTGGACCCGCGGTTTTATATTTTATATGTTTAAAAAAGATTTGGTTTCCTGAAAAACCCCTGAATACCCATTTTCATCAGAATCCAATTAAATTTTACAGATTTTGCTGCCATATTGGATCCGCCATTTTTAATTTTGAATTTTTAAAAACAGATTCGGTTCAGCATCCTCGAAAACCCCTGTATACCAATTTTCATCAAAATCCAATAAAATCTAACAGATTTGGCCACCATATTGGATCCGCTATTTTGAATTTTAAATTTTTGTAAACAGATTCGGTTTCAGCATCTTCGAGAACCCCTTGTTACTAACTTTTACGATATTACGGCCAAAAGCCGTTTTCGCCAAAAACAAAGGTCTCCTAGCACATAGTGCGTTAACCAAAATGCTTCAAAGTGTTAATATCTATATACCTATATAACAATAGAGTTGACATAATACCCTTAAAAGGATAAAATCATTTTTCCGCGCCAGATTATTAAAACTGACCACTGTGGCTCGTAAAAAAAATTAATATTATTTATTTGGAAAATAAATATTAAAAGCATTTTCAGTTAAGAGATATCTATATCACTGTCTGGCTGTTTCACGCCACTCACTGTAATTTAGTTGTCACTTCAAATTATTAGCGGATCATTAAACTAAATTATAATCCGCAGGTTTTAATTTAATTATCTGACAATTAATATTATAGCTGACTGGGGTTTGATTTAATGGTTTTGCGAAATTGCGTTGAAGGCGGTTGCGAAAAAAAACACTGAGAGAAATAACACAGCCACAAAAAAAAAGTCAAGCACTTTTTCGGAGACCATTGTATTTATTTTGAGGCGCTGAATTCAAATTTAAAGTTAAAATAGACCTTGTCCAATTAGTTTTGGAGATAACCTCGAAAAACGTTATTTTCATATACTCGAAAATAAGGTTTTTTTGAGATTATCTCCAAAACTAATTGAATGAGGTTGTATGTTGACCTTCAATTGGGTTTCAGCCCCTCAAAATACATAAAAAGTTCTTGACCATTTTTTTTGTGCGACTGTGTTTAAAAAAAAATATTTTCTAAAAACATTTTTTCGCCAATTTTTTTTTCGACTTTTTTAGTCTTAAATTAAAACCTACCTTATGCGAGGATCAAATCTAATGTCCCCACTACCTCCGGACCGACCTCCTAACAGACAAACGAGAGAAGACGGTTCTGCCACGATCTCCAAATCCAGGGATTGTCCTGGAAGCCACCACTCCCGCTCCTCCATGTTTACGTAAACCTGAAACAAGGTTTTAAATAAAACTTCTATTAAATTCCCGAAAAAAAAGTACAGGAACAGATAAGGGTTTTATTCTTCGAACACATTTAAAAAAATTTAAATAAAACAAATTTTGTGTCGGCATATTATTTAGCTCTTTGAGCTTTTATGCCATCATCTAGGCTTCCAACTTTATCAGAACTTTAAACAAACAATACATTTAGGCATGATTTAAATACATATATTTAGTTCCTATTTTTAATGCTCAGAACGTGAAATGATCTCTTTTTTAAAAACGGTTACAGTGTTACAGAAGGAGTACATTTTTTTGTATTTTTGACTAAGAAATTATAATGTATTGAGAAAATGTACAAAAAACTACAGACAAAAAAGTTTGGGGCAAAAAAAGTAACAACCCCCGTTTTGCACGCCCCTGGTTAAAATTACCAAATACAAATTAAATAGCATGATAGCCTTTATACTATACTTTATACTGTAGATCATAGAGTTTCAGAGCTATTAATTAAAAAGTCTTTTTTAGATGTATCCTTAGGAGGGCCGTAGCTTGTTAAGGGGTTATACAGGGTGTCTCAATGAAGACGACTCGGTCGATATATAGTAAAGTATCCACTAGAAAAAACTTTAATAAGAAAAGTTTGTATGGTTTTAAAGAAGGCACATTTTAAAAATATTTTAAAATATACAAGATGGTCCTCTTAGGGTGGGTAACATCTGACTTTTTTTTTTTTTTAAATAGAATGGTATATTTTTTACTATGCCATCTTATTTCTTATTAAAATTTCTTTATTTTGATGTCATATTGTATGTGTCTATTATTTATAGTTTTTGAGATATATTTTTTTGTTTGAGAAAAAATGAATTTTTAGTGATAAGATAAAACCTTCTCCAATTTCTTTATTTTTTGTCAAAAAATAATAAAATTTTGCAAGCTTAACTCCATTTTTAAAATAGAATGCTATATTTTTTATTCACTAGTTAAATGTTGAATGAAATTCTGCATAAAATGATATAAGATACTTTAGCGGTTTTTAAAATAATAGAGTAAAAAAAAAAATGGAATTTCAAGAATTTTATATTATTTTTTTTTAATAAGAAGGCCGTGGAATGTTTTAAAATAATTTTTACACAATTATAATGTTGTTAAAATAATTTATAAAAAAAATCACTAACTCGTACTCAACGCTAACGAGAACCATCTCTAAAACTCGAGTCCTTTAATGAGTTGACTCCATGATGTATTGGTTTTGGCGCTAACCACTGGCTCGCATAACCATAAGACATAGCTTAGTGCATATCCACAGGCTCGCATAACAAGCATAGTACATAAGACTGCGATGCCGTGATTAGCTTACAAGATACATGACGGAACATCAACTTTATTTTATTAAACTCAATTATTTTAAAAACCGCTAGGGATCTATAAAGTATCCAATATCATTTTAAGCAGAATTTCATTCTTTATTTAACGAGTGAATAAAAAATATAGCATTCCATTTAAAAAAATGGAGTTTTTTATGTTTGAAAATTCAAAAGTTTGAATATTTATTTCGAAAGCCCTGTAAAAAATATTTTATTTTTTTTTTGCACATAAAGTAATTAGATGCACCCTTTTAAGATAAGCTTGCAAAATTTTATTTATTTCTGACAAAAAATAAAGAAATTGGAAAAGCTTTTATCTTATCACTAAAAATTAATTTTTTCTCAAAAAAAAATTATATCTCAAAAACTATAAATAATAGACCCATACAAAGTAAAAGCATTTTAATGAGAAATAAGATGACATAATAAAAAATATACCATTAAAAAAAAAATAAGTCAGATGTTACCCACCCTAAGAGGACCATCCTGTATATTTCAATATATTTTTAAAATTTGCTTTTTTTTAAACCATACAACTTTTCTGATTAAAGATTTTCTCTAAACTGGATACTTTACTATATATCGAGAGTCGGCTTCGTTGAGACACACTGTATATCGTCGCCTTCCTTACAAAGGGGCTTATCTTAAAATGTTTTGATGCAAAATACCGACATGTTTATTAATTTGCCAATGTTCATTGGCATGTTCATGTCACTTTATGTATTAATGTCATTTTGAGATAAGGCCCTTTGTAAGGAAGGCGTCGATGATATTGCCTTGGGAAATTAAGAGTTTTTATTGATTTTTTTCAGGTATGTAATCACAACTTTATTTGAACGACCTACAAAATATTAAATAGCATATGTTTTGATATGTTAGTGAAAAATTTTTTATTGCAAAATTCAGAAAATTGTGGAAACCATGGCCCTTGCCCCCAAACGCCTTTTTTCTCTATCGTTTGCGGTGACCACCATTTCTCAAAAACCAATTTACAGATCAATCTGAAATTTTTAGGTGTTGTTTCTTATTACAATAGCTAGTTCTTGAACGAAGGGTTTTGCAAAAAAAACAAAAATTACGAAATTGGCGACAATTTTCCCAAAAAATTGATTTTCGATGTTCCAAAAAATGGAGTTTTCCGGTCGGAAAAATTATAAATTTTCGTTCAAATAAAAATCCCTTTATTCACGAACTAGCTCTTGTAATTAGGAATAACACCTAAAAATTTTAGTTTGATCGGTACATTGGTTTTTGAGAAAAAAAAGGCGTTTCGGGGCAAGGGCCATAGTTTCCACAATTTTTCCAATTTTCCAATAATTTTTTTTTACAAACACATCAAAACATATACTATTTGATATTTTTTAGGTCGTTCGAATAAAGTTGTGATTACATACCTGAAAAACAAAAACAACAAAAACCCTTAATTTTCCCCAGCCACAAGGTATATAACCCCTTAAGAAATAATTTTTGAACCAAACTTTATAATTTTTTTTATATTTTTAGATGTACAGTCTTAAAATTTTGTAACTTATTTCTGAATTGCCCTGTTTATTAAAACATATAAAAATTGCAGTAGGTTGCTCGTATACAAGAATATAAGCTTCAAACTAAATGGTTATTTTAGAATTGCTATATCCTATGCCGTATATTAATGGGCGAATAAACCTGTAGGATCAAAAGGATTGGGTAAGAATTAAACTGTCTCGAAAGTTTATCTTAGGCTTAAGACACTCAAATCATAAACAAGGTACAATTTTCCAAAACTCATTTCAAGCTTCTGCCAAACTACATACTTGGCGCAGTAGGTAATAGCTTTCGCTTTGTAATGCTGAGGTCGCGAGTTCTATATCCTGCCTGGGGCATGGATGTGTAGTACTACACTATAGTGGTGTTTTTAAAATTAATTTGCTTTACTGACAACATACCGTGCAGTCCAAAAGTCACCCCCTCTCTTAACTGTTGAACTAGTTGAGATATCGAATTAAAATTTGGAACTCATAAGTAAACTATTTTTTTGCATATATTTGATATGTTCAGCTCCTAAAATGTGGGCAGGGGGGCATGGGGGCACATTTTTTGAAATGGAAAGGTAGGTCGTGTGATAAATTATTTTAAAGCTTATAAAATTCTCTATTAACCATATATTTTAAATTTTTTAAAAAAGTTTTAAAATAATGTGTCACACGACCCTCTTTACTATTTAAAAACGTGTTCTCCCCATGTCCCTCTGCCCACATTTTAGGAGCTGAAAATATCATATATACTCGAAAAGATAGTTTAACTTGTCTTATTTAAAATTTCCAAATTTTAAGTCGATATCTCAACTCGTTCAAAAACCGACAGTTGGAATGCCGGGATGTACCTACCAAAGGTTAGGTGCAACCTTAAAAAAAACATTTAGCATCTTCATGTCTGTCTGTCTAAATGACTAGTTAGATTTTAAATTTCTAAAAAATATATAACTTGGTAACATTAAATAAAACTGGGTAAAACACAGCCTGCCGTAGTTTGAGGACACGCTATAATATAAATTAAAGCAAAGA
>OY294047.1:16286104-16398100 GCA_958510825.1 Brachypterus glaber | reverse complement strand
GTTTACTCAATAATACTTACTCGAATTATCCTAAGCTGAAACATAATTCAAAAAATTTATACAGGATGTCTCAGAAAGCAGGTCAAATTTAACAAATTTAAAATAGCCATAACTTTTTAATGCAAATTTTAAAAATTTAAAAATATATAGGGTGTTCCATTTAAAAAATCGAATGTAAGTGCCACTTCCGGTTGTACCGGAAGTGGCACAAGCATAAAAATATTTTTAATCGATTGGCCATATTTAAAAACCCCAAAGTGAAAAATATCAGATTTTTAAAATTATTGGTTCTCCATAAACTTTTAATAGACCACTTCTGTGAATAACCCTGTATAAATATTATGTGGTAAATTACATTCAAATTGATTTATTTTAAAATCGCCAGGTTCTGGACCTAGTTTCTTTAGGTTCTAGAGGCCCAAAGAGCTGTGGAACTAAGGTACCCTAAAAACCTATTTTTAACTTGCCAATGGTTTAATAGATCACTTCCGTGAATAACCCTGAATATTAAATAAAATACAGCCGGGAGGAAATAATGAAATGCAAATTCTCACAAGCTCTCCAACTACTAGTTTTGGAAATTCAGAATTCAGAATTTCAAATTCCAGTGACAATTAATAACTCACCTGTCTATGAAGCAGTTTTACATCGAAACTTATTACGTCGCTGACAGGCTCCCCTTCAGGAGTCACATAATAAACAAGGAGCTGACTAACGGGAGCCATTACTGATCGAACGCTGAAACTAAATTAGCAAGTTAAATTATGAAACTAAATTAACTGAGGTTTAATTATCACGAAAATTATTAATTAATTGTTAATAGAAAACTCGAAGTTAGTTTGGTTTCACCAAATTGGTATACCTTATAAGGTATCATTGGGTACAAGGTGATTCATAAGCATCTTTACAAAAAAACTTTTCGAAAAAAAATGAACCGACTTCTGTCTCTAAAAAGTAAAAAATAAAAAATAAGCCGGTGCCAGTTTCACCACTCCCTAAATTAAATACTAACAATTATTTTTGTTGTTAAATTTTTTGCTGTGAAATTGGCACTGTTATTTTTTATTTTTTACTTTTTAGAGACAGTCGGTTCATTTTTTTTGCCAAAAGTTATTATTTTTTACTTTTTAGAGACACAGAACTTGTAGAATTGTAACGTCATCTGAGCTATATTATAGTTGTCCTTCTATCTCGGAAAGCTGCTGATGTCACAACGCACTATTAGTGCGTTGTGACGTCATCATTTCTAAAAAATAAATTTAGTAGTATTTTTAATTCAGCGCCCAAGAGTCCAACCAACCTTATTTTAAACGAAATACTAAAGAAAATCTTTGTTAAACTTTAAGCTTTAAGTAATAATCAAATAACGCCTTATGGTAAAATCACCAGTTTTATAATTTATTTATTTATTATTTTAATATTACAGGTCCACAGAATCAAGTTTAGCGGCATTTAAAAGATTTTTAGCCGTAATATTTGAGTGACCCCTTAATCAAGTTATCAGGCTCATGCGATCATTTTCTAAAATTTTTTGTTGGTATTAGAACCAAATTAAGCCGGTTTTAAGTGAAATTGCATAAAACGATTAGATTTATCTTAATTATCCGGCTTATCCGGCATCAAATTAAAACGGCGCCACCTCATGAGTCCTCTTTAAGTTTCAAAAGGTTTCATCAAATTCCGTTCATCCGTTCCAAAGTTATGTGAGAACAAACATAAAAAACAAAGCCACACGTCGAATTGATAACCTTCTCCTTTTTTTGGAAGTCGGTTAAAAAGTAGATTTAATTTCATGAAGAATTGTTCACATAAACATATCTATCTTTCTTTGTTTAGAAGTTAGAGCGCTTTTAAAATTTTTAAGTTGAAAAAACATAGTAGGTAGCAATGATTTTAAAATTTAAAACTTGAAAAACGAGTAGCCATAATTTAGAGCAAAACAAAATTTAGTAACTATCATTTTAAATAATCACCTGTCAAAAATAGTTTGTTTATGTCAAGGGTCAGCGCTACATTTAGACTACTTAAAGAGAAAAGCGCCAGCGCGAATTTTCAAAAAAAAATCAAAAATCGTCCTATACAAAAAATTCTTGGAAATTTAGTTTCATGTCCGTCTGTCCGTCTGTCCGTCTGTCCGTCTGTCCGATGTCACAATTCTTGTAGACACAATAACTCAAAAACAAATAATCCGATGTTATTGAAATTTTCAGTAAAAATCAAGTTTTATGAGGAGAAGATCCCTATTATTTTTGAAAGTAATCTCCCGAAAAAAAAACTAGAGGAATTATCAGGAAAGATAAAAAAATCATTGGAAAATCGGGGAAATTAGGTTTTTTGTTTAATATTAAACCCTTTAGTCGGTCACCGCTGCACCGCGGTGGTTAGAAAAAGAATGAAAGCTTATTTCTTACATAGTTCGTGTTTAATGAAGCCGAAGTTTCGGTGGGCTGTGAAATTGACTTTTGTCTCTGGGGCGCAACAACATTAATTATACGGATTATGGCTAACATGCTTTTGTTCCAATAAAACTTTTCTAATAACCGGAGATATTAATTACGATTTTAATTAAAAAATAAATGTGCTATAACCGATATTAATTCTTATATAAACTTTATATTTTGCAAGATTGCATCTTCTTGTAATCTGGATGATAATAAATATTAGATTAAGGGTCATGTCAAATAAAAAAAACTCTAAAAAAATTTTTTTTGTCCACGAAGCAAAAAATTATTAAATATGTATGTGTGAGGGAATTAGACGCGGTTCCGACTGGTTAAAATGGAATTTTTGGCATTTGCAAGGCTTTTTTCGACCCGAAAATTCTCGGTTATTAATAAAGTTATCGATATAGGGTTTTTACCATTGTTTAGTTAAAGAGTTGCTTGAGTGGTTAACGTCTCTCTTTTTCGATTTTTGTTTGTTTTAAATATAATATACTCGACTTTAAAAATTAGGAAATTATACGTAATTTCTATCATAAAAAAGCCCTTAAAAAATTAAAAAAAGGACGACATTGGCCACTCAAGCAACTGCTTATAACATAATATAACATATATATCGACTTTTAAATTTCGATACCTCATATCTCAAAAAAAATTTAATTTACAGTTTTTTGCACTAATTAACTCTGTACATGATGAATGATAACATATACAAACTCCAATTAACTATTCCAATTAGTTTATAAGTTAAATTATATTCGAGTAATAAATTGCAGTTTATATAAGTTACCAGTCATCATGTACAGAGTTAATTATATATCCAAACCGAAAATTGATTTTTTTGAAACACGAGGTTTAGAAATTTACAAGTCGATATATACAGTGTTATTCAGAAATAAGTTTGAGAAATTTAAGAGATGATTCTACGTTAAGAAATATGAAAAAAAGTTCCTATATAGTGTGGTCCGGAAATGAGCCCTAAGGGAGCTACGACCCTCCTAAGGGTACATCTAAAAAGTAGTTTTAATTTAATATTTCTGGAACCCTACAAACCACAGTAACAAATTTTTGCACATGCCTTAGCATTTATAAAGGCTATTATCTCATGTAATTTTTATTTAGTAATTTTAACCATGGACGTGCCAAATGGGGGGGTGATGTCACTTTTTCCCCCAAATTTTTTTATCCGTAGACTTTTTGACATTTTCTCAATAAAATATTAATCTTTAATTAAAAATACATAAAAAAGGTACTGTTTATGTAGGGCCGTAGAGCCAACCGTTTTCGAGAAAATTGCAATTAAAGAGGTAATTTCACGTTCTGAGCATCAAAAATAGGAACTAAAAAAAGCACCAATAAAAATTTCAATAATGCAGGGTGATTCTACATTAAAAACTGTAAAAAGAAACTTCTATACATGTGGGTTCTAAAAAACAAGAGTACTATGGCCTCTTAAAGAGTAACACTTTTTAAGGGACCGTAGCTCCCTTAAAAGAGATTTGTGGATATTTGTGTATAAGAAGTTTTTTCGTAGTTTTTTATTTATAATCTCTCTGATGTATTGAAATTTTTATTGGTGCATCTTTTAGTACCTGTTTCTGATGCTCAGAACGTGAAATTGTCTCTTTAATTGCAATTTTCTCGAAAACCGTTGGCCCTACAGTGTTACATAAGGAGCACCTTTTTTGTGTATTTTTAATTAATAATTAATATTTTATTGAGAAAATGTCAAAAAATTTAAAGATAAAAAAATTTGGGGCAAAAAAGTGACATCGCCCCCCCATTTCGCACGTCCCTGGTTAAAATTACCAAATAAAGATTTCACGAAATGATAGCCTTTATCAATGATAAGGCATGTGCAAAAATTTATTACTGTGGTTAATAGGGTTCCAGAAATATTGAATAAAAACTACTTTTCAGATGTACCCTTAGGAGGGTCGTAGCTCCCTTAGGGCTCATTTCCGGACCACCTTTTAACTTTTTTTCATATTTTTTAACGTAAAATCACCTCTTAAATTTTGGAACTTATTTTTGAATTACCCTGTATAATATACCGGGTGTCCCAACTCTATTTACCCTGCGATTTTCTCGAAAACTAAGATATATTCAAACTCTGCGAAAATTATTTCAAATTAGAAAACTTAAACTACCTTTAAGCATATATTTGATACTATCAGCTCTTAAAATGTGGGCAGGGGGCATGGGGGGAATTGTTTTAAATGAAAAGGGGGTCATGTGATACATTATTTTAAAGAAAATAAAATTCTCTATTGGACTGTATATTTTTTAATTTTTTAAACATTTTTTTCAAGGTTTTGATTTTTAATTTTTTGTGCTAAAAAGTGCGTTTTTTAAGTTTTTTTTTTTTGTAAATTTTTATTTATGTCATTTAAAATTAGTTTAAAAGTATAATTTACGTTTTTTCGTCATGAAATTAGTAATTTTTAAAAAATTGTTTAATTATATACAGGAAGTAATTTTTGTAGTCGCATTTTTTGGCATCTTGGCTTAATAACAGTATAGAGAGTAATTCTTTTAAATGGTATACCCCCGTAACTTTTGATCAATAATTGGTAATACTGGGTAATTGCCTTCCTCTGCCTTTAGAAAAGTATAATAACTAAATATTTATTTTTATCAGTGTATATTGGAATAATATCAATGACATAATTCCCATACTAGAGGTATAAAGGCGTACACACTCAAAGGAAAAACCCCTTTAGAGAGAAAATAGAAAGAAAATATATATTTTCTAGCAAAGAAGAAAAACATGTCTGGAGGTCGAAGAAAGGTTTTTCGGTGAAGCTGTCGCTATTTGTTATGTATTGTATTTATATATTGACTTTTTATAGCGTTATACTTTTTTTAGCCCTAGGGACTTACTGTTCAGTAATAAATAAATATATAAGGTATTATTTAGGATAAAATGTTCGGTATGTAATGCTGGCAGGAAAAATATCTAAATATTTTTTATTAAATTCGTATGCTTTAACGTATGTACAGTTGGAATAAAAAAAAGTACTACAGCACGGAACCTTGAGGCACCCAATTTTTAAAATTTTAGCTTTTAAGTGATTTATTGACAATGAAATTTTTAGGATTTAAAAACGGTATAAAAACATTAATTTCTCGAAAAAATATATTCCTATTTGTAAAAATTACAGAAATATATAAAACTAAAAATATAATAACAGAAATAAAAAAATATAATTAATAAAGTAGCGAAAACAATAAGGCAGTTAAAACTTTTAAAGGACCCCAAATCTTCATTCCTATATAGTTTAGTTCTGGCGTGTAGAATTCTCTAATTTCTCGGCCATTTTCCTTACATTAGCCCCAAAATATATTGTTAAAATAGTTTTTTGTTGCTGGCTTAATTGAAGCATGTTGACATATTTGACACTTGGAAAAATTATGTTTTAAACAAGATGATTATTATACTTAGTTTTATATATCTCTGACTTAGTTAAGTCCTCAGTTTTTAGTGACAAGTTAGATTTAAATGGTACAATGTTTGGGTGTAGTACTTTTTAAAGATCGCAACTGTACCCATAAAATTAGTGATTCCTAAAATTTAAAGCACAAAATTCAAAAAAAAAAAAATTAAGCGAACAATCACAAAAAGTAACAGCTTTTGAAATATGTTACTAAGAGAACTGTAAAAAGGATTTTTTTTAAATTTTTTTTTAATTAAAAAACGCCCATATAAAAATGCTTAATCCATATCAAATTAAAATTTCCTAAAATATAAAAATAAACAAGATTCGCTCACCGCATTAATGAGAAGAATCTAGCACCTGCGCACTGGTTTGCTTATTTTTGTTTTGACGGATGTCAAAAGTGGCTTCCGTTTAGGCAGTTTTATGAAATAGTTTAATTTGAGTGGGGTACGGTGCGCACCAGGTCCACAAAAATGAACTATATTTTTGCACTGATTTCTGGTTTTATTTCTAAAACTTAGTGTCTTGAATATAGTTAGGTGCGAAAAATCCAGTTTTTTTGTTAGAATATATAGCAAAAAATTGTTAAAATACACGAATTTCTGTTTGATTTTTTTAATGGGGGCGTTGATTTACGTTAACAATGGATTGGTTTGGTAGTTTGCTGGTTTGGTGTTTTTTTTTTAATGGGAGGCTTTGGTTTACGTTAACAATGGTTTGGTTTGGTAGTTTGCTGGTTTAATGTTTTTTTTTTAATGGGAGGCGTTGGTTTACGTTAATAATGGTTTGGTTTGGTAGTTTGCTGGTTTGGTGTTTTTTTAATGGGAGGCATTTTTCAGATACGATATTTTAGAATTTAGAAAGCGATATATTTTAAGAATCAAATGTTTATTAATGAATATTCCGCAATTTTTTTTACAAAAATACTATTAAAACCGAGTACTTTTAGCCAATTAAAAAAAACTGTAAGCAGCAAAAAAAAAGTAGGTATTTTTGTAGTAAAATTCTGCAAAAGAATGTTACATAACCTTAAAATAATTTTTGGCATACGTCAAAACAAAAATAAGAAAATCTGTGCGCATGCGCTGGATTCTTCTCATTACTGCGGTGAGTGAGTCGTAAATAAACGGACAATTTGCCAAAAGTAAGGTTAATTGTCAAATGATTTGACAGTAGAATTTTAAATGTGGTACGTTTTATTGCATCAGTTTGAAAATGCTTAATTCTAATTGGTTGGATCTTTTACAGAATGCAGAAATAAATAGTATATTAAAGTACTAGTTTCATAACATACACGAGTACAAGTTTAAGTAAAGTATTAGTTCTCTAAAAACGTGTTATGAAACGAGTGCTTTATTCAATTTTTTCTATTTTGCTCTAAAATTTAAAAAACTTACATATAAATTGATGACTGATTTAGGGATTTTTGTTTTCGGTTGGCATTACAGTTTTACTATGTTTAAAATTCTAAGAACAAATGATATTTTGATATATTTTACAGTCATCTTTTCTTTTTTCACTGCAATTAACCAGTCCACAATTTTAACACGGTAAATAATAACTCAAACACAAAATTTTGTAAAAAATTAAACTTTAAATCGACATTGACATTTGCACGCAAAACGTCAAGAGATAGGCTTTTGTATGTTGCCAACCCAACAGAAAAAAAGTAGAGACCTCTTATGGGCCTATAAGAACACGCAAAATGCGTGTGATTATGAGCTTATAAGAGTCGCAAAATAGAAAAACAAAACAATTTACGCAGTCGTTAAAAACAAAACTAATTTGAAGACGCGTTTTTCTCATGGTATTACACTTTTATGAAATACCTAGAGCATATGCCGGTTACTACTTGATGTCAATGTGCTTGGATCCAGAGTAATTTTTGATTATTTTTAAAATTAGCAAACCATTTTTCTTACGACCATATATAAATACTTCCTTACATTTTACGTGTTCACTATATCTACAAGTTCCATATTTTATTATATCACACGAGTATACACCGTGTATTTGAAATAGGATTCGAAATTTTAAGGGGTAATTCTACATCAGAAAATGTGACAAAAAGTTCCTATAAACATATCTCTAAAAATGCGTCGTAAGGGAGCTACATCCCTTTGAAAGTGGCTATAAAAATCGGTTTTATTTAATAACTTAGGAACCCTTTAAGATATAGCAAAAAGGTTTTGCACTTGAACTAATCTTAATAAGGCCCATTTTCATGTACTTATTTTAACCAGGGGCGTACGAAACGGGGGGACCTTATCAGTTTTTTGTCCCAAATTTTTTTCTGTGTAACTTTTTTGCAATTTTATTTTTGGTATATGATTCCTCAGGTCAAAATACATAAAAAAGTAGGTAATCTTGTTGTAAAGTCCAAAATGATAAAAATTTGCGTTACGTAATACTTGAACGTTCCCATATAGGTGTTGTTTTCTTGCAAAGAGAAAAAAAGCGTATATTTTATTTGATTTATTTTTTAAATTTTTGTGCCCTCCCTGCAGAGGTGTACATTTTGTAACTTTTAGAAAAAATGTTAAAAAAATAAAAATAAGAATACTTAATAAGACAAATGTAAAAACTGTTTTATTGCAAAAACAAATAAGCTTTACAACCGAAAGTAACATTTACAAACATCATAGGCCATATTTTAAGCCACTCTATATTCTGCTTTGTGGTGAAAGTGAGGCATAATTTCACCTTACGCGAATAATCCTGAAAATTGCTCCGAAAAAATAAAAAAAATATGTGGTCAAATAGAGAATTTTATAAGGTTTAAAATGATGTATCACACGACCCCCTTTCTTTTAAAAAAAAATTCATCCTTTGCCCCCCCCCCCTGTCTCCATTGTGTCCCCTAAGCATACCAAATATATAGCAAAAAAATAATTGGGTTATGTTCTTTATGTGTTCCAAATTTCAAGTTGATATCTTAAGCCGTTCAAAAGTTAAAGGGGGGGGAGGCGGACTTTTGGACACGCTGTGTATACATTACAAATGTGAAGTAATAATAATCTAGAGATTTCCATGACAGTAGTGTAGTACGTATTTTAGAAAAATGACAAACTGACATTCCGAAATTTTTACAATGTCAATGTTTTATCCCTATTGAAAATGACGGGTCTGCGCGGGTATAAATGTTGCATAGACCGGACCTGAGCGGGTGAATTTCATCCGCTCAAGTCCGGTTTATGCACCATTTATATACGCCCAGACCTGTCATTTTTAGCAGGGATTAACCAAATTTGTAAAATTATCTTAATAAAAAGGCATAGTCGTAGGAAAAATATCTTACTCAACTCCCTTACTCGGCGGGCACCTCGTAAAAAAATATGCAATCTCTTACAAGCGAACTCTTTGCGTAATATACTATTTTTCACGGCCGTGATTAATAGACCTATTAATCATGAGTCTGTAAAAATAAACCGTTTAAATTTCAAAACGGACATGGATAAAGTATATTATTCTACTCGCGTATAGTACCTTAATCATTCGGGTCATTAGGCCACTCGCCTATCGGCTTGTGTCCCAAAATTCACCCTCATTGAATAATATACTATAGCTCAACAGCTGTAATAAAAAGTATAATAAATTTTTCTTTTCATAATAACCAGCTTTTTTTAAAACGAAATTTTTCAGTATTATTTTATTTACTTCGACACAACATGTGCTAAAGTATTGCATTCATGCATGCTCGGTCAGAAAAATTGTTTTTGTTTATTTTGTTAAAAAAATCTGGGCCAAAAAAGAGTAAATAAGTGTAAAACTTTTAAAACTTTAAACCCAAAGTCTACAAAGAACCCCACACAGCTTCGTGTGATTTTTGTTTCGGTGAATTTGGAAAGTTCTTGATATGCTGTTAAGCTCGACAAAACTGTTAACAGTTAAATGTTGCTTTCGTTTTATAATCCTATGGCTAGTTTTGAAGTTATGCACATTGTAAAATTAATAGTACCGAAAATAAGTTTTCATTTTCTCATAAAGAAAGCATTTTTTGTAGATATCTTAGTACGACAGCTTAACCTAATGATGACTTGACGTGAAAATTGCAATACCAAAAAGCAACAAAAATTAAACATGAATTAGTTAGGGTATTTGCAGTCTTATGTCACATGTGAAAGGAGATGATTCTACATCAAAAAACATAAAAAACCACTATAGAAACATAGGTCCGAAAACGAACCCTAAGGGAATTACGACCCTTTAAAATTGTAATAAAAATAAGGTATTTAATTAATAACTCTCGTACCCTTTGAGATAGAGCGACGAGGTTTTTGCATGTGAACTAACCTTAATAAGGCCCATCTTCTTATGTTATTTTCATGTACTTATTTAAACCAACAGTTTTTTCTGTGTAAATTTTTGTAACTTAATTATTGGAAAGTGATTCCTCAGCTTAAAATACATAAAAAAAGTACTCTTGTAGTAATACTGTAGGATTAACCGTGTTCGAGAAAGAGATAATAAAATGTTGAAAACCAACATTTTAATGATGTCGGGTAATTCTACGTTAAAAACAGAAAAAAAGTTTCTATACATGTAGGTCAAAAAATTGGCTATGTTCTTTAAAAATGGTGCATTTTTAGGAGACTATAGCTCCCTTAGGATTCATTTTTGGAGGTACCTGTGAATAAGGTTTTTTTCTTAGTTTTTGACGTACATTCGCCCAGCATAATTAAAATGTTAGTTTTCAACATTTTAGTATCTCATTTTTAGTCCTCGAAACGTGAAATAGCACCTTTAAATGAATTTTTCTCGAAAATGGTTAATCCTACAGTATTACTACAAAAATACCTTTTTTATGTATTTTGACCCGAGAAATCATGTTCATGTACATGGTTAAAATAAGTACATGAAAATAACATGAGCATATGGGCCTTATTAAGATTAGTTTGCATGCAAAACCTTGTCGCTCTATCTTAAAGGGTACCAGAGTTATTAATTAAAAACATTATTTTTATAACAATTTTAAAGGGTCGGAAGTCCCTAATAGTGGACTGATAAAATATTCACAAAAAAAAAAACAAAAATAAAAATAAAAATATGTTTTTGTGTTCCTAGATCAAGGTTATTCAAACTTTATTATAAAAATACTATTTTAAATTTTATTGTGTGTCACTACGACCAAAAAGTAAAAACAAATTAAAAATAATTCCCAAAATACCAAAACTACATATTTCGATTTGGATTTTAATTCAATTATTTTAAATTTTTTAACAGATACGAGGTGGCACCCAGCGTATTTGAATTCAGCGCACTAAAATTAACTGTAACAAACTGTAAGGATATTTTTAATACACTGAAAAAACATTTCAGCAAAATTAAAAAAATATTAACTCACCCTAGTTGGCTTTGACCCAAAATATTTTAATTTTCTTAATAGATACAAGTTAGCACCTATTGGATTCGGATTCGGCATACATAAACTAACTACTAACCATCAAAAAAATATATACACTGAGAAAATACGGTTCAATAGTATGAAAAAAATTTTTTCGCAGTTGGCTTTGATCTCAATAATGGTACATTTTTTACCAGATACGAGGTGTCAACCATCAAATTCAGATTCGGTATAAGCAATTTTTCTAAAAACCATCAAAATGTTTTTTATAAAATAAAAAAAATAAACATTTTTTACATAGTTGGTTTTACCTCAACTATTTTAAATTTGCCCAACAGATATATTTATATACAAGGTGGCACCCACTGAATTTGAATTCAGCATACGCAAATTATCAAAAAGACATAAAAATATTATGCATACACTGAAAAAATGCGGTTCTGTGATACAAAAACCTATTTACTCATCGAAGTAGGCTTTGACTTCATTTATATGAATTTCCTTAACAGTTACGAGGTTGAATCCAAGGGATTCGGATTCAGCGCACCCAAAATATTTAAAAATCATTAACATAATTTGTATGTTACAAAAAACGGTATTTTGTGAAATAGAAATCATGCACTGAAAGAAATTACATTGAAAAGGTGTAAAAAAATACACTCTCTAAATGTGTAAATTTTACACCGTTATATAAATGTACATCAACATTGATGTGACACTACACAGGTGAGGTGATTTTGACCTAAAGTGTGTATTTTTACATCCATCCCTTCTGCAACAATACACCCGGAGCTCAAGAAAGTGTATTTTTATAAACATACCTTTAGCAACAATACACCCGAAGTGTAAAAATCACACTTTTGATGTACAAGCCAGCCAATCGCGGGCGTTAAGCTAGTCACGTGACTCGAGAAGCCAGAATTCCTGCTTCATCGAGTCTGGTGGCTGTCGACCATTATAATTGTTTACGTTTGTAAGAGCGTACGTATAATTTTGTGTGTGCTAGATTTTTCCAAGAAATAATTGGTAAGTGTTGATTAAAAGTAAATATTTAAAAAGTGTGATTAATACAATATCCTTAAAACATACATTTTATAATATTTTACTTGTTTAGGCGGTAACACTGGCCTGCAAATTTTGAGTTGTTAAGACTTGTGTATGTTTTCTGTTTCTATTTTATATTGGTACTTTTTGTAGCGCTGATTACGAATATACGTTTTATTTTTCTGTTGAGTAGTTTTTCCATAAAACACTATTCATAAATAGAAAAATAACAAAATGGTTATCAGCAGCAGCTGCAAGTAAATTACCCATGCACGTGGATGTAAAAATTTATCTCAGTGTGCATTTCAGTCATAGTTGGCTTTGACCTCAATTATCTCAAATTCCTCAACAGATACGAGGTGGCACCCGCCGGGTTCGGAATCAGCGCACTCAAATTATTTAAAAACCATCAAAATATTTTGCTTATACTACAAAACAAGGTTCAGTTAAAAATAGGCGTTTGGCAACTGGACTATAAGGGTTCATTTCCGGACCTATGTTCCCATAGTGGTTTTTCATGTTTTTTGATGTAGAATTATCTCCTTTAATATATGACATAAGACGGCAAACACCGTGTAAAAAATACAAAACATAAAAAAGGTGCACTCCTATAACTGTTCACCTAGTTTTGATTTGAAAATAAGGTTTATCACTGTTAATCGAATTTCGAAAGCAGCAAAAAATTGAAAAACACTCAAAAGCTCGAGAGCATTGAATGAAGAGACATCTCGTTCACATAGTCATTTTCCACTTCATGAATCCATTGTAATGCGGTGTATATTTTTCTATAGGCACACAAAAATCTCTACTACTTTTTTAAAAAAGTATATATTTCCAATTGAGAATTCTCCCATTAGATTAGACAGGGACAAAAGTTCTACCCAAAAAGGATAGAAGACATACATACACTCCCACTTCCACCCAACCAAACAAATTCTGTATTTGTTCTTTGTTGAACAAATACAATATTTACTTGGCCGGGCGAAAAGTGCATTATTAAAGAAATTACTGGCGCCATCTAAATTTTAGTAGAATTATCTTATTCTACAGATTCACATTAGCTATGTTCGTACGTACCGCTCACTGCTACACTTTCCGGCCAACTTAATAAACTGTATTTGTTGTATGAAAAAAAATACAGTATTTATTTGGTTGGCTGGAATGTGTAGCACAAATGAGATAGAGATAGGGTAGACGTCTTTTGTTTCATAATTCTAGTTGTAGAGAGCTCCATTACCTACACATATTCTGTTTGTGTCATCAAAAAATTATGATAAGTGGAGTTCTTTAATATGCAAACTTTTTTGAATAACTTAAAAGCTATTTATCTACGTTCTACTTAGCATTAAGCACACATTTGAGTTTTTTCATCTTCACATTAGTGCTTTTAATAGTATATTAAAGTACTAGTTTCATAACATAAATTTTTAGAGCAAGAGTACAAGTTTAGAAAACGAGCCGCTTGCGGCGAGTTTTCTAAAGTACTAGTGCGCTAAAAACGTGTTATGAAACGAGTGCTTTATACAATTTTTTCTATTATGCTCTAAAATTAAAAAAAAACTTACAATATAATTGATGACTGATTTAGGGATTTTTGTTTTGGGTTGGCATTACAGTTTACACTATATTTAAAATTCTAAGAACAAATGATATTTTGGTATATTTTACAGTCATCTCTTCTTTTTTTACTACAATTAACCAGTCCACAATTTTAACACGGTAAAAAATAAGCCAAACACAAAATTTTATAAAAAATTAAACTTTAAATCGACATTGACATTTGCACGCAAAAGGTCAAGAGATAGGCTTTTGTATGTTGCCAACCTAACAGAAAAAAAATTAGAGACCTTTTATGGGCCTATAAGAACACGCAAAATGCGTGTGCTTATGAGCTTATAAGTCACAAAATAGAAAAAAGATATTATGAAACCCAAAATGCTTTTGTTTTTCCATGTTGACAGTACTTTTTAAAGCTTTAGGCTTTAGAACAGATAATAGTTATTTATGGTACCAGTGGGTAAAGTAAGATATTGCCCATGAGAAAATTAACCTGCGAGGCGTCAGCCAATCAGGTTAATTTTCGAGAGGGCAATATCGGTTTACCCATGAGTGCGATACAAGGTTTTATCCAATAAATAGCTTAGGAATTCATATTTTTATTAAAAATTTTAATGACATTTACAAGAAAATAATTTGACAAGTCACAGTTGAGTGGGTAAAATAAATAATTATCCACTCAATAAAGTAAAAGCCACGCGGGGGTTATTATTGAGTTTATATATTTAAAATAAAACTGGTAATTGTCTTATTATTTGTATGTATTGGATAAAATATATGAATTTCTTTTTCTACTGACTGTACTTTAATGATTTTTAAACTCCACTGGCGCGTCATATATGACAGTTTTATCCACTATAGTGAATAAAATTACTTCGATATATTAATAACTTTAAATATTTTCAAAAGTTAAAGGGGGGCGGAGTTTTGACACGACGTTATGATAGTTGAAACTAATTTAAAAATGTGTAGATATTTCAATACAAAATATAAAAGTAAAAATCGATTCAAACCAAAGCTATTTTAAAAATTTGAAAATAGCTCTGGAGTGCGGTTCTTTTTGGCATATATACACAATTTGTGTGCTTGTGACACAAATACCCCTTTGTTTTAAAACAAATCAATCATTTTAATTGAATTTTAAAATATACAATGTAAAATTAATTTTCTGTACGAATATTTTAGTTTAGTTTAATGCTAATTAAATTTTTGATTGGGACTTGTTTGTTTTTGGAAAGTATAATAATACAGTTTTCAACACAATATTCTGAATTTCATTAATTATTTCACTAGGTTACCCTATTACACAAGGTTACCCGATGCTTGAGAGAGCAACGAACTAATAACTCTCTCTCTAGAATAGGCATTTCATTCGTTAAAATTGACAAAAATGTCGGCAACATAAACATTCGTCTGTCTTACTCGAACATCTTTGTTCTAACAGAGACAATACCAGTTACTGGTAATTGTTATTGTTCAGGCCTGAATATACCTACTATTTGTTTACAAACAAATCGAGATGTTGGCGATACTTTATTTTAACGGTATGCGTATTCTAGAAAGAAGAGTTATTAGTTCGTTGAGAGAGAGGCCTATTTTGTGACGTATTTGCGGGTCTTGAACAATGTATGGTCTGTTTCATCAAGCAAGATAGTAAATTAAAAATCGTGAATATTTTCAAAACAGATTCGAATATTGAATGTGCGAATGTACTGCGTAGTTTATTTTATAAAACATAACTATATTCGATACAAAAACATATATTATTCAAACCAGTTGTAAAAATATTTACTGTGCGATTTTTAATTTACTATCTTGCTTGATGAAACAGACCATAGCAAATACCAAGCGCCTGAGTGAGATACAACAGAAACCTGCCCCTATAAGTGTGCACACACATCCCTTACATCGGACCACACTGTAAGTTATATTAATTGATTAACCTTGGGGTCTGCCAACGTCATTTATTTGAGACCCATATAGTCAAGCCCTAAAAGCAATAATTTTATTGACCAAAAGGTTATATGAAGAGTGCAACTAACATAAGGCCCTAACCCACAAAAATTATTATTTTACAGGAGAAGCAAAAATGTGATTAATTTTTGTTCCAGTGGCATTTATACATAATATAAATAATATTTTAATATTGTTTGATTGTTTACATCGTTTTATGTGGATTTCAACAAAAAAAATACTTGAAATAAGGGAACGTTCGTAACGCAAAATGTACTAAAATTCATACACTTCATACCTCGGTTCTTATCAAAATTATCAAAAGGGCCTAACCCACACATTTCTTAAAAGGTTATTTTTGCATAAAATCTTCTCTTTGCTAGTCTTATATAGGTTTATAAGCCTGTTTTAACCAAGAATAGTTAACAGTTAATATTTGGGTGGGGCAAAAAAGCAAATTATTAAAATGTGTGTGAACACGTTTATTATAACATTGTTTTTTTATATAAAATCTTATCTTTTCTAGTTTTAAATAGATTTATAAAAATTGTTTAATTAATAATAGTTAACGGTAAATATTTGGGTGGGGAAGAAAACAACAATTTATTAAAATTTGTGCCCCTAACCTAATTTTCCAACGTATTTTTTGCGACTTCTAGTAACATATTAGACAGTTTTATTAACTATAGGCATAACGTAAGTTAAGTAGTACCCGTTTCAAGCACAAACTGAATTTAGTAAAAAATGAGGGTTAGGCCCTTATGTTAGTAGCACTCTTCATATGTAAATTATCATAAAATAGAACAGTAAAGTAGAGAGAAATAGAGAGAAAACAGATAAACAGAGAAAATGAGAGAGAAAGAAAGAGAAAAAGAAAGAGAGAGAAAGAGAAAAAGAAAGAGAGAGAAAGAGAAAGAAAGAGAAAGAAAGAGAAAGAAAGAGAAAGAAAGAGAAAGAAAGAGAAAGAAAGAGAAAGAAAGAGAAAGAAAGAGAAAGAAAGAGAAAGAAAGAGAAAGAAAGAGAAAGAAAGAGAAAGAAAGAAAGAAAGAGAAAGAAAGAGAAAGAAATAAAGAAAGAGAAAGAAAGAGAAAAAAAGAGAAAGAAAGAGAAAGAAAGAGAGAGAAAGAAAGAGAAAGAAAGAGAAAGAAAGAGAAAGAAAGAGAAAGAAAGAGAAAGAAAGAGAAAGAAAGAGAAAGAAAGAGAAAGAAAGAAAAAAATAGAAAGAAAGAGAAAGAAAGAGAAAGAGAAAGAAAGAGAAAGAGAGAGAAATAGAGAGAGAAAGAGAGAGAAAGAGCAAAAGAGAGAAAGAGAGAGAAAGAGACAGAGAGAGAAACAGAGAAAGAGAGAAAGAAAGAGAGAGAAAGGGAAAGAAGGACAGAAGAGAAAGAGGGAGGGAGTGTAGAGCTGCTAAAAATATAAATTATTAGGCGCGCCTTCGCCAAAATTGCAAATAAGACGGTCTGCGAAAACAGGCTTTTTTTGAGTACTGATTCCTTGGATTATAGTACCTCATTTATTGTAAATAGATTAAAAACAGTAAAAAATTTCAATAATAAGGATAAAATTATGATTTTACTGTGGATTAACCCACAAGTAATTATCCTTAAAAGTTGCATAACTTTGTTACATTGTAACATTATTCGTAAATTAATTCAAATTGTATTACATTTTTCTGTTTTATAGAACAATGCATACTAAAGGAACTCTTAGAGAATTTAATTACTTTTAATAAGGAAGCTAAAGACCTATTATAGGTCTTACCGTTTAAGTAATTAGTAATTTACTTTTATTAAAAATGTTTTATGGCTTTTATATACGATAAATATAAAGTTAGTTATTAAGTTATTAGAAATTTTAATATATCGGTACCTCAGTTCTAAACTGTTATTTTTCAAAATTAAGTCAATTTAATAACGCATCAAGTCATCCGAGCGTTGCAACGCTCAATGTGTTAAGCAGGGTTTATTTTACGATTTTTTTCCTACTGCAGAAATCAAGAAAATCTAACAAAAAAAAAAGATAAAATATTTTGTGTAATTTAGTTTTACCTTTAGGTGGTTTTTAAATTTTCCTTCTATTGTGAATACTAAAAAAGTTATATCCAGAAAAAATTTATTATATTTTGGGAGAGGGAGAGGGAGAGTCATGAAAAAATAAAGTGATATTAAATTTTTTTTGTGTAATTTTATTTTATCTTTTGTGTTTTTTTTTTATTTTTCTTCATTTGTGAGTAAAAAAAAATTATATCCAGAATTTTTTTTTTACATTTTGGCGGAGAGTGGGAGTGGCTGGAAAAAAAATGATAATCACATTTTTTTATGTAATTTTATTTTACCTTTTATGTGGTTTTTAAATTGCTCTTCTATTCTGAATAACAAGAAAGTTATTTCTAGAAACAATTTTTTACATTTTGGGAAAGTGGGGTGAGGGCGTTGAAGAAAAATGATAATATTTTTTTTTGTATAGTTTTATTAAAAAAAGATACGACCAAAACAACAATTTAACCCCCTATTTACCCTCCATCCTCCTAAACGATTTTGCTCAAATACGAACTTGTCCAAGATAATTAAAAATATATCTGCACACCAAATTTTAAGTCTCTAGCTTAAAGCGGTCTTAAGTTATTTTGGATACAGACAGACATCATTTTTGTATTGCTTACTTTGATTTTTCTCGACGTTTCAGGAAAAAATTTATTTTCTTTTCGATCACAATACTTTCTCTTATGAGAAAATTAAAATCATAAAACAAAGTTATTTAGACAAATAAGCTCTATTGACTAGTGTAATAGAAAAGGGTTTATAATGTTAAAAAAAACAAATTTTTAAAGTAAATTTTAATAATAATAATAATAATAATAATAATAATAATAAATAAAGTTTTTTTTTTAATTCTAATTTTCGTGAGCCGGTAGATGAACACCACGATCCGAACTATAATAATAACCACGGGGATATGCGAGCTATGAATCATCTTTTGTCATCTTTTTTAACTTTTTTTTAGTGCACGGTGTTATAGGGTGGGGACAGCTGTCCGACAGCCGTCTTCGCTCGCTTCTCAGCAGTGTTAAATTAATGCTACGCTCATGAACGTATAAACACCTAGCTAACTCCCGAGGTCTAATAATAACGTTATAATCAGTACTCGGCGAATTTTCAGTACTCGCATAGAAGCCGCGTCGACTCTAGCGTTGACGCGAGGTTTTAAATATTTACATTTTTATTTCTTTTTATCTTGATTTTTTTAATGATTTCATTTAAACGAGTAAGGTGGGAAAAAAAGTTATCGATAAATAAAAATTAAAAACTTTCGTATTCTTAAAAGATAAAAATCGAATATCGGTTTTTTCTTTGAAAAACACCGATATATATATATACATATATAGTTAATATGTATAGTCAATATTATTGTGTGTAACAAATTAGTCGTCAAATGTTTCGATTTAGTGACCTTTATAAAAATTTCCCTCATAATTCGGCAAAATTATTCCGTAAGCCTATGTTTCTGTGGTTATGTTCAACGTTGATGAGTCTTAACTGAGTTTACGCCGACTACTGGTTATAACGAAAAAAGTTACAAACCTGAAATTAAGCTTGCAGACGGCTCCAGTCGAAGACGACGTGACGGGCACGGGATCGCCATATCGCTGCTGAGCCCAGTCTGTGACTCGGCCATCGGTTGTGATAACGTAGTGAAGGTCGTGCTCGCAGGGGCAAGTCGAGAGGATGGTCACATATGCCTCTTCTTCAGGCTGAAACAAATCGAGTAATTTATTTTTTTTGTTTATAGTATAAACTTTATACTGCATTAAAAATATACAGCAAATATAAAAGGAAACTAGATGAAACGTTGCAAGCACCCTGTCAAAACATCGGCACTATTGTACACTAGAGCCATCTAGTTTGCAAATTTCAAACTAGGTGTTTTGTTTGATTTTAAATTCTGTATCTTTTAAACATTATATTCTACTGTATATAATATTTTTTATAGGGCTTAAAAAGAGCTTTTATTTAAAATATAATTTGTTGAAATCGGGTTATAAATATGTGAGATATGCTAAAAAACCTTTTACTGCTTTAAACGCCAATATCTCGAAAACAATGCATTTTAGGAAAACGTTGTTTATAACATTTTTTGACCAATTTAAAATTATCTTTTATATAAGTGCTAAATTAACCAAATAAAATAATAATTGTCTTAATTATAAACAAAAAACGCTAAAAATAGGAGTTTTACCCTATTTTTACCCCCTTACCCCCAATCGTTTATCCTCAAAATTTAATCAGCTCTTCGGAAGAAATGTGAAAAAAACGTGGTCAAAGATTTTGACTTTTCGGCGAAGATTTCAATACATCGGCACTCTATCTATTTGTCTATCTATTGGAAATTTCTTAAGTATTTGTTTTTATTTATTACTTTCCCCAAGGAAAGTCTTGCGTTAGTAAAATTATTTCGAAAAATTTTTATTGCTTTTTTTACATTTCTGGACGTTTTATATCCAAAAAATATTATTACCGTCAAAAAAAATTGTGTCTGTCGGTCTGTCGGTCTGTGTCCGGGAAATTTGTCCAAACTCAAGAACTCTTTGGGCTAAAGACTTCAAATTTGGACCACAGGTTGATTATCCAAAGTTCTAGGCTGGGATTGTTTTCGTAAAAATCGGGCTGGGGTACTGCCCTACTACGCTAGAAACCAGTAACTCCTTTGTCGCATAGCAGCGTTTTCAAAATATTACATCAGAGTTGACGTGAAAACGTTGCTACGCGACAAATGGAGTTACTGCTTTCTAGCGTAGTAGTGCAGTATAGGGGAAAGTATTATTTTGTTGACAGCAGTTGTTTATTTGTTTTTCCTTTTTTATTTTTTGTTTTATTTTTTCGATTTTTTTAATTTTGTTTTCTATTTTTTTTTATTCTTCCTACACTGAAAAACTAATCGGATTCTATTTTTAACTTATTTTTGTATTATTACTTATCAAATGTTGGTATTATTTACCGATTGTTATTTTACTAAACACTGTAACATACTGTAAACTAGATCAATAACGAAATATAGTATACCTTACTATGTCTGTGATATGCTTTACCAAGTGTTACAGTAATTTTTACTACAACCTGATAGTATTAATTAAAACACTTGGGGTTTCAGATATAGTCCAGTCAAAAAATAAATATAAATTGCAATAAACACACTCGGGCTGATATTTTAAAGGGTAGTAGTGGGTGGTAACAGAAAATTTTTGTTGATTTTTCACCGGGTGATTTGCGTAAGAGGCATCCGCTATCTTGAATTTTGGGGGTAAGTGCGGTTATCTAGCTAAATATGCATCGTACGATAAAAATGCATATAACGAATGTTGTTAAGGAGCAAATTTCCAACAATTTTTGTAAAAACATTTTTTTATTATACAGTGCGGTCCAAAAGTCAACCCCCACCCCTTTTAACTTTTGAACGAGTTGAGATATCGACTTCAAATTTAGAACTCTTAAATAAGACAACTTAAACTATCTTTCAGCATATATTTGATATTTTCAGCTCTTAAAATGTGCACAGGGAGGCATGGGGACATTTTTTTAAATGGAAATGGGGGTCGTGTGATACATCATTTTAAAGCTTATAAAATTCTCTATTTAAACTAATATTTTTAAATTTTTTAAAAATGTTTTTTAAGGTTTTGATTTTTCAATTTTTTGTGCTAAAACATTCGATTTTTTAAGTTTTTTTTTATAAATTATTATTTATGTCAACTAAAATTAGTTTAAAAGTATAATTAACGTTTATTTTATGATGAAATTAGGCATTTTTAAAAAATTATTTGTTTTTTTTTAAGGAAATTTTGACATTAATACCCATTTTCAACCCCATTTTAAACCCAATTTTTTTTTTAATTTAAAAATATGGAATTAAATGGAAAATTTTATAAGCTTTAAAATGATGTATTACATGACCCCCCTTTCCATTTAAAAAAATGTCTTCCATGCCCCCCTGCCCACATTTTAAGAGCTGAAAGTATTAAATATATGCTAAAAGATAGTTTAAGTTGTCTTATCTCAACTGGTTCAAAAGTTAAGAGGAGGGGGGTGACTTTTGGACCACTCTGTATAATAATAACATTAGAGTTGTATTCAAATATAGCCATGGTCATTTTTAAATATTTTTAACTCGATTGTTAATAATATAATAAAAAAAAAATTGAACAAAAATTGTTGAAAATTTTCTCCTTAGCAAAATTAGTTATATGCATTGTTATCGTAAGATGCATATTTAGCGAGATAACCGTACTCAACCCTAAAATTCAAGATATCGGACACCCCTTACACAAATCACCTGGTGAAAAACTAACAGGACTTTTCTGCTACCATCCACTACTACCCTTTAAAATATCAGCTCGTGTGCATTTATTGCAATTTCAACATAGGAATTCCTCGTTATTTGACTGGACTAATTGGCCAACACGTGGTGTTGTGTAATATGACAAGTTATTGTATACAATACTTATATTATAGTTTTTAATACCACAAGTAAAGTATTTATATTATATACATTTAGTATTAAAACTGCAATAACATTTTCTGAGTGTATCTAAAAATTACTTTTTCTACTACCTAATTAAGTGCTAGCTTACATATTATCTACCGTTGTCAAGGCTTGTTTACCTTGGCAACCAATAAAATCAGTGAACTTATTTATTATTAACCGTTGTTAAGCGCTGTTTATTGACGACGGTTAATAATGAAAAATTTTTGTGACAACTACTAACTTTTTTCAACTTATTTGTCAAACTGACAGCTTGTCAAAATAATTTTTAAACTTTATTTTTAACTGATATTTGGAGTTACTAGCTCTATGAAGTAAAAAAATAGTATATGCACCACGTATGCGAACTGTCTTAAGTTTTCTCGACTGATTTTTTGCCTCGACTCCGTCTCAGCAAAAAATCTTCAGTCTCGAACACTAAAGACTTAGTTCGCATACTAGGTGCATAATACTATTTATCCACCTTCACAGAAACACTTGTTTTGAGCACTATTTTAAATGTCAAAAGTGAGTTTTTTTCCACTAGTGACTAAAAAATTTTTTACCCACTCTTTTACGTACAGCTTTTGATCTCACCCAAAATTAGTTACATACCCTATTAATTAAGTATTATAACTATTCTATAAATAGAAGCACGTTAGTTAAACCATAAAAAATAAAGAAAATCCCAAATTATTCTTTAGTTTTTGAATAAAATACTGTTTTTATTAAAAATTCTGTCATCACCGCGTCCATTTTGACGTTTGTAAGAAATGTAAAACTAGCAATTGTTTATTTTTAATAGGCATTATTTAGGCCATGGCTACCTATTATTTTAGTATTAAGAAAACTTAATCTTAATATTTTTGACATAGTTTTTCGCAAAATTATAGATTTTTTATTTAAAAATAAAAGGTATTAGATAAAATTAAATTCTCAACTCGTGTATTAAGTGATTTTATCCACTTAATACACTAGTTAAGAAAATAACTATTTAATCATTCCTTTTTTTCAAACTTTAGATTTTTTAAAAAAGGTTACTTTTTAGGAAAATATTGTTTGGCTGCAATAATTTTTCCTGAAAATCCTGAAAATATAGTATAGGTCATGTACACAGAAGCACGTCGAAAGAATGGTAACATATGCCTGTTTCTCCGGCTGAAAGATTCAGCTTGAAACAAATCGGGTACTTTATTGTTGGGTTAGGGCGAAAAGATGGGTAAACAAGATACACATTTTAATACAGAACATATGTTGTAATACAAAATTTAGTAACGTTATAGCATTACTTTTCGTAAGAAAGTTTTTTTTATAACATTACGTTATCCATTATACTGTTAGAATAATTGTGGAGCAAACATGCAAAAATCGATAAATCCATGTCAGCAGGGGCGGATTTATTTCATTTTTTACACCCCCTGCACCCCCCGAGGGGCGGGGGGTAGTTTTCTTAAAGATTGACATATTGGGGTTTTTGAGGTTGCTGAAAGTGAATCTGATAATAAAAAATCCATTTCACGCGCGGAGGTGAAAAATGGGAAAGCTCTTTTACTGGGCAGTGTATCTTTATTTATTCATATGCTTTACAATAAAACAATTGTTTGCAATATATATAGAACAATAAAACATAAATACATAAAAATTAAATATAAAATTAACAATATAGTAAACAATAACAATAATATAATAAATATAATATTTAATATAAAAGATTAAAGGGAGAAATAGCTAATTTCTAGTTTTTTCTCTAAAAATTCCTCAATTGAATAAAATGGATTGACAGTGAAAAATGTTTTTAACTTTTTTTTAAATTTTGATTTATTTAAGGCTTTAATATATGGCGGTAATTTGTTATATAAAAGGGGACCATAATAATTATTGCAGTTTCTGCTAGACTCAAGTCGGAGAAATGGTAATCTTAGTTTCTGCATGTTCCGCGTATTGTTATCCTCATATGTTGAATAAGTGGCAAGTCTACATCTAGTCATACATATAGATTCATATATAAGTAAACTCGGAAAAGTTAGAAGTTCTAAAGATTTAAATTTATCTCTTACACCATCTCTATATTTACTTCCAGACATTATTCTCACCACTCTTCTTTGAAGACCAAAAACACGCGAAGCATGAGAGCTAAAACCCCATATTGTTAAACCATACCGAATATGAGAGAGAAATAATGAATGGTAAGCGTTGATTAATATATTAAATGGTAATATGTCTAATAGGTTTCTTATTAAAAATATTGATGAATTTAATTTTTTTGCTAAAGCATTAACATGCGGCATCCAGGTTAACTTCTGATCCAGATATAAACCCAAAAATTTTGGATTATCTTTAGTTTGAGTTAAAATATTTCTGTGAGTAAAGTAAATAGAAGATGTTTTATTTTTGTTTAAACTTAGAGAATTTGCACTAAACCATTTACACAGATTATCCTCACTTTTGTTAACATTTAATTTAATTTTTTCTATTTTTTGGCCAGAAGCTACTAATGTTGTGTCATCTGCGAACATAATAAGTTCATCATCAGGTACAGCTTGCTTAATGTCATTAATAAATAATAAAAACAGTACTGGCCCAAGGACGCTTCCCTGTGGTCACCAGAAACAACATTGCCTTCTTTAGATATTTGACCATTTATTGTAGTATATTGGCGCCTATTCATTAAATAAGATCTCATTAATTCTATACTAAGATCATCAAAATTATAATATTTTTTAATTTTGTTCAAAAGAACTTCATGAGGAACACAATCAAATGCTTTTTGAAGATCGTATAATTTTGCACAAACAATATCAGTATCTTCCATACCCTTCGTTATAAGAGATATAAGATATTCAATCGCAAAGATTGTAGATCTTTTTTTCCTAAATCCATATTGATGTTTGTAAAGAGCTTTAATTGTTTCAAAATGATCAACTATTTGATTTTTAAGTGCTACTTCAAAAATTTTCGAAAAAACTGGAAGTATTGCTATTGGCCTAAAATTATTAGCTTCATTAGTGAGACCTTTTTTGTGAACAGGACATACCTTAGCCAATTTAAGATCTTCTGGAAAAATACCAGTATTTATGCATTCATTAAATATTTTTGTAAGTGGTATATAAGATTAAAATATAAAAAAAATATCTACATAAAAAAATATAATATTTATTTTGCAAAATACACATAATTATTTAGTCTCATTAAAAAAATAACCTTATGAATTAAAGAAAAACGATTCAAACAATATACAAAGGACGATACCAAAATAAAACTGAGGGATAATTGAGTTTCCGTTTTTCCAAGATTATAAAAAAGTGTAGATTTTAATTATTTTCCAGAGAATATGTTAAAAAATACTATTATTATAATTTAATTCGGTATGCTTTTTTTAATCATTATCGCAGTTAAAATTTTATTAAATTATAGAAAAGGAAGTAGCATTTTTTTACCTAAATAATAAAAATTTTATTTCGACTAAAAGCAGCATTTTTAAAGTAAATATTTTATTTTTAAGATTCATTTTATTTATTCATAACTTTACACATGTTAAAGGTATTCTATACCATAAAAAAAAAATCAGTACATTTTAAAATTTATAAGAAATAAGTCTACTATTATAGGAGATTTAAACTTTTATAATAAAAGTTTGAATCTTAAATTTTAATGTTTCTTTATTTTTCTTGATCAGAATTTTGAATATGTATACATTTTCTATTCTTTAGTTGATCTATTCATTAAAACATAAGAGCAGTTCTTAAAGTCTTCTCTGGCTACTTTATACCATTCTATCATTTTAATTTATTTTGTCAGAATAAATTGACAAGTTTTATTTCAATGGTTAAATTCTTGATTATTTTGGTGTTGATGACTGGTTAAATAAACCTTTGGTCTTGAGGTAAAAATAGTTTTTTTCTTCTATTTTTCGACTCTTATAAACTCATTTAAAACGCATTTTGAATGTTCTTATAGTCCCATAAGAAGTCTCTACTTTTTTCTTTTAGGTTAGCAGCAGACAAACTCTTATCGCTTGACGTTTTCCGTGCAAATTTTAACGTCGCTTTAAAGTTTAATTTTCTCAAAGTTTTGTGTTCAGGTTATTTTTTACCGTGTTAAAATTGTGGCTTCGTTACTTGCAGTGAAAAAGAGAAGATATGACTATAAAATATATCAAAGCAATATTTATTCTTAGAATTTTAAATATGGCGAAAACTGTAATGCCAACCTGAAATTTTAGAAAACTAGTACTTTAATATACTATTAAACTCAGAATCAATAAGAGACAGAAAGCACAAAATTGGTTTAAATTGCACTATTTGTTTGTATAATTTTCTTTATTTTGATCTTAAATATAGAAACTTCCATTTCTATAAAATGCATGCATGCAGAATATATCCTCGGATTCATATATTTTTAATGAAAATAATATTTTTCTAAGGAAATATTAAAATTAAATATTAATATTTCGATAAAATATGCATACGACATTTGTAATAAAGTTATACAGGAAATCAGTCGGATCTTTGAAACTTGCTAACTTAATTTTCTTATCCAAGAAATGTCAAAAGTTACAAGTTCCCAAAGGAGCAGGAATTTGCCTTAAGCCAGCAAACATTGTAAAGATATGTTTTCAACATCTTCCACCAAGAATAATAATAAAACAATTCATGTCCATTAAAATATTATATAGCAAAATATTCCACAGGGTGTTTTTTTTCATGGTCTTTTGATCTTTTTAGGAACTCCCTAGATATTTTAGTTTCTTAGTATTTTAGTAGTTCCTATCCAAGAAATGTCAAAAGGTTTAAGTTCTGGTAGGAGTAGAAATTTACCTTAAGCCAATTACAATTTGTTTTCAACATTTTTCACCAAGAATAATAATAATAAAACAAGTTTTTTTATATAATTCTTTTTGGGAACCTTTTTTATATAATCCTTTTTAGGCAACTTTCTTTTGTAAAACTTCAGCTTTCAGTTTTTCCATAACTGATCTTTTTAGGAACTGCCTTGATATTTTAGTACCGTTTTTAACCAAAAAATTTCAAAGGTTCATGTTACGGAGGAAGTAGGGATTTTGTTTAAGCCAGTGAACTGAAACTTCAACAAATCAGTTCTTTTAAAATTAACCATAAAATGGATATTTTAGTACCGTTCTTATTCAAAAAATTTCAACAAGTTAGAAAAATTCTAGCACCTAAAATTTTTAAGATATAAGTTCAGGTACTAATGACGTTTTTTTCAAAATCTTTAAAAAAAAAGAGTAGAATTTTGAAAATTTTAGTGTATATTAAAAAAAATACGAGGAATTCAAAAATCTATATGTCAAGAACCTACTCTCAGAGTAAGTACGCGAAAAAAAGTTAAAATGAAAGTGCAGAGTTTACTTAATTGCTCATTTGTGGCAAAACTATCATTTTTTTTTAAAAATTTTATAGAACTTAATTTGTAGATTATAAAATTTTCTACAAAAATATTTCTACAAATATTTTTTTATTTTGCTTAGTTTGTTCCTAAAAAGTAAATAAATGAAAAAGATATAAAATTAAAGTCCACAATGTAAACTTTTTTCCCGAGCCCAAAAAATATATTTTTCTTATCAATTTAGAGGCGCAGAATCCAAATTTGACCTTAAAAAAAATTCAGCATGTCTTATTTTTTAAATTTTAGTACTACAATTATGCCAATTTAAAAATAATTCATAAAACAAAATATTGTGTATTTTTATTTTGTTTTTTTAATGGGTTTACATCATAAAAATGTGACTTTATTACATAAGAACCATAATACGTAACATTTTTTTAGTTCATTTTTGGCCCCCTAGTAATGATTTTTGACAATTTTTAGCATGAGTACGTGGCGATAAGCTTGTCCCCTTATGCACCCTTCTTCATACCCTCCACCCCTACTTAGTTTTGTCACATTATCCATTTTTTTTAAATATTTTTTTTCTCATAATATCCCTATTTATTCTACCTATGACTTAAAGTTTTTATGTTTTAAGTTGGGTATTTTTTAACTAATATTGAGTCTCCAAATCCAAATTTGTCCTTGGAATGTTTTTGTCTCACATGATTTTAGAACAAAAGAATGATAAAATAATGATTTTTTAACATTTTTATCTTATTTTTCTCAGAAAACTTAGGTAATAGAAATAATCTGAGGCCAGATTCGGTTTCAGCGACCCAAAATTAGTTAAAAAACATATGACTCCAATCGGGGCAAGAAACCGTGTTGCCTAGTGTAATTTGTTTTCAATATCTTCCAACCAGGATAATAATAAAGCAATTAATGTCTAACTTTCTTATTTTTGTATTATTTTTTTTTAATTTCGATAGGCTTCATTTTCTTACCAACACTTATTTTTCCTGAAAATTTTAAATAGAAATGATTATTCTTTCTTTATTTATCGTGCGAACAAGACAACGTGACATACGGTGTGACGGACTAACGGAATAGGGCATTGCAAAAAACGCTTTTTTCTAATTTTTCATATACACCCCTCTTATGTTGTTTCAATTGCTGACATAACAAATTTCAGGTAACTTGAAAATTTTTTGACCCCCGCCAAACTCAGTTAAGGTATTAAACTCAGTTAAGGTATTAAGGTATTCGTATTGTTTAATTTCTTACATTGTTACAGTTTTAAGGACAAAACAAGCCGTGAAGATATGTAAAGCTACACATTACATTACATACTATTCACAGTGGATGGTATATTGCATTTTCCCAAATAACGCAACTTAAAAAGATAATAAAAATAAAATAATTTAACATTTTTTTGAAAAACGAAAAATTTTTGAAAAAAAATTTTACAAAAAAAGATTGTGATTGCTTTCCCATTTTGAAAATTTTCAAAATTTCGGAAAGCCTTGTATTCGTGCAAAAATTTTCAATTTTTTTTTTGTGTATTTTTGCGTTTTATGACGTTTTATGTCGATATAAATCAATTTCGAGCAAAAAAAAATTGTCGCTCAACGATCGGTCGGTCGGTCGGTCGATCGGTCTGTACGGGAAATCTTGTGGGCACGATAAATTAAGAACGCTTTAAGCTAGAGACTTGAAATTTGGCATACAGGTATGTTACCAAAAGTTCTCGCTAGGGATTGTTTTTGGTAAACATTGGGGTGCGGCAAGGGGTCAAATGGGGAAAAATACATTTTTTTTTAGAAAAATTTTAAAATTGCTATATACGGGTTTTTGAGGTTGCTGAAATTGAATCTGATAAAAAACTTTTCTAATTCCACCCCCGAGGGTAAGGGGGTAAATAATTTTTAATATTATTAATATTTTCTTCAAAATTGGTATATAGGGGTTTTTGTGGTCGACGAATATGAATCTGATAATAATTTTTTTCTAATTTCACCCCCTGAGGGGTGGGGGTAGTTTTCGTGAAAGCTGGTGTATTGGGGTTTTTGATGTTGCTGAAAGTGAATCTGATAATAAATTTGTTCTAAATCCACCCCCTGAGGAGTGGGGGGTGTTTTCGTGAAAATTGTTATATTGGGGTTTTTGAGGTTGTTGAAAGTGAATCTGATTATAAAAAAATTCTAACCTTACCCCTAAAGGGGCAGAGGGTAGTTTTCGTGAAAATTGGTATATTAAGGTTTTTATGGTTGCTGAAAGTAAATCTGATAATAAAAAATCCATTTTACGGGCGGAGGTGAAAAATGGGAAAGCTTTTTTACTGGGCAGTGTATTTTTTTACATTACATACCTTCACCGCTTGTTTTATCTTTATAACTGTAACAATGTAAGAAATTAAACAATAAAAATACCTTATTATTATAACTGAGATGGGCGAGGGTCAAAAAATGTATAATTAACCTAAAATTTGGTATGAAAGCATAGTTTTTCAATTAAAATAACATAGGAGGGGTGCATATGAAAAATAAGAAATTGGTGTTTTTTTTGCAATGGCCTAAAGGCATTTTTAAAAGTTGTTTAGAATTCTATGGAGCGCATATTCGTAAAAAAATGTTTTATTTTGGTCAAAAATTTCCTTCCTGGTGAAAAAAAAACGTATAATTCTTCTCTACTGTGAGCTGCGAGGAGTATAAAAACCAGTAAGTATGCCTGAATTGTAGAGAATAAAGCGTACTTTAAAAATTAGGTCATAATGTATCGATAAACATCAAATTAAAATCATAATTTGTAAAGAAGTACTTATACCAAGATGTTTTCAGATAATTATCTACATTTTCAGCAAAATTACAGCAAATTTCTTACCTGGAGTGTGTGTTCCACGCCTTCAATTAGTAGATAGCAATCTGAAGAGGAGTTCCATTTGTGAATGGGCTCCCTAGCAAGCACATAATGACTTTCGATCTCCTTGCTTTCAACCGATACTAGCTCAGCCTGAAAAAGAAATTACAAGATCGTTTTACAGGATATAAAGAATGTGTAGGTGAAAACAAGCAAATAAATAACTTTAGTTGCTTCCTTTTATTGGCAAGGTTACTATTTTATTTGCGAAAACAGAATTAAAAACACCTTTATTAAAGGGAAGCGACTATTTTAACGTACGCCCGTAGAATTAGAGTTAAAGCCAATTTTTACGGGCGTATAAGTTAGTTATATGAGAGCTTTCATGGAGCTACGAAGGTCCACACATTTCTGGAATCAGTTATTTTATAGAAAATATTTTACCTTAAACATATTTCTCTGAATCATATAAATTAATCAATTTTTTATTTGTTTAATAATGGAATTATCCAAACAATTAACTAAGCAAGCTGCCACTGTAACCAAGAAGTGAGATTTCCCTAAACCAATTTCAAACAGAAAAAAAAATCAAATGTCAAAATAAACGGTCGATTCTTTATCGGTAATATCGACAATATCGACACAAAGAAACTCACTTAGTGTGTCAAATTTATTATTTCTTTTTTTTCGGATTCTTATGTGCAATTCTTATGTACAACCTACACAGTGTGTAGTACACACCTAGTGTGTCAAAGAAGGATGTCGTATTAAACGAGAGTTTTGGGCTAAATGAGAAAAAAATGTTTTTGTTTAAAAAAGTGCAATGAAAAGAAATAATAAAAAACTGCGTACCAAGTTTATTTGTTAATAAAGAACAAAATCAAAAAAAAAAATAAAAACTCGTCAGGAAGTATTTGTTATCGTAAACCCGACAAAAATGCATTATTCTTGCGCTAAATGTGATTCGATCATACTGAAAAAAAATAATATTTTTTTGATTATCTAAAAACCAACATAATAACATTTAGGAAGAATGTATAATAAAAACACTGTACAATATCAATTAAATATATTTATTTAAGTTAAAAGTCTATGTGTAATTTTTTCATAATCCAGTTTTAAATCATACTCTGGAAATAAACTTATTTAACACGTTGAAAGCCACATTAAATTTCTTGTCTGGGGCAACGCTGTTCTATGGAACTGCATGCTTTGAGTTATCGTTGAAGCTGCTGGTTTGCTTACAATGTTAAAATAGTAAAAATACCTCAAAAATAACTCCACAATCGTACGGAAACAAAATATTTTAATATTATACATCGCGTTTTAAAGTAAACAAAACGTATGAAACAAAGATCAAGGCTGACGTGTGTTTTTTTTTCTAATGAAATACAGAGCATCGCATGGACCGTCTCCCCACGTTAGCTATGATCTGATCGTTCTTCGTTTACTCTATTTTGTATAATCTGAAATGCACAGTATATATAGTCAAGAGCAGTCAACACAACACAGACCCTTTCCTTTGGCTCCACTGTAGTTGTCAATGTGCAAAGTTATTTTTATTTTGACGACATGACACTTAATACTTGAAGTTTCGTTAGGTGCAATGTTGCCAAATCGTGCATTGACATATGTCAAAATTCGTAATTAAAATAATTAATAAAAGTATGTTCCGGGATGTAAAAAAGGCTGTAATTTTGGCTGAGTATTTATTTTTTATGTATCTATAAGCATGTCAAGTCTTTAAAGGCGATTTAGCCCAAAATACGATACCCTGCTTTACGTATTTCTTTTTTTCGGATTCCTATGTAAAAAAGTTTGTGCAGGCTCGCTTATACGTTTTTTGACACTTGTAGCGCTATTGCATTTGTTGTAAAAATGACCAATTGACGTATAAATAAATCTACGAGCACCGATACAATAGTCACTTCAAATAAAATAAACCTGTCTAAAATATTTTTATTTTGTTTACAAACAGTGTGACTTATTATCCAGATCTAACAAATTTAATTGAATTAATTAAATTATTAATTTGACTTTATTTAACATTTTATCAAATTTATATTTGTAATTCGCATCAAACATTTAATTTGAGAGGCCAATTATAATTGGGCTTATTATTATTATTATTATAATTATAATTATAAATATAAATAAAACAACACAAAGGGCCAAAATAGTTAACATAAATGTTATTGGTTTTTCCGTTTATTGTTAGCTCAAACTGTTTCTGAGATATTGAAGAAAACCTAATAGGGTACCCCCAATCGTTGGCACTCCGATAATTATTGGCACTGGAGTAATATTTTCGTTTATATAAAAAAAATCTCCATTGGTACCTTAATCTAACTATTTTTTTATGAAGTGGCAATATTGCTATATATTATACTTTAAATGCGAAAAATCTATTTCCTCTAGCTCTTCCTCAATTCATATTTACGTATATAGATTTTACACTTAATTTTGTCTATAAATTAAATTTTTCTTTAGAATTTATTTTTTTATCACGGTGCCCATAATAGGTGTCCGAATTATATTAAACTCCTATTATTGGCACAGGTTTATTGTATTCAAAACTTGCGCATCAAAATTAGTCTAAAAGCATAATAATTCTTTAAGATAAGTGTACCTAGGTAACTAGGTATTATTTTGTAGATACAAATTATTATTAGGTAACTAATATTTTAACTTTAATATAAAGATATTTAAAATTTTGTAGTTCTAAAATAAATTTGAGTTTTTGTTTACAGCCTTTAGTTAATATGTATAAAACTGCAATATTCCAATTTAAATATTTTATTTTGATACTAAAATGTTTATTATTCAACAAAAAGTAGATACTCAGTAATTTTTTTCGTTGCTTTAAAGCAAAAATTAGGAAAATTTGGATGCCAATCATTAGCAAAAAGGTGCTAATAATACGAAATTGTGTATTCTTGTAATTAATTTGAAAAATTCTTTAATATTATTATGATCTCAGTTTAAATTTTATATAATATATAAAATATAATAACTACTAAATGTAAAATATTTTATTCTTGATAACATGAAATATTTAATAAGTTACAATAAAATATATGTGGAAAATTTCTTAAAGTGCCAATGATTGGGGGTTTTACCCTTTAGGATACAATAAAAGGGCTACTCTTAGAAAACATATTAGGAGAAAAAGGGGTAATAAGAAACAGGGGGTAATAAGAAACGGCGAAGAAAAAAAACATTAAAAGTTTCTTGTGAAAATATGAAAAAAAAGTACCCCACATTTAAGCTATTATTCCTAAAAAGTGCAGGTTTCTACTTAAGTATTTTTATATTTTTTAAGTAAAAAGTTAAACTATAGTCATAAACATTAATCTTTAAGGTGGGAACATTTTATCTTTGACTATGAACTAAAATTTCGTTAAAAGTTTTAGCAGACTTTGCAATACTGACATATTTTACTAAAATTTAAAGGTTGTAAATATAGATATAATAATTTTTTAAAAGTGTTTCTGGAATTTCCAGCTTTGGATTCACTTATTACCCCAGGTATTGTATTTTGTCGTTTGGTTTGAATGTTATGTAAAGTAAAACTCTTTACTTTTAGGATTTTTCTGTGAATTTTTTTAGAAATAAGTTTAAAATGACGAAGAAAATCGAAATAAAGGTGTTCGTATAAAATATAAAAATATTGAATTTGTTAAAAAAAAGACAAGTTTTTTATGAACCAATTCAATTGTTTGGGCATGGACCATTTAAATTACATCAAAGCGAGAAATTAGGGATCAAAAATAAGTTTAATTTTTGGCCAACCGTAGTAAAATCATTGATATTTTTCTTAACATAAAGGACACATTGGAACATATACATGTTGAAAATCGTCATAATACAATTTTTTTAAAATATTTCTACAGCTTGAATTCTACGGTACCCTAAACATAAAACGAAGTATTCTTTTTTTGCATTACAAATACTTTAACAGTATTTGAGCTGTTTCCTCAACAAAGAATCCCATAGGCCAAAATTGAGTTAATAGATCCGTAATAAAAATGTAATAAAAATTCAAAAGAGTATATTATTTACAGAATTTCTTAGCCGCAAAACACAGAAGCTTTTGGAAGACAGTGTTTTCACCAACTTGTCTAAATGATTTTTCCAAGATAAAGTTTCTTGAAACCCCGATTGTTTCTTATTACCCCTTTCTCCCCTATGTTTATGGAATTACAAATTAATTCAATATGTAAATTTAATATTGAATCCATAAAGAAGGTCTATTACAATTAAAATTTTAAAATTAAAAACTCATAGCAGTTGTGATAAAAAGTATTTTAATAATTGAAGTTCCTATTGAACTTTAATTAAAAGCTTTTTTACGGATTTTTTTTATTATATTTAGTGAAATTTTAGTTTAACGAGTTACTTATGGTCAATAAATGGAACATTTACCTTGTTTAATATTTATGGATAGAATTTAATTTTCATTAAATCTGACACTTAAATGGAATAGAAATAAATTGATTTACCTACAAACAATAAAGTCGCTCTCGGCGAAAATAGCAGGAACGAGAAAAGAGCATTTGCTATTTGATATTTTAATATCCTTTACATTTACTTTATTGAAAATATTTAAATAAGTCCTCGTAATCCTTGTTTATTTATAATATAAAAGCTTTGCTATAGCTAAGCACTGTCAAAGCTAAATAATGAAATATTTTATGAAAAGTTTTAAACTTATATTCAGTTATTCAAATACTAAAATTTGTATATTAAAATAAAAATGAGTTTCACTATAAACGGCATAAGTTAACGGTAGTATCTTTGCTGTTTAATATTGCAATATTATACATGGTAACTACAGTTGCAGTTTAACTGCAACTGTAGTAATACCGGTAGCTAAAGTTTTTCCTGGAGTTATTTAAAATCATAAAATCAATTGATTCATAGTTTGTGTTTATTTTTTAGCAGAAATAATTTATAAACTTTTAAAATTTTCTTTTCAATTTAAATTTTACATGGAACTGGCCAATAATTGGCATATGGCCAATAATAGAAACTTTTACCCTAATATCAAAATATAAAACTTTTAGATCAAATTAATTTTCTAATTAAATCTGATAACTAAATGCATTTTTATTTCAAAATAGAATACAAATAAAACCTATAACGTGCGGTCAGCCAAGAGATCAGGAATGACAAACGTTCCTTCGCCATTCAATATTTGGATATCTTGTACATTTACTTTATTAAAAATATTTAAATTATATATATTTTTTTAAAATAAAAATGCTATACCAATGAAAATAAAATATTATATTACAAGTTTTCTCAAATTTCATGTATTTTATTATTAATTTTAATATTTTTATTGTTTTTAGGAACATTTATCCTAATAATTAATTATGTGTTATATGTTTTATAAATACAGAGCGATTATAAAGTGTCGAACAGTTTGAAAAGAAAATACTCTTCGTTTGAAGCCACGCCTCTGTTAGAGTTGTGCGCGACAAGCCCATGTGATTGCTACGTACAACAGCTCGGTGGTTAGTAAAACGCACACAGCGTTCTTGCATTTTACTCATCGCTAATGTCATTAAAAAGTGTTCTGCACTTTATAATCGCACAGTATAGTCAGGGCCTCCTTCACTGAAGTAAAGGACTTTTTAATCAAATTAATTTTTTAATTATATAAAATTTTAAATGCATTAAAATGGAATAAAAAGAAAATGATTTACCTGCAAAGCTATGACGTCGCTGTCAGCTAAGATAGCGGGAACGACAAACGTCCCTTCGCCATTTGATATTTCAATATCCTGACTGTAAATAGATGTTGTGTTATCGTAAACTTTGACGCGAACTCGGACTGACTTTTCCGTGCTCATTGCCTCCACCTGTAAATAAAATATTACACCGATAAAAATAAAATCGTGTAATAATCCTGTAAAATTATATAAATACATGATTCTTCCCAAGCTTAAAGGTGTTAAGTTAACACTGTTAACACTGTTAACTGATAATAGCTGAATGATATTTTATTTAACTAGAATTTGGTGTATAAATTGTTTTTATCAAATCCACATTCGATTTGAGATTGGATATGTGTTATTGGGCTGACTTTTATTTTTCTTTTTTTATACTCTTACCTCCGGCATTATGCATTATGTTAATAACCAGCAATTTTTCGCTGCAAAATTTCAACCTATCTCAAAAGGATTTTTTTTTAATCTTATTAACTTTATTTTACTATGATATAGTTATATAGCTACATATATTTATTATTTTTAATTGTTTTATTTTTTATAGTTATAGCTATGTTTAATATTTTTATAGTATATTATGATTTTCGTAGTTGTCCCTACTACCGATATGTGGCTCTGAAGAGTGCTAAAAAGCACGAAATCGATCAGTCACTTCGGAGGGACGACTGCGTTAATCAAACAAAAGTCGTTTTAAGGAATAGTAAAATGTTTTATAATTATTATTTAGTAATAATAATGTCCCACCAGGTTTTAGACGAGCTATATCTCTGTTATTTAAAAATATAAAAAAGTAAACAAAAAAATAAAATAAAATTGGAGTCAAAGTAGAATTTACTGACATATGCAAAACTACCCCTTATTAACCCACCCTCCTGGAACCCCCTCCAACTAGTTTTTTAAATAGCACTTTCCTATTTTACTAAAGAATATAAAAGCACATTTCATTTTAAATTTAACCAGAAAATTTTCCAAAAACTTACGTTAAATTGTACCCTAAAGAAAATTGATTAATATATTCAAAACCAACTCATAACAATCCAGTCTCCTGGAACTACCCGCAATTTTGTTTTAAATACCACCCTTCTATTAATAAATAATAATTGTTATTTAGAGCCCCTTAAAATCTAAGATACCACTTATAATAAATGGTTGAATTCAGAATAAAGTGCACTTTCATAGTCTTTAATAAGAATTAGGGGGTACTATTTGAAAAACAGAAGTTGGGGGTAGTTTTAAGGGAGTGGGTAAGCAAGGGGCGGTTTTGAATAAGTCATTAAAATCTTATTTGGCTTTGATTTAATGCTATTTTTTTCAAATATTTATACCTTTTCAAATAACGGAGATAAGCTATTTCAAGAACTTGGTGGGACACCCAGTATAGTGAACGGATGGACCGTTTTGAAAAAAAAATTGGATAGAGTGCTTAGGTATCATAGCGGTACCACTATGCCAAGTTTGGTCAAACTCCGAGACATCGAGGGTAAACCGAGTATGTTAGCGTGAAATATCAGAGATATTTTCTAAAAAACACATTTTTTTCAAAAACGGCTCTAACGATTCTTAAAATTTTGGTCTTATTTTTTTAATTAGAGCTCATATAAAAAATTCCAAAAAGAAAAAAAAAATGGAAGTTGTCATGTCATTTAAAAGTTATTCTAGAACACACTGCTCTCACAAGAGGTCAAGTACTTGGGAGTAACCCTAGACAGTAAACTCAACTGGAAGGCGCATATAGACAAAGTCATTGACAAGTCGATTGCGACCTTCTGGCACTTGCGTCGGGCAGTGGGAAAAAGCTGGGGCATGACCCCACAGATTCTATTATGGATCTATACCGCCGTCATTAGACCCAGAGTCCAATATGGCTCGGTGGTATGGTGGCCAAGCGTCAGCAAAACCACAGTAGCTCGGAGTCTGAGTAAGATCCAAAGACTAGCGTGTCTCGGGATCACCGGCGCAATCAGGACGACCCCCACATCAGCACTGGAAGTTCTACTGGGGCTGCCAACGCTTCCGTCCTGGATAAGGAGGGAGGCAATGGCTAGCTACCTTAGAATGAGAGATGTTGGATGCTGGCTGGGTGAAGGGGCAGTCTACGGACATACAAAAATCGCCGATGTTGCCAGAGTAGAGTTACCTATCAGCAGCATCAAGGTGATAGAGGCGGAAGACCGATTAAGGTTGGACAGAGCATTCTCTCTCACTATACCAACAAAACAAGAGTGGGAGAACAAGGAAGTTAATTTTGCCCAAAACGCAACAGTGTGCTATACAGACGGCTCCCGGATGGAAAGCACGCAAAGCTCGGGCGCAGGCTTCTTTGTACAAGACACGGGGGTTCAAAAGAGCTATTCGCTCGGCAGGTACCCCACGGTATTCCAAGCGGAAGTCTTTGCGATACAGGAAGCGGCAAGATGCGAAGAGGTTCTAGGGAGTAACGGATCAGATGTATACATCTGCTCCGACAGCCAAGCAGCCCTCAAGGCTCTCAGTGCACCCGGCACAAGATCCAGTCTTGTGCAGGAATGCATAGAAGCCCTGGAGGAGCTAGCGAGGAACAAAAGTGTCCACCTTGTATGGGTCCCTGGACACAGCGGGATACCAGGCAACGAGAAGGCAGACGAACTTGCCAGGCTCGTAGCCGAGACTCCGTGCATGGGACCCGAACCCATGCTTGGTATTACAAGGAAACAAGTCACATCAGCCCTCAACACGTGGGCTGGAGAAAAACTAAGGGAAAGCTGGTCAACGGTCACGAACTGCAGACAGGCAAAGGACTTCCTTTCCGGTCCAAGCAAGTCAAAAACCGCGTGGCTACTAGGAAAAAGCCGAGCCACGATCAGCCAACTCACAGGGATCCTCACGGGTCACTGTGGACTAGGAAGGCACCTGTTCAAGATGAAGGTCGGTAACGACCCCGTCTGTTCGGGTTGCGGGATAGACGAAGAATCGCCCTTCCATTTCCTAGGACAATGCGATCGGTTCGGCAGAATACGACAGGAGATATTCGGAGTGGCAACTCTCCGAAGAGAGGAGTTGTGTACCCTTGCCTGGACAGATATCGCGACCTTTATAAGGAGGTCCGGCAGGTTTAGGCAGGGAGTAGGGTAGATGTGTGGCTGGGACAGCTCGGGGCTGGCAAAAAGGGCCATAATGGCCTAGTTGCCTGGCTTGTAGCCTCCCCACCCTTACTACTACTACTATTCTAGAACACCGTGAGTGCTTTACACAATTTTTTCTATTTTGCTCTAAAATTTAAAAAACTTACATTTAAATTTTTGACTGATTTAAGAATTTTTGTTTTGGGTTGGCATTACAGTTTACACTGTTTAAAATTCTAAAAATAAATGATATTTTGATATACAGTCATCTCTTCTTTTTTTACTGCAATTAACCAGTCACCAATTTTAACACGGTAAAAAATAACCCAAACACAAAACTTTGAAAACATTAAAACTTTAAATCGACATTGACATTTGCACGCAAAACTTCAAGAGGTAAGCTTTTGTCTGTTGCCAACCCAACAGAAAAAAAAAGTAGAGACCTCTTATGGGCCTTTTTAAGAACACGCTAAATGCGTGTGATTATGAGCTTATAAGAGTCGCAAAATAGAAAAAGTATTTTATTAATTTTCTCAGATATAAAAATAAGTCTATCTGCCAAATTTTATCTCATTATAATCTTAAAACCCTCAGAGTTGTAATTATCAAAAATACACAAAAAAAATAATATTTATATTTTATTATTTTTTGTGTATTTTTGATAATTATATCTTTTAATCTTATAAATAATGTTCTGTTTAATATAGATAAGAAAAACTTAGTAATACATAAAAATAAGTAAAAAATATAATAATTAGTACCGTATTAATATTATTAAATTAAGTTTGGCGGATGAAATTATTTTCGTTTTAAGAAAAATACACGTAGATTCAATTATAATTATTCAAAATATATAAATATAAAAGCAAAAAATACCAAAATATCAAAAATAAACGCATTTTTTGGATTGTTTTATATTTCTATATTGCTTATTTTTGTAACCTTAATCTTTCAATATAAATTGTTTTTAACAAATTTAAAATAATACCCTGTTCAGGTTTTTTGAACAGTATCCTATATTTAACTGGAAAAAGCTAAAAATGAGAAACTATTAATCGATACGCTGCAAAAATGATTAAAAGCATAAGCGATATGTTTTTGTTTTTGCAATAAACTAGTCGATAAAAACTTGTCTGGAAATTCTTTTATGGTTTATTCCAGGTTTACGAGATGCCATGTTGTGTACTTCATTTGTTTTTATTTTTATTGTAAATCTGATTTTAAAATTCTTACAAGAACATCCTTGACGCTTAATATTTTATTTTATATTTGCGAAAATTACATAGACTTACAAAAAAAAATACTATTAACTAGATTATTATTTTTCTTACAAATTTTTGGGCGCTAAAAACAAATTTGACATTAAAAAATCTTGCTGACCCCCAAAGTACCTTGTACAATGTAAAAATGGTTTTAGTCAGATTTGGTTAAATTAGATATTCTATAGTTCTTGACAAACTAATAAAAAGTTATTAAGGGCACAACTTCAAATAATTAATAATTTAATTTTTGTGATTTAAATAAATTTATTAATATTTAAATAACACTAGTTTACAAATTTCAACTTTTGTTTCAGGGAACGTTCATGTATTACGTAACGCTCCTTTGAGGGGGTGGGGGTCATTTTGGAGTGTTACGCTCATGTTAATGGTATAGGAAAATAGCGTTACAGGGGGGGATCCAAAATGAACAAAATTTGCGTTACGTAATACTTGAACGTTCCCTTATGCGCAACTTTATTTACATGTTTTCTTATATAACTTTTGATGAAGAATCCAAATCCGTCAAGAAAAAAAAATCGTTGGTTCAGTTTTCGAGATAATTCACTCCAAACTTTTTATAGCGGAAAATTATAAAAATCGTAGATGTTCGTTTAATCGATTTATAAAAATTGCTATCTGGGGTTTTTTTGAATTTCTAATAATAATTTTATATTTAAATGTTTCTATCTTCAACCCTTAAGGGGGTGGAACCACCCGATTTTATATTTTTTAAGTACATGTCTGTTTACATACCACCCATATTTACATTAACCTGATAAAATTTAGTACATTGGGACTCGCACACCAAATTTAATATTAAAAAAATCTCTCTACAAAATATCTCAAAATATAAATACTGCTGTCAACAAAATAATACTTCCCCTTTAGGCCTAGGTTTATTAAAAACAAAAACGAAAAAAATAAAATAAAATACCTAAATAAAAATTTCAAAAAGTTTATTTTTTCGAAAAACGTAAAAAAAGCAATAGAAAATTTTAATTTTTTTCTAACGCAAGACTTTCCTCGGGGAAATATAAGGTGTAGTTCTACACCCTTAGAGGGTGGAGATAGATTTGTTAAAATATGAATAAATAAAATACGTTTCTATGAGTCCCAAAACCCCTATGTACCATTTTTATCGCTTTAATTAAAAAAATATAAATAAGGGTGGTTCTACTCCCATAAGGGGGAAGGCAAATTTTTTTAAATATCAAATTCGTTTTCAGCGAGACGAAAACCCCCAAGTACCAAAAAAAAACCTTAAAGGGATGGTTCTACCCTATTAAGGGGTAAGGATAGAGTTTTTTTTTAATATCAAATTCATTTTTAGCGAGTCTCTAAACCTCCAAATATCAATTTTCGTAAATATTTATCGAGAATATATGATTTCTCTAACTTTAAGGTCGATTATCTGAAACTGAACCAACGATTTTTTTTCTTGACGAATTTGGATTCCCCATCAAAAAATATGAAAGAAAACATTAAAATAAAGTTGCCCATAAAAACCTTGTAAACTAGTGTAATAGTTTCGTATTTATTTTTAAAAAGTGTGTATCTTTAACTGGTTGAAAAATACAAAACACAAGTGTTGTTTTATGTCTACGTGACATATTTTACAGTGTCGGACCTTTTTATCCTGGTGAGAGAGATTTATTATAAGGAATACCAACATATATTTCTATTCTTTTTGGTATTTGATATTTCAATTTATTACCCAACAGAGAGGTAAAAAAAATATAATATTTTTTTTTGTTTGGACTTTTTTATTTTATTTAACGTCATATTAGATGATAAAATTATATATTATACACGGTGTATTTGAAATAGCGTAGGAAATTTTAACAGATGATTCTACATCATAAAATATGACATAAAGTTCCTATAAACATATGTCTAAAAATGCGTCATAAGGGAGCTACGCCCCTTTGAAAGTGGCTAAAAAAATCGGTTTTTATTTAATAACTCAGGAACCCTTTGAGATATATCAACGAGATTTTGCAAGTCAACTAATCCTACCAAGGCCCGTTTTTATGTGTTATTTTCATGTACTTATTTCAACCAGGGGTGTGCGAAACGGGGGGGGGGAGGTTATCAGTTTTTTGTCCCAAACTTTTTTCTGTGTAACTTTTTTGCAATTTTATTTTTGAAATATAATTCCTCAGGTCAAAATACATAAAAAAGGTACTCTTGTTGTAATACTGTAGGATTAACCGTTTTCGAGAAAAATTCATTTGAAGGTGAAATTCCACGCTTCGAGGACGAAAAATTAAATACTAAAATGTTGAAAAATAACATTTTAATGATGCAGGGCGAATTTAGATTAAAAACTAAGAAAAAAACTCATATACACGTACTTCCAAAAATTAATCCTAATGGAGCACTATTTATAAAGGGCTATGGTAGCTATAAAAGCGTTTTTTCGACCTACGGGTATGGAAACTTTTTTTCTTAGTTTTTGATGTAGAATAACATTGCATCATTAAAATTTTGGTTTTCGACATTTTAATATTTAATTTTTCGTCCTCGAACCATGAAAATTCAACTTCAAATTAACTTTACTCGAAAACGGTTAATCCTACAGTATTACAACAAGAGTACCTTTTTTTATGTATTTTGACCTGAGGAATCATATTTTAAAAATAAAATTGCAAAAAAGTTACACAGAAAAAAGTTTTGGACAAAAAACTGATAAATACCCCCCCCCGTTTCGCACACCAGTGGTTGAAATAAGTACATGAAAATAACACATAAAAAGGGGCCTTGGTAGGATTAGTTGACGTGCAAAACCTCGTTGATATATCTCAAAGGGTTCCTGAGTTATTAAATAAAAACCGATTTCTTTAGCCACTTTCAAAGGGGCGTAGCGCATTTTTAGACATATGTTTGTAGGAACTTTTTGTCATATTTTATGATGTAGAATCATCTGTTAAAATTTCCTACGCTATTTCAAATACACCGTGTATAGGTTAATCAAGATATGAAAGTGTGCATTTGTAATGGAGCTCTACAACTAGAATTATGAAACAAAATACGTCTACCCTATCTCTATCTCATTTGTGCTACACTTTCCAGCCAACCAAATAAATACTGTATTTGTTTTTCATACAACAAATACAGTATTTATTTGGTTGGCCGGAAAGTGTAGCACTGAGCGGCAGGAACGAACATAGCTAATGTGAATCTGTAGAATAAGATAATTCTACTAAAATTTAGATGGCGCCAGTAATTTCTTTAATAAAAATAATACTTTTCGCCCGGCCAAGTAAATATTGTATTTGTTCAACAAAGAACAAATACAGAATTTGTTTGGTTGGGTGGAAGTGGGAGTGTATGTATGTCTTCTATCCTTTTTGGGTAGAACTTTTGTCCCTGTCTAATCTAACGGGAGAAATCGCCATTTACATTGGAGGAGTTATTTTTGCGTGCCCAATAGACCAGAAAATTTCTTAAAAACGGTGTCTCACACTTTGAATTTGATGCTTTGTGTTCAGTTTAGTTCAGTTATACACTTAGGCAAAAATAATGAATTGATTTTGCTATCTTTGCTTTGGGCAAATTAAATTTATTTTAGTAAAAATTTTCATACTATGTCTAAAAAAGCTTAGCTTGGTACACTTAAAAAAAAACGATCTTAATAATAATAATTATAATAATAATAATAACTATTTTTCTGGTTCTGGCAACCAAAAAACTTGTAAGGACAACAACACAACTTGATGTGGTAACCAGAAACAAAACTTATAACATTCCATATAAATATTATAAAACATAATATTTATATAATATAATATACCGGGCGTTTTTTAAAGGTTGCTCGCCCCTATAGCCTTTGAAATAAAAATGAAATTTACAGGGTGTCTATAAGAGCATACTTTGGTTTGGACCTTTGTAAAGATAAAATAACCTTTTTAGTAATATCGACGAGCCATAAACGTAATAAACAAACATTCATGTAAAAGCAAAAATGTGTTTTTCCAAGTTTAGTTTTTGTGTAAAATTAAAAGTAAATAATTTTTATAATAAATTGTATTTAATGACTTTCTAGATAAAAAAATCTAAGAAAAAAAATGGTTTAAAAAATGACAAATGCTGTCAAAATATAACAACAGTTTAAGATAATAAACAGGATTTAATGAACAATCCAAATATGTAAGAATATGTTCTATTTAAAAATCAAAAGTAGGGGTCGTTTCCGATTACTCTGAAAGTGAAAAAAAATACGTTAGGTAATATTATCGATATTAAAAAAATCTCTTATAGTACCCATTCATAAAAAAAATAGTAAAAATGAAATCGCTAACTATAGGCCGATATCCCTTTTATCGGTTTTTTCAAAAAAATTTGAAAACGCGTATTATAACAGGCTCTTAAAATTTTTACTCGACAATGATATACTGTCCAAATCTCAATTTGGGTTTCGACGTGGTCGATGCGATCCTTTTTTTTATAAACAATGTTCTTAAAAATCTAGATAAAGGCTGCAAAATCGCAGGGATTTTTTTTGATTTTACTCGCGCCTTTGATGTCATTAATCACAAACTATTACTGTCCAAACTATATAAATTAGGTGTTAGGGGGGTTGCCTATAAATGGATAGAATCTTATCTTACTGGCCGTCACTATCGGGTTTTGCTGTGAAGGATGGGTCTGAGTATGGATCAGCTCCCGAACCTGTAATGGTAGGGGTCCCTCAGGGCAGCATCCTGGGCCCCCTACTTTTCTTAATATTTCTTAACGACCTTTTTGAATTTATTCCAGCTGAATTGTTAGCAGCTTTTGCTGATGACACATCAGCCGTAGTTAAGTCAGCTACTCTAGAAAATTTAAGTGTTGTTGGTTCTCAATGTGTCAGCATTATGAGTAGTTACTCTTTAAACAATGGTTTAATATTGAATGTTTCAAAGTCCCAGCTTCTTATGTTCTCTGCAAGAAAGTTGGACTACAGCCTTTTAGTTAAAACAGAAAACGGCAGCCTGCAACAAAGTAATTCTATTAAATTCTTGGGTGTCCATGTCGAAGTAAGTACTTTATTAAAAAAACTTGCTTCCAGTCGTTATGTTATCTGGAGGCTTCGCTCTTATGTCAATGGATCTAAATTACTTTCTTATTATTACGCCCATGTTAGAACTGAAATTATGGGATTGTCTGTAGGGGAAACTCTGTCTACATAGAGCAGGTACTCGTCATGCAGAAAAAAATTTTAAGAACATTGTGCTTTAAGCCTTTCCGTTATTCCTGCAGAGAACTTTTTAGAGAGTTGGGAATTTTGACAGTTATTTCAATCTATATTTTAAACTCAGTGGTCTACATCAAGTCAAACATTGAAAACCATACAAGAACCATCCAGGTTAGTGATCATAATCTCAGAGGGGGGGGGGAAAATAATTTTGCCCATGCATAGACTTGCACTAACTGCAAAAAGTTCCTACATTATGCCAATTAAACTTTATAATCACTTACCTCATAATTTCAAGTCTATATCGTCAATAAAGATGTTTAAACAAAAAGTAAAAATTGCTCTTTTAAAGTATAGTTTTTATACAGTCGAAGAATTTTTCTCTACTACCTTTGCCTGATACTAGTAGTTGTACCATGGTCTTTTCTGTTTTGTCTGTTGGTCACATATTATTTATTTTATATTTGTTATTTATTAATGTATTATTTATTAATTTGACACATCATCATGTATTTATACCAAAATGACTAATAAAGAATCTTGAATCTTGAATTTTGAATCTATAATACAAAATATGGTCTTATAAAAACCCTGTAAATTTAATTCTTTTATCTCTAGAAATAAAAAAGTTATAGGCCGAGCCACCTTTGAAAAACACCCGGTATATATCCGGTATATTTTTTATAATTTTTAATCTTCTTTAATTTTTTTTTTAACTTATTTTACAAAAAATAAAAACTCTATGGTATTATGATACCATGGCCTCCGGGGTTTCAGCTAAACTACTGGTTAAACTTTTAATTTAAAAAGTTTTTCGGTTTCTGTAGATAAACAAATTATAATGCAATATTATCTTGAAATAGTGCATTACTTTAATAAAAATTTCCTTAGCAAACTAATGCATTTTTCCGCTTGTTTGCTATAAACTTACTCGGCGTTCGCCTCGTGCGTCTAAATTAAACTCGTTACGAAATAACTTAAGGCCTATCCAGAAGCTTGCATAAGAACATAAAACATAAGAATGCGATGCTGTGATTGGCTTGCAAGATACATGGCGTCACATCAAGCCAATCACGGCATCGCATTGTTATGTATTATGTTCTTATGCAAGCCTGTGAATAGGCACTTACATATTCATTAAATTGATTTGTTTCTCTAAAAAAATTACTTTAGAATTAATATACTATCGAGTATGACCGACCTAAAATGCCATTTTGGCTCTAAAGTAAGAAAAATTGGAAATATTGAAAAAATATTTAGTGACTCAATATCAATAAATTATTACGGATCATTCGTTGACACACAAATTCATCTCACGTGTCCGTAAAATCCATCATTGAATATTTGCGTTTATCCTTACCTTTCCCAAAAAAAAGACAGGCTCATTTCTCAAGACAGGCTCATTTGTCTTTTAACTTGCACACGTGTAACCTTTCTTGGGAAAACGGACGTTAGGATAAAAAAGATCTTAACCCTGAATTATTTAGTGACTAAAATACAAACTTTATGGGCACCTAGGGAATACTGGTAGATAGATGGCAGTATCTAATATTGCCGGTAACTTTTTTCTTGGAGAAAAAAAATGACTAAAAAAAAAGTTACCCACCATTTCGTGAAATATTCAACTTTTGTATTTTGAATCACTGAAATATACAGGTTGTTCCGTGAGGAAAGGGAAATATTTAAAGGATGTGTTCTAGAGGTCAAAATAAGAAAAAAAGTTGCCATAAACATATGTCCAAAAACTATTCGTGAGGGAGCTACGCCCGTTCAAATAGGTTTACAAAAATTCTATATTTAATTAATAACTTAGGAACCCTTTGTGTTATAGCAACAAGGTTTTGCATTTGATCTATTCTTAATAAGGCCTATCAGCGAATGGTATTTGCATGTAGTTGCTTAAACCAGGGGCGTGCGAAATGAGGGGTCTTATCAATTTTCTGCCCAAACTTTTTTCTGTTTATTTTTTTTGTGTGTTTATTATTAGAATAGTATTCTTCAGGTAAAAATACATTAAAAAGGTCATTTTACTGTAATACTTGAGGATAACCGTTTTCGAGAAAAATACAATTGAAGGCAAAATTACAAAAAATTAAACACTAAAATGTTAAAAACCAAAATTTTAATAGTGTAGAGTTACACCAAATACTAAGAAAAAAATTTTCATATACGAAATTCCAAAAATCAATGCTAAGGGAGTTACAGTCTCCAAAATTTTTAAAGGGTCATGGTACCCTTAAAATTGAGTTTTGGGCCTACATGTATAAAAACTTTTTTTCTTAGATTTTGATGCCTAAACACCCTGCATTATTGAAATTTTGATTTTTAACATTTTAGTGTTTAATTTTTGGTTCTAGGAAGGTGTAATTTTGGCTTTGAGTGTATTTTTCTCGAAAACGGTTAATCTTATGGTATTACAACAAGAGTACATTTTTTATGTGTTTTAACTTTAGTAATACTATTCTAAAAATAAATCTACAAAAAAGTTAAGCAGATAAAAGTTTGGGGCAAGAAGGTGATAAAACCCTTCTTTAAAGTAACTAAATGCATACACCATTGGCTGATATGCCTTATAAAACATAGATCACATGCTAAACCTCGGTGCTATAACACAAAGGGTTACTAAGTTATTAATAAAAAATCGAAATTTTGGAACCCCTTTTGAAGGGGTGTAGCTTCCTTACGAGTCGTTTTTGAACTATGTTTATGGGAACTTTTTTTCTTATTTTGACCTCTAGAAAACATCCTTTAAATATTTCCCTTTCCTCGCGGAACACCCTGTATAGAAGAGAAAAATATGCGTCGCTTGTAAAACCAGTTTACACTACGATATTTCAAAAATGCTTTGACCCAGTGACTTGAAATTTGAAACAAAGATTTTCTAAGTAGTAAACAAAATGTGTTCCAAATTTCAAGTCTCTATATCAAAGATTTATTGAAATATCATAGTGTAAAGTTGTTTTGTATTTTTTTTCTTCAACAAAAAAGTTAATGACTAAAAAAAGGTCCTCACCTTTTCGTGAGATATGCAATTGTTGTATTTTAAATCCATAAAATATACAACTTTTGTTTTGGATCCAAGAAATATGCAACTTTTTAAAAAAGGTGGCTTTTCTTATTCAGTCAAGCGCGAAATCGTAAAAAATATTAGAAATTTTCAAATTTTTGTAAAAAAAGATTTTTTCCCATTTGCCCCCCTTGCCGCACCTCAATGTTCACCAAAAAGAATCCAGAGTGATAACTTTTAGTAACATACCTGTATACCAAATTTCAATTAATATGTATTATATTAAATAAGAAATATGCGCTAAGGTAGAAAAAAATCGATATCTCCTACAAATATCAATGTGAGCAAAGACGAGCATACCTACCATGATTGCCATAGAATAAGCTACAAATTGATGTATATAAGTTTAACATTGGTTAGATTGAGCCGAACTGACTGTTAACAAAAGCATGTCTTTTCCCATAAATGTATTATTTTTTAAATAAAATATTATGGTAATCGAACAAATCCTTAATGTTTAGACTAACTTTGACATAGTAGTGTTGCTTTAACATTAATTAATTATTAATCAATAAATTTCAAAAAACAGAAAAAATTTTATTGGATTTAAAAATATATTTAATATTTGAACTTAAGAATCATTAAAAAAAATTAACACATTTTTTAAGGTTGAACAGCTGTCCACAAAAAAAAATAGTTTTATGGGCAAATAAATTTGGTAATAAATGCCTCAACTATCCCTAAATCAAGTGCTTTTATCCTTTTTTGGAAAATCAAAAGTCGATTTTCTTTAATTTTGGCCGCGCAAGAAAATGTTTAGCCTATAGTGCGGATTAATTAAGTAGAATAGTATTAGGTTAAAGAAACATGTACACATGATGTAAAAATATCTGATTTTTATAGATCTTTTATTTATTACTTATTAATTTAAAAAAAATAATTAACAATCAAGTTAAACAATAGTAACAAATAAGTAAAAAAAAAGAAATAAATAAACTCTTCAAGTATATGATTTTTGACTTTTTATTTAATCCAAATTTCCTTTTAGAGAAAAAAAATCTAAAAATCAAGAAAAAATTGCCAATTTTTGCATTTTTTAGCTCGTTTTTCTGGAAAACCCAACGTGATGAAAAATACTGCATCCAGATTCAGATTCAGCAGCTCAAAATGTATAAATAGTAATATATGTTTTACTACCCTGTTGGGCCAAAAAAAGTTGGTTACCGAATTTATTTTTTATGGAGCTTTTTACATAGAACCTCACAAATATTAACATTTATCCTTACCTTTCCGGAAAAAGGCAAACCCGGTTTGTAACGTCTCCTCATTTCTCTTCCAAATCGCAATTCCACATAGTGTTCCTCCGCCACGGCGACGTCAGGGAGTCCATTTCCAACACCTGGAATCAGACAAAATATTATTACTCATGCCAGAAATGCCTTGTTTATTAGTTAAGATTTGGAACATACAAAGAAATAAACCGAAAAAATAAGCAAAACAAAATAAAATGTCGGCACTATTGATTTTCGTCATCAGGTTACACTGGACCACAAAAAAAAATAAAGTCAATTTTTCAGAAACCAGTCATAATATGACTTTCTGTACGTGTACAATGTAATTCTTTGTTTTTAATTTTAATTATTAGCCTGAAAATGGCCCTCTGTTAAAAAGGGCAGAAACATGTCGCTATTATAACTTATTCTTATAATACCAATAAAAACTTCTTGGACTTTTTAAAAAAGTCTCGTCTATAATTCATTCAATTTTATTATATTTCTTTTAACATGTGCAAAGTTAAACCCCCCCATCAGACTCTCCATCACTGGAGATAAAAAAAATATGTAATTTATTCATAAAGCATATATCTATATAGTAGTATTGAATATATAAATTTTTGACTGTATGTGTATTATTTATATAAAATTTTTAATGAAATATATTGAAAAAACACGAAAAAAGTGCCATACTTGGAATTTGAGGCCCTGTAAAAATTAAACTAGGGTAGATATTTAAAATCTGCAAGTTATGGCATAAATCATTTTTATTTATCATTATTTCCATAAAAAAACTTTTGATGAATTCTTGCGGATTTATTTTTTTGCCTCTCTAGGTAAAAAAAATTTCTGGTTTCTGAAAAACTGACTAAATTTTTTTTGTGGTCCTGTATACTGGTTTGAGGCAACTTGCCTGTTTTAAGTGCTTTATTTACAATTACATTTTTAGGGTTATGTATAATATCAGTGGATTTAAAAACGGTATAAAATAACATTAATTTTTTTAAATAATATATTCCCATTTGTAAAAGTTATAGAAATAAATAAAATTAAAAGAATAATAACAGAAATGGAAAGTAACATTGGCGTGTAGAATTATTTTATTTTGCGGCCATTTTCCTTATATTAGCCCCAAAATTTATTGTTAAAATTGATTTTAGTTGCTGGCATGTTGACATATTTGACACTTGAATAAATTATATTTCAAACATAATGACTATTATACTCAGGGGCGGATTTATTTCATTTTAAGTGGGGGGCATCCATAAGGAAAAAAATTGCGCTTTCATCAAAAATACAATTTTGAAGGTATTTATATGCTAATATATCTCGCTGGGGGGGGGCATGGTACCCATGGTACCCCTAAATCGGTAATCAACGTAAACAAGTCGTGACAACGGTAGATAATATTTACGCTAGCACTTAATTAGGCAGTAGAAAAAATAATTTTCTCTTAACTTGTATAATTCTTTAAATTAGGAGGTTTTAAGCGATTCTTGAATTTGGTACCCATGTAAACCCCTGGTACCATGGTAATATTTAAAAGTGCAAGAAATATGGAAACAATCCAAGCGCTAACTTTTTATACAAATTACCTTTTATTTTTCGTTTTGACTACAATTTTAATTTTTGATTAATGTGAATAATATCATTATGTCTAGTAAAGTTTTAAAACTTGATTTTAGGATGGCAAATTTAAAGATTCAGTTAAATTTCCTATAAAAGAGTTAAAAACATCGGTTTAAATCATATGAATTTTATAATTTTATAATGTTACCCCTATTTTTTACAGTGTGTGTGTTTTTATAAAAACTTTATTTTCATTGTATGTTTTTTTTTATTTCTAAAATATTTATTAAGTTTAAATAAATGTTCAAGCGGTCTACGGATTTTGTACTTAAATTTCTAGTTTCTATTTTCGAATACTCTACATATATTGATAAACAAGGCTCTATTCGGGGGTAAGTACAAATGTTATCAGGGAAAGAATAACTTTAACCTTTCAATATCCGTTATGAAAAACAATAGGTCAATTTGAACAAATCAAATGGCAAAATTGAAACATAAAGAAAAGTGGGTCAAACTAGTCAACAATGTTTTGCTCTAAAAGTTAGGTTTTTGTGTCTTTGCGCGCGAGGCAAAAAGTTTGACAATGAAGCTTGCAAAAACAAACAGCCGTGAATGGTATGGTAAAGGACAACTTAAGTTACATAAGATACTATTTTAGCGCACGCGTCTATGTTAGGAAAACGAGCCACGAAGCCGGGAATTTTTCAATGGACGAGTGAGTTTAATGTGTTTTGGAGAGAGTTGTTTATACTACAGTACGTTGGGCTAAATGTGACACCAAGGGTAATTATGACACGTCTTGTTATAATTCTTCTAAACTAGTTTAGATCCAATCCAACCCTGGTATTAGGGGTTTTGAAAGTATTAAATATTGCGCGTAAAATTTCGATTGGATTCAAACTTGTTTAGACGAATTATAACAGGACATGTCAGGACATGTCAGGACACGTCAGGACATACAATTACCCTGGGTGTCACATTTAGCCTGACCTACTGTATTTTATCTATTTGCGCGTTTTATTTTGCTTACAGAGTAATTTCAATATGACTGATTATGGGAATTTAACCTATTTATATTGGTAACATTGATATAGTGAACATTTCTCCCAAGCAAGTCACTTGACCATATTTCCTTCCCACTTTGCTGTTCATAACCATAGAGTGGAAGAGAGCGCACGATAGTAACGTGACTTGCTTGCGAGAAAATGGTCACTATACTGACAATTTAAAACTTTTCATTTTTTTTTTCATTAAAAATTTATAAACTTTTTAAGTTTTAATAGTCCAGTCAAATAACGAGAATTCCAATGTTAAATTGCAATACATGTACACGGGCTGATATTTTAAAAGGTAGTAGTAGATAGTAACAGAACACTCCTGTAAGATTTTCACCGGGTGATTTGAGCAAGGGGTGTCCGCTATTTTGAATTTTAGGTGTGAGTGCAGGTTACTCGCTAAATATGCAACTTTTTGGTTTGGACTTTTTGGTTTGGACTATTTGGTTTGGAAAAAGACCATAGCTCCCTTGGGATTGATTTTCGGAAGTACTTGTATATGAGGTTTTTGATGTATTACCCTCCATTATTGAAATTTCGGTTTTCAACATTTTAGTATTTAATTTTTCGTCCTCGTACCGTGAAATTTCACCTTCAAATTAATTTTTCTCGAAAACGGTTAAACCTACAGTATTTGAACATGAGTACCTTTTTTGTATATTTAGATCCGAGGAATCATATTCCAAAAATAAAATTACAAAAACTTTGCACAGAAAAAAGTTTGGGAAAAAAACTGAGAAGTATTATAACATGAGTACCTTTTTTGTATATTTAGATCCGAGGAATCATATTCCAAAAATAAAATTACAAAAACGTTGCACAAAAAAAAGTTTGGGAAAAAAACTGAGAAGTCCCCCCCGTTTCGCACGCCCCTGGTTAAAATAAGTAAATGAAAATAACATACAAAGCCTTATTAAGATTAGTTAACGTGCAAATCCTCGTTGCTATATCTCAAAGGTTCCCTGAGTTATTAAATAAAATCCGAATTTTTTAGCTACTTTCAAACGTATTTTTAGACATAAGTTTATAGGAACTTTTTGTTATATTTTCTGATGTAGAACGCCTTAAAATTTCGGACCCTATTTTAAATACACCTTGTATATTAATAAAAAATTCACTTACCTGGAGCGATTTCGATGGGCGTGGAAAACTCCGCAGATTCCACTTCGACGTGGAGCAGCCACCTTCCGGCTCGGGCACTTTCCGACAACGGCAGCGAATAAGCTTTCACCCCTGCAACGGAATTAATACTTTAGTATTTGTTTATAAATAATTAAATTTTTAAAATTATAGAATGCATGAATATACAGGGTGGTCCGTTTGTCATGATAATCCTTAATATTTTAATGACTACTAGATATACCAAAAAAAGTTTAAAACAAAAGTTATAAGTCCTTAATGTGAGCACAAAATGGTTTATAGTTTAATATGATTGATAGTGGAGGTACAAGGGGTAACATTTTTTCAAATGGAAATGGAAGTCGTTTGATACATCATTTTAAAGATCATAAAATTATTCCACCACATATTTATTATTATTATTATTTATTTTTTTAGGGGTTAAAAAAGTTTTCAAAATGGAAATTTTCGTCAAAATGTATTAAAACAAATCATTATATTTTTGTTTAACACTTTGGCTGCCCTGTGTATCTTTCCGTATACACACTGGCAGGGACCAAATCGCCACGAGTATATGTTATTATACATAAGCTATTGTTCGTACTTTTCTACGAAAATACGAAAATATTATTAGCTATAACTTTCAATATAAATAATTAATAAATGTATGTAATAAGTCATAGCAAACATTTTTTGATTTAAAGTAAAAAAAATCATGTGGCGTGGGAAACATTCATTTTATTAGGGCATGACAGCCAAAGTGTTAATAAGTAATTTCATGATACAAGAACATAAATTATTTTAAACTAATTATAAATATTATAAACAAAAATTTCAAAAGAAAATCTAAGAAAATCGTATTTTTTGACGAAAAAAAAATGAAAATTTATTATTTTTGAATTAAAAATTATATGGTCCAAACGAGAATTTAATATTTAAAATAATGTGTTCTATTTCCTCTTTCCATTTGATAAAATTTCCCCCCTTGCTCCTTGCCTATCTCCCTTAAACATATCAAATATACAATAAAGAGTGACCGCAAAGTTAACCTGTTTTTTAAACACCTGTAACTTTGATTGGAATTGATAAAATGTAACGTATAAGTGCTCAAAATTTTTTTCCGGTCATGAAGTTGTGCAAAAAGCAAAATTTATTGTTCTAGAAGCTAAACATCCCCTTAAACAAAGGGTTAACTATGGGTACTTGAATTGAATTTTATACTCTAAACTTTCTCACATTTTATTAAACAAAACTGGCTGGATCCCTTTAACTCGATTTTTCTTGAGATACTTTATGATTTACTACTTTTTTTGGTGCTTGGGAGTAGTTTAACCCTATTGGTTGGGTTGGATTTTCATCAAATCCAAGGGTGATACCCCTTTACGTATTTTTTGTGTTTCATATTACAGAAAAATGTGTTTTTTAAATATTTTGATTTTTTTATTTTTTTAACCACTTTAAAGGAGTTTGGATGGACAAGTTCATGACCAGAAAAAAATTTTGAGCACTTATAACTTACATTTTATTAATTCCAATCGAAGATGCAGGTGTTTTTAAAACAGGCTAAAAAACTCTTTTTTTGCGGTCATTCTTTAAAAACTCTTTTTAAAGTGAACTCTGTCTATAGTGATTTTATTTTATAAATGTTACTTTAGCTATTACAAATTTATTTATAGCTGGAGAATAATACATTTTGAATACTTCCTGTCAGCTTTAGTGAGAAAGCTTTTATTCTCGGAACAAAATAAGTATTCTCAGCAGACAAAATAGTGCCGTAGAATGTTTTTATGTGTATACTCGTGCCAGAAGAAAGTTTGGCCTGCCGGTTACAGTTTATATGATATCCTGAAAAAAATCCTTTTTTTTTAATTTTATGCACCTAAAACTTTTTTTTTGAAGATTTTTTTTTAATTTAATAAGAATAATTTTTTAATTAAAGTATTGTTCCCTGAGATAATCACGTTGATAGCACTTTTCCTTATATTTTTTTTCGATTTTTGTAAAAGTTTTGTACAATATAACTTTTTTGTTTTTGGGGGATTTTTTTCAAATTTGGTACAATTGATATTTTTAACCCTATAATGCATACCCCGAGGCCCGACAGGTTAAATAATTAGATGTATCTTACAGAAATATAAATTTAATAATAAATCCTTTTATAAATGTCTTAATTCAATTGTTTGGAATAAGGTTTTTGCAAAAATTTTATTTTTATTTTATACCATGTGGTATAAAAAGTTATTTTTCATCGATACCCCATATTAACATACTCCGGGCCTCTCAGGCCCGTATACGCAAATATGTGTTTTTCATTATAAAAGAAAAAATAAAAAACACTGATAAATCATTTTTAGCATATGTTATCTAGTTATACTTGTAAAAGCCAAACTATACGTCGGACAATGCTTCAAGCTTCAAGTGCAGTTATTGATTTTTCCATTGGAGAATCCAAATTTTTACAATCCAAAACTAACCCTTAGACAAACTCTTTTAAAAGGATTTATCAAAGCAGTTTACAGTACCTCATACACTAAAGATCTAAAAATCCATTTTTATCACGGTATGTTTTTGATATCATGGGTAAGTTTATAAACCATCTAACGAACAACCAGGACCATCCAATAAGAAATACGCTAAAATATGCCCCTTTTAATTGAACAGAAAAAGTAAAATTACTTGTCAAAAATGTAAATATAATATTTTCAATGAACATTGTACCAAAAGAAGGATATGGCTTAAAGGTCAGTTTTGGGCTTAATGAGAAAAATATGTTTTTGTTTAAAAAAAAGTGCAAAATGATGAAAAGAAATGATGCAAAACTCTTTACCATGTTTATTTGTTAATAATAATCAAAATAAATATTTGTTAACCATTTTGTGTTACCGTAAACATGACAACAAGGCACCTTTATCGTATAGCGCTAAAAAAGTGATATATTTTGTTTATCTAAACATCAACATAAGTATACATTTAGAATGTCAAATAAAAATACTGCAAAATATTAATTTAATGTATTTTTTTAAACCTAATTAACACGTTGAAATCTATATTAAATTCTAGTCTGGAGCCACACTGTCCCATGCGAGGGGCTGACCGCGAGGAAATCTTTTGTACAAGCGAAAGGAACTCAGGAGGAACTCTGGAGGAACTCCGAGGAACTCTTTGCAAAAAGGAGGAACTCTGGAGGAACTCTTTGCAAAATGGAGGAACTCTTTGCAAAATGGAGGAACTCTTTGCAAAATGGAGGAACTCTTTGCAAAAATGAACTCTTTTTTACAAATTTCAGACGCGGTCAGCCCCTCGCTCCCATGGGACTGCAGGCTTTGGAGCTGCTAGATTGCTTTACAATGTTAATAGTATAAATACCTCAAAAACAACTCCATAATCTCATTTAAGAAACTAGTCAAATAAGTCCAGCCTAATTACACATTGTCTACATCTAGCAATAGATAGCGCGCAAGAGTACATCAGTCTCATGAGATTATTTATTTCGTGAATAAAGTCGAAGAATGTTTTCTTAATCAGCGTACAGGGTTGACTCTTCATACTGAAGATGAACAGTAGCCCGAAACGGTCAGTCTATCAATTTCACTCTGTACGATGATTAGAAAATAGATTGATGGAATATTTAAGATAAATAATAACAGGAAAAAACACCGTAAAAAAACAAAAGTAGATAATGAATTAGAATCGTGTGATCTTATGTACTTTTTATTAGAAAATAGATAGATGGAATATTTAAATGATATTTTTATAATTTTGTTTAAAATAAAAAATTTCTGTTCCTTAAACTTTACGTCTAACCACACGTTTTAGTGGGTATTATGTGCTTGAGACATACAAGTTGTTTTCAACTTGATACCATTTAAAGTCTCCAGGATTAGGAGAAAAAATTAGTAGTTGTCTACATCAAGCAATAGATGGTGCGCAAGAGTACATTAATATCATAATGTTATTTATTTCGTGAATAAAGTCGAAGAATGTTTTCTTAATCAGCGTACAGGTTTAAATCTTTGTACTGAAGAGGGCCAGTAGCCCGAAACTGTCAGTCTACCAATATCACTCTGTACGATGATTAGAAAACAGATTGATGGAATATTTAAATAAGATAAATTATAACAGGAAAAAACACCGTAAAAAAAACAAAAGTAGAAAATGAATTAGAATCGTGTGATCTTATGTACTTTCTATGGACGCCTTTTTTGAAAAAACCCAACGAACGATTATTTTGTTTTTGGTCTTAAAATTTATTATAAGACTATTAAAAAACGATGAAAACTCAGCTGTTAATTTTCTTTTTGTAAAAAGGTTATTTCCCAGACACCATGTATACATACGTAAATCACATTTCATACATATATCCGATATATCCGATATATCCGATATCCGATATCTAGATACTCGTTTAAAACTAAGGCCCTTTTCTGGGTTTTGTGCACAAAAGTTTTTATATATTTAAATATTTAAAATGGTTTGGTTCAGGATAGTTTGCTTTAAAAATGAAAAACCAGTCAACTAAGCCAAGACTAGACTGGCTTTTATCTCGAAATCTTATTTATTTTAAATTGTGTATTTTAAAGTCATTAAATTTTTAGGTCTAAAAAGAACGATTTTTTATTACGCCTTCGCGTTTTTCATAAAGTTTAAAACACATCACGGTGGATTTTTAGGGTCATTTTTTTGGATCATCTGGTAACCACGATTTTTTTTTATTAATTGATTATATGAGTCTTGTGGACAAATTCTGCAAAAAATAAAAAAAAAAACTATCTCTTACTTCGTTTTTTATAGACAAAAATGTTAATTTAATTGGAATAATCATATATCGTCTAAAAAAAATCTAGCATAAATACTATATTTTTTTAAAGTTTTTTAACAAGCAAACACTCGTTTGGGAAAAACAAAAGAAAATTGATTTTCTCAAAAATTTCCCCACGATTTTTTTTTGTTAGTTTTACTCAAAATTGATCACTAAATGTAAATTTATACGAATCTTTTTCGTAAACGAAAATTTTAGTAAAATTTTTTTAGACGAACTGTGATTATGCCAACTAAACTAACATTTTTCTCTATAAAAAACGAAGCAAGAGATAGATTTTTTTTATTTTTTTTTGTAGGAATTGTCCACAAGACCCATATTATGTATGGGAGGCATAGCGTAGTGGCTAGCGCGTATGCATAGCAAGTCTACTATCGTGAGTTCGATTCTCACTGGCTCCGATATGCCTTTTTCAGTTAATTAATAATTGAAATTTGGCGAAGGCGATAAGTGAAACGGACACTCCCTAGAAACTGGTTCGAAAGTCAGTATAAGCCGGTGGTTCCATCTACTACTAGCCCACACAAGTCCTGGACTTAGGGGATGCTTAATTAAGTAGAATAGTACGAGGTTAAACAAACATGTAAATGTAAATTTAAATGTATTATCAATTGATAAAAGAAAATCGGATTTGCCAGATAATCAAAAAAAAAAATGACCCTAAGAATCCACCGTGACATGTGTTAGGAAGTTCTAATTAAATGATTATTTACAGTAGTAGTGAGTCAAGTGAAATTTTACCCACGAGAAAATATGACCTACGAGGCCTACCATACATGGTGTATTTAAAATGGTCCAAAATTTAAGGGATTATTCTACATCATTAAATATGACAAAAAGTTTCTAAAAACATATGTCTAAAAATGCGTCGTAAGGAAGCTAATTCCCTTTGAAAGTGGCTAAAAAAATCCGGTTTTAGTTAATAACTCAGGAACACTTTGAGATTTAGGAACGAGGGCTTGCACGTGAACTTAATAAGGCTCATCTTCGTATGTTATTTTCATGTAATTATTTTAACGAGGGGTGTGCGAAACGGGGGGACTTTTTGTTCAAAACTTATTTCTTTGTAACTTTTTTTGTGATTCTATTTCTGGAATATGATTCCTCAGGTCAAAATACATAAAAAATGTACTCTTGTTGTTATACTGTAGGATAACGTTTTCGAGAAAAATTAATTTGAAGGCGAAATGTCACAGTTTGAAGACGAAAAATTAAATACTAAAACGTTGAAAACTAAAATTTCAATTAAATTGATTTTTGAACCTGTATATGTGGTTTTTTCTTAGCTTTTGATGTAGATTCACCATGGATCATTAAAATTACGGTTTTTAACATCTTAGTTTTTAATTTTTCTTCTTGAAACCGTAAAATATCACCTTCAAATGATTTTTTTCTCGAAAACAGTTAAGCCTACAGTATTACAACAAGAGCACCGTTTTTATTTATTTTGAGCTGAGGAATCATATTCCAAATATAAAATAGCAAAACAGTTACACAGAAAAAAGTTTGGAAGAAAGAACTAATAAGGCCTCCCGTTTCGCACACCCCTGGTTTTAAACAAGTACATGAAAATAACACACGAAGATGGGCCTTTTTATATCCCGATCTATTAAATAAAAACCGATTTTTTTTGCTACTTTCAAATCGGCTTAGGGAGCAAACTATGCATTTTTATATAAATATGTTTATAGGAAGTTTTAGTCATATTTTCTGATGTAGAATCACTCCTCATAAATTTCAGACACTATTTCAAATACACCCTGTATAGTACAATGTTTTACAGTTTTTAAAAATGATATTAAAACGTATTACTTTGTAGTTTCTGTAGATTTTTCAAACCGTTTTTCTCCTGTGATGGAAAGTTACCTTCTCTTATGTTGCCCCTAGCTACGTGCGTTATAGAATAACATATAAGTAGAGTGGTCCAAAATTTACCCCCTACCCCTCTTAAATTTTGAACAAGTGGAGATATCTACTTTAAATTTGGAACACGCAAATATGACAACTTAAACTACCTTTCTGAAAATATTTGATTTTTGTAACTTATAATTTGTGGATGGCCTAGAGAGATTTTTTTTAAATGGAAGAGGAATCGTGTGTCATCATTTTAATGCTAATAAAATTTTCTATTTGATATATTTTTTATTTTTTTTACATTTTTTTGAGGGTTTAAAATGGGGTGGAAAATGGGAATTTTTGTAAAATTGTCTTTAAAAATATCAAACAATTTTCAATAATTGATTACTTTCATGATGCAAAAATGTAAATTATACTTTTAAACTAATTTTATATTACAAAATAAATTTTAAAAATGGCGTTTTTTAGGCTTTAGTTTTTAAGTTAAATGTTTATAATTGTAATTTCATTGAAAATGTCAAAAATCCATAGTCGAAACGTGAAAGCAAAATTAGATAACAACTAAAGTTAGATCCAAAGCCCTATCTCCCAAAAACAAAAACTGAAATTCCAGAGATTTCAAATAAAAAGTTATTTTTAGATGTACCCTTAGGGCTCATTTTCGGATATTTTATGATGTAGAATATTAGTTATTAGTTTTTTACGTTAGTTCTGGATCACCCTGTAGATATCTTAAAACGGTAATTGAAATATACAAAATACATATTACCTCTAGAGCTGCAGCCTTTGTATACGTATATCTATAGCTAACTTTTTATTAAATAAAACTCAATAGCGCAAATTCAGCGTATACGTATAACCCCCCTTAGGCTGTTGGCAAAGATACACAAATCAGTGTGCACTTTGTTTCAAAATAACTACTACCAACTTAATAGACTGTAACGATCAAAGTTTCTTCCATTTGTGTACTTTCGATAAACAATGTTCTAATAAATCTACACTACAAAAGTTCTACTATTACTATTGTTTTTGTTCCAAATAAGGACACGATAAAAGAGAAATCTGGTTTTGTCAACCAGATTAATAAGTAAATACGAAAAAACTATATTTCTGGCAAGGGCAACAAGACAAATTTTTGTGCTGACCAGATCCTTTAAATCTGAGTTTTTTTTCTTCTGGTAATCACAACAAGTTGTGTTATCGCCCTTATCATATTTCTGGTTGTTCGCAGCAACCAAAAAAATAGCTGTTCCGTATTTAACTATTGATTCCGAGTAGCAGCGTGTTCTTTGTAAGAGACGGGTGTGGCCGCTTAGGCGGATTTATTCCTGCATCAGCCTTGATATGCACAGGACTTGATTTATTTTATTTTATGTTGTTTCGTGACAATATTACTTTAATAGTAAAGTTTTAAGTGAATCGTGAATATTTATGTTTTTTTATTTTCTGATGTAAAATTTTAACGTGGAACTGTTGAACATGTAAAGTCAATTTTTTTATAAATTTTAAAGATATTTTTTTTTGTTGACATCTGCGCAAACATCACTACACAGTAAGGCGGTTTTGCGTAGGCCGAAAATTATATTAGATTGAGCTGGCAAGCTATCCTATAGAAAATGCCATTATTGGAATTGGAATTGGAACTATTGATTTTGTTTCCCCAACCAGATATATTTTTCAGTGTAGATACTAAATACCGCTGTTATTTTACCATATAATATTTTTTTCCGAAAAACAAAAAAAAAACAAAATCCAAAAATATTTTCCCAAAGAAGGTTTTGACTATTTACAGCAAACATATTTATCTGCAAACTATTACAAAACATATTAGTTTTTACTATTTCTAATTTCCTTACCAGCCGAAAACTTCCGTTATGAAACTTGCGGTCCATATTTGAAGTTTTTATCTTACAGCATTATCGAGTTAGTTAAGGAAATGCCAACGTTAAAAAACGTAAAAACATTTTTTATTGAAGTGAAAACTTCTTTAAAACTGAATCTTGAAATAATTTTTCTCTAATCCACCCCTTTAGGGTGGGGAGTGATTTTTTTGAAATTTGGTATATTGAGGTTTTTGAGGTTTCTGAAAGTAAATCTGATAATAAAAATGGTCTTAGCAACCTCAAAAAACCCTATATACAAATTTTCACGACAATATGGAAAATATTTCAAAATATTTACCCCCCTTACCCCGCGGGCGTGGAGTTAGAATTTTTTAATTTTCAGATTCAATTTCAGCGACCTCAAAAACCCCTATTATGAAATTTTCAACAAATTTTTAAAATTTCTTAAATTTTGATTAATTTCAAGACCCCTGCGGGAAATCCAAAACGAATTCCAAAAAAATTGAAAAAAATAACTGGTTATGTTCTATAATAAGGACAACTTTTGGTACATAGTGCTGATAATGAAAAAATTTCGCCCCACCCTCACCTACGGGGGTGGAGTTGAAATTTGTTCATTATCAGATTCGATTTCAGCAACCTCAAAAACCCCTATAATTCAATTTTCAAATTGGGATAAATATTGGTTCATTCAACAAAATTTAAAATTTCTTAAATTTTGATTAATTTCAACATGGAATTTGGTATAAGAGGACTTGGTAACAACTGAAAATGGATAAAATGAAAAAAAAGGTGATATCTTGTAAGGAGGCGCAAAGCGCCGACTTTCACTAAAGTCTTTACCCAACTTAAAAAAATTACATTTTTGAAGTAAAAACTTCTTTAGGCGCGTTGAGCGGTGGTAGGGGAAAATCTTATGGGCTCATAGTTTTAAGTTTTCACTTCTGTCGGCAGTCCCCATGACTGCCCATGACTTTTTTTTATTTAGTCATTTATTTTATTGACCCAATATTAGGCAGGATAATAATTATTATGACGTCATTCATGAATTTTAACTACAATTATTTTAGTTAAAATTCATGATATGACGTCATAATTCAAAACTTTTTTCCCCTGCATACAAAGGGGCGTATCTCAAATATTTTTAATTTTTTGAAAAACTGGGAAACTTAACTGAAAGTTTATAATAACAATTTTAAAATGTTTTGCCTCTAAAATACAGAATTTTGAGATACGCCCCATTGTATGCAAGGCGACAATATAATACGATAAATTATAGTTATTCTCCAAGTGTAACTCTGACATTAAAAAACTGTTATTTCAAACATATTGCTCAGGGATCTACATGTCCGAACTTTGGTGTAATTATACACTGGGATGGTGGAATAATTTGCGCGTGTGCTATAATAATGCGTTTAGACTCTTAAATAACATACCGAGATTTTCCAGTGCTAGTGAAATGTTTGCTACGGCTCGTGTTAATGACTTCCTAGCTATTCGTAGATTTCGGGCTTTTGGGTTCCGCGATCGGCTGTATAAATCTTCCAACCTCTTTAATGTGGCTCTGCTAAGGAGTGACATTCTATGGCGTTCCAATCTATGGCATACCTGGAGTAGAGTTTTAATGGGGGGACGGTAGCTCTTTTGAACTTTTGTATATTGGCTAATTATTAATTTTCTTGTAGATATTTTGTATGTTTTGTATTTTTTGTATTTTTTGTATATGGCCCTCTGGGCTGGAATAAAGGATTATTATTATTATTATTATTATTATTATAAATGATTTTTATTATTTAACTAACAATTAATGTCATCTACCATACCATATTAATAATTAATCTCTGACAAATCTAAATAATAAAACGGTCTAGGGTGTCCTAAACTCACATTTTTCATTATGTTTAGGACAAAGAAAATAGGATCGACCTTTCGAGCTTAAAAAAAAACACAAGACAAACAACATTGTGTTACGTATATAATCAAAATATAAAAGGTTTAAAAATATATAAAATAATATTTTCTAATAAGTTACAAGATACAAGTTACTATGCTCGCGAAAAAGAAGTAAAGCTACGGTTTCCTCCAAAATTCGCAGTCGTGAGCGTCTGCGAATTTTGGACGGGGACGGGGTAGCCGCGACCGAGTCGTTAAGACATCTCCAATGCATTTTAAATGTCCCTGTTTTCCTAGCTGCTACCGAGTCGTTACTAATAACTACTGGTCGCCATTCGTTTGGACGCCAGTCGCTTGACCGCTCCGGGAGCAGAGGCACGACTAATTCGTCACGAATTTGACAGTGTGTGAACAGGTGTGCGCTGTGACAAGTGTTTATTTTGCTTTTCCATTTTGAAAATTTTCAAAATTTTGGAAAGCCTTTTATTCGTGCAAATTTTTTTTTTTTTTTGAGTATTTTTGCATTTTATGACGTTTTATGTCGATATAAATCAATTTATCTGTCCGTGAAATCTTGTGGGCACGATATCTTAAGAACGCTTTAAGCTAGAGACTTGAAATTTGACATACGGGTATGTTACCAAAAGTTCTAGCCCGGGATTGTTTTTGGTAAACATTGGGGTGCGGCAAGGAGGGCAAATGGGGAAAAATACATTTTTTTTTAGAAAAAAATTGAAAATTGCTATATAGGTGATTTTGAGGTTGCCGAAATTGAATCTGATAATAATTTTTTTTAACTCCACCCCCGATGGGGTGAGGGGGTAAATAATTTTAAATATTTTCGTCAAAATTGGTATATCGATCGCGTAGAATGAAAAGCTCGGATATTTTTTTGACATATTGAATTTTTAAACTGACATTGAATGTGAACGTTAATAGTTTTATACTATAGGGGAGATGAGATCACAGATAATTTTTTAATTACCAATAAATAAAAGCAAAACCAAGGTAGCTTCTTTAACGAATATTATATCTAAACTTTATTAAGCAAAGGTAATGTTAAAAATCATTGAATTTTTGCCCGTCCAATAAAAGTTAATTGAAATAAAATAGTTATTTTTGTCCTAAAATAATTGTAAAAAATACTTATTTCGCCGAAAACAATCGGGAATATTTTTGAAATATGCTATTGCGTAATACAGGGTAGGGTGATCATTCAAAAATAATCCACACCAAATACCTCGCAAACTAAGCACAAAATGAAATAATTGTTAATTTTTATATTGTGCTTAGTTTACAAGGTATTTGGGGTGGATCGTTTTCAAATGATTACGCAATAGCACATTTTAAAATTGTTCCCGATTGTTTTTGGCTAAATAAGTATTTTTACTATTTTATAATATCACATAACCTCTATTGGAGGGGCAAAAATTTGATTATGTTTAAAAAATTTAAAATAATTTTTTAGTTATTTTGGAACCAAAATAACTATTCAATACTATTAATAAACTTTTATCGGAGGGGCAAAATTCGATCGTTTTTAACATTGTTCTTCCACAAATTGAACAAATTAAAATTAATAATTATTATTTAAGGTGAATAAGTTCATCATAAAAAATATGATATATTTTTGGAATCACAACTTTTAACTCCTGTAGATCATTATATTTAGTTTTTGTGATGGGAATTTGACTGTGGTATAATGACTGGAATTTATCATCAGTCAAAGGGATTGTAGCTAAATCCCTTGGTAGATTTTCATAGGCATCTGTAAAGTTCTTTTTAATTTTAATTTTTCCTTCTTCGTACTTTATGCTTCTTAAATCAACAACCAATGAATCCCCCACTTTAACACCAGGTCGTATTGACGAAAGGTATGGAAGATGGCTAAATTTTAAAAAAAAATTGTAATCCAAATACCGCACATAATAAGGATTTGTAATGCGTGCATTTTTGCATGCTTCTATGTATTGTAAAGGCGAGTATATATCTTTATTTTTTAATTGCTTCTCAATAGAAGCATGCATCGAGTCACACTCCATTTGAGTGTGACCTTTTTCCAGAAATTTCTGAGTAATTATAATACCAGTTCTCACAGATGCAAATAGCAAAGCATTGGAAAGAATAGCATTGCGATTTTGGTAAGTGCAACCGTCACTAAAAAATATAACTTCTTTTACCACTTTTTTATCTATATTTTCTGTAATAAAGTCACTAATGATAGCGCTAAATTCGTCTCCTGAAAGACCTCCCTGGGATTCATCCCATAAAAAACAATATTCATCCCGGGATCGTAAATTAAATATAGTGAAGTTATGTACTTTTAATTTTATTTTATAATAAAGTGCCGAAGCTTTAAGGCATAGGCTTAATAAAACAGCTTGGAGATCCATTGTAAAAAGTGCTATTGAAGGATCGGTATTCTGCTTATTTTGCTCTTTTTCCTCTCTGGCTTCAGTTTTATTTTTTAAATGAGATTTATAATTTTCTTCTGACAGGTTTCCTACTTTGTATGCGCAACACAAATCACACTGGTCTTTTTTTGGGCAAAAAAGTGACAAGTTCATGTCTTCAAAAACTCTCCAAAAAACGAACTTGGATACCTTTAAATTTTCAAAATCATTATTTTTTAAATAATTTAAGTATTCGCCATAAAGCCTTGATTTAGTTTGCCATTCTGGCTCTAGATATAATTTTGTAGTATTTTTTCTGCAATAATGTGACTCCAGCTTAGGCAATTTATTTAGAAAATCTGTAACCTTTTGTCTGCATGCGACTTCTTTTTCTTGTATTTCAATATTTCTATAGTCCATTTGTGAACTGACCATTCACCGATATTTATGGTATTCAAAAACATTGTTTTGCAAACTTTAAATCTTTCTCCCCTACTATGTAAGTAATATTCAAAATAATTACCACGCCTCGGGTTGTCACAAAGAATTACTCGCTCCTTAATGGCATGTCTCATCACTAAGGTTCTCACCAAACATTTTCTTTCCTTCCAGTCCATTCTCCAATATCTATTAAATAATTCTTCTCTTCTCTCTTCGCTTATTTTGTTACAGTCAAAAACTGACGAATTTTCATGAGCATCGCACTTTTATTCTCTTACTTGATTTTTCCACGTCAAACACCCATTTTCCTTCTTGGCCTTTCCTTCTTAACAAATAATCCTCCCCTTTCATTCTTTTAGCCTTTTGAATGTCTGCTTTCCATTTTTCTTTTTGAGCCCTGCCTGATTTGGACCTTTTTCTTTTAAATATGTTATTTGTTGTGTCTACTGGTACATACTCTTCCGGTTCCATCATTTTTATTCAAATTGATTTAACAGTGACTTTAAATTTTTACTTAATGATTAGCATCTCAACAAGATTTTAAGATATCTCAATAAAGTGCCTTAAGTATGAACCAAATTATACACAGAGTTGTTTGATTTTCTTTTCATAAATAAAATATTTTTTGTTTAAAGAAGTACTAGATAGATTACACAGGACCACAATAAAAACAAACTATATTTTTTCTACGAATTTTGGAGCGCTGGAAACGAATATGGCAATGAAAAATATTCTTGACCCTCAAAATCTTGAGATATAGCGCACGTTGTTTTTTTTAAATCTTGCGGATTTTTATTTTGATGTTGAATGCATACAAAAAAAACCAATGTGCGCTATATCTTAAGATTTTGAGGGCCAAGAATTTTTTTAATTGCCATTTTCGTTTTCAGCGTCCAAAAATACCTAGAAAAAATAAAGTTTGGATTATAAAAAACTAACTTTATTTTTTATTTTAACGATAACACAGGACGTGTTATCGATAAAATAGTTTTTCGTATGTATTTCGTAGCTTTTTAGATTTTTTTTCAGTGCACTTCTTTGGTTTATTACGGATTCTCTCAAGTTATGCAAGATTTTCATCCAAAAACTTTCCCAATCCGCAGGCCCGATAATCACCAAAAAAAAATTGAATCGGGAAATTTATAGTTTAAATTGTGTACCGACAGACCTACAGACAGATTTTTTTACTTAAATGTGTTTTTGCATATAAAGCCATAAAACGAAAAAATAGGCAATACAAAACATGATTTTTTTACCAATCCATGGACTGCTTTCCAGCTACTTCTCGGACAGTAGATATTTCGAGATTTTGGTGGAAAGCAAAATGTAAAGCAAATTTGAATACTGACAAAATTTTAAGTAAAATATATTTATTTTTGAAAAATAGGGCTTACAAGAAAAAAATATGCACATGGTGATATAATCTCCCCTACATTTTTAAGTTTTGATAAAGACATTTAATGTCAGTGACAAATTTATTGAAAACCGATATACGAGCTTTTCATTCTACGCAATCGATATAGGGGTTTTTGGGGTTGGCGAATATGAATCTGATAATAATTTGTTTCTAATTTCATCCCCTGGGGGGTGGGGGGTAGTTTTCGTGAAAACTGGTATATTGAGGTTTTTGAGGTTGCTGAAAGTGAATCTGATTATAACAAAATTCTAACTCCACCCCCAAAGGGGCGGGGGGTAGTTTTCGTGAAAATTGGTATATTTGGCCTTTTCAGGTTGCTGAAAGTGAATCTGATAATAAAAAAGTTCTAACTGCACCCCCTAAGAGGCGGACGGTAGTTTTCGTGAAAATTGGTATTTTTAAGGTTGCTAAAAGTAAATCTAATAATAAAAAAAAACATTTTACGCGCGGAGGTGTAAAATGGGAAAGCTCTTTTACTGGGCAGTCAATTTTCCATTCCACAGCTGTGGAATGTACAGCTGTACAGCAGAGTGAAAATAGTTATGGCAGGTATATAATAGTTTGTACTTGTAGAGATGTTAAAAAACGTTTTTTTTCTTAATACGTTATTTTAAAAAATTGTTTTAAAACGGGTTTTTTGTATTTTATTTGTTTTTTTTTATTTTTTGTACCCATTGCTCAAAAAATATGTTTTTAATTAATAAACTGTCTATTAGTTGTCAAATTAGTACAATTTATATATTTATATATTTTTTTTTTTTAATATTTATAACTTTATTTTGGTTTGACCCAGATAAAAGTCACAAATAAGTTAGGTTAGGTTGTAAATATTTTATGATTTTGTTCTGATAGTTAATACACTTTAAGAATCCTGGCTGCCAGGACCTGTGCCTGGTTATCCATTGTGCCAGAATCGGATTATCCATTGGTTTTTAGAGATAGGCATAAACTCACAAACAAAAAAACAGCTGTTTATAAAATGGCCAGCTAACAGAATGGCGACTGGCGACTGGCGAAACCGAGGAAAAAGGTAGGGTGGTAACGACCTGGTCGCGGCTACCCGGTCGCAGTCGTCAGCGACTACGACTTTTGGAGGAAACCCTAGTTTAAGATAGATAGATAATGGTGTAAATATACGTTTGTTTCGTCTTCTACTTCTGGTAATAAATAAGCTGCATGCAGTGATGTCAGCAGCAATATTCATCAGTCTTTGGAATCGGAAACCTTAATTACTAATAAATGACGGTTCTTAGACATAACCTCAAATAATATACCTTATCATGTAATAAGCACCTAACCGTCAAAATGTCATGCACGCCTTAAACAGGATGACAGGACAGGAAGGAAGAAAAAGTAAGGCTCTCCTTTTGTCGTCATTATTGTCAAACATGATATAACCTAATATTAAGAGTCGGATTTAAATTGTTAAAATATCAAAAAATGTAGGATTCTTCTTGAAATTGTTATCTTTTATTTGTGGCGGGCGTAGTATATGTATAGTTATCCGCATGAAAGAAAGTCTCCGACGAAAGGGGGAGGAATCATTCGCTTTCTCTTCTTTCCGTCAAGAGCGTTATAAGGCGTGCGTGCCTACAAGAACTGCAATTTGACATTTCAAAATCTAGATTTATTTTAACGTCTGACGTCGTTTTCAAATTAAAAATAAACTTTATTGATAAAAATAGTGTTTTCGTCCCTGAGGAAATTCTGGAAGAAACAAAAGTGGCTAGTTTTATTACTATACCAAAAAAAAATAAATACGAATGCGAGCATAAAAATTTTGATAACTGGAGAAATTTCAGTTTTGAGGTTGAGATTGCGATTTAATGGCTTTTAAAATGATGACATTGTTAATACTTAATTTTAGCTGTTTGGCTCGTAAGATCAATTAAATGAGATCCCGGGATAAACCCACACACCCGTCACTAAAAATTAAGTATTTTGTAAAAAGCTGCCTTTTCTAAAGGAGTGGGGTAATAGTATATTCCATAACTAGTGTGGAAAGTGACATATTTCACGCGAGTGGGAATGTTTTCGAACGAGCCGTCAGGTGAGTGAGGAAACCCCACGAGTGTAAGAAATTTGAACGAGTTATGTACACTATTTTGCCTACAATCCCGAAAAAATATAAATTTTAAACTTTAAGAATTCCTAATTTAATCTTTTCTAATTTTTATTACTTATTCCGCGAATTTTTGAGAAAAGCCAAACACAAAATATCATACAAATTTATATACAGTGCGGTCCAAAAGTCACCCCCCCCCCTCTTAACTTTTGAACGAATTGAGATATCGATTTCAAATTTAGAACTCTTAAATAAGACAACTTAAACTATCTTTAAACATATATTTGATACTTTTATCTGTTAAAATGTGAGCAGGGGGGCATGGGGGGATTTTTTTTAAATGGAAAGGGGGGTCGTGTGATACATCATTTTAAAGCCTTTAAAATTCTCTATATAACCATATATTTAAAAAAAATTTAAACATGTTTTTTAAGGTTTTGATTTTTCAGTTTTTTGTGCTAAAAAAATAATTTTTTAAGTTTTTTTTTTGTTAATTTTTATTTATGTCAACTAACATTAGTTTAAAAGTATAATTTATTTTTTTTCATTATGAAATTAGGCATTTTTAAAAAATTGTTTGGATTTTTTAGAGAAATTTTGACAAAAATACCCATTTTCAACCCTATTTTAAACCCAAAAAAAAATGTTTAAAAAAAATAAAAAATATACAGTTAAATGGAGAATTTTATAAGCTTTAAAATGATGTATCACACGACCCACCTTTCTTATTTAATATTTAATACAATAATATTATATTATGAAAGCTCAACATTGTTTAATGGGTTACCTAACCGCAAGCATCTTTTAAATCAAGGAAAATTTGACAGTTTACTAATTAAATTTGATATCTGTGGATTTGCTACCACATATGACTGTAAAATTCTACAATGTTTTACATTTCAAGACGAAATATTGATGTTTTTTATAAAATGTAAGGTAACTAAATCACAAATTAAGTAATTTTTATAAAATCTTGACGTTATTAAAACATATTAAATTATATTGACCTGGGTCAAAATAGTAAGGTTAACTATAGTTTTTATTTTTGACATGAAAAACAGAAATATTTGAATTGAAAAACATAAAAGACATCAAAAAAGTCTGTAATGAAAGGTGGAAAATGGCATATAAAACGAGGTGAGTAAAATTCGTAGAATTTATAACTTAAATATCTAAACAAAATTAGGCAAACCTACATACATAAATATCAAACTAGGGTGATATGAAAATATCAAACAAGTGCGATATAAGGCGTTTTCTAAAGAACAAAAGAGTGTACTAAATGTCATTTTCATAGAGGATCGTAGGAAAAAATATTACTCGCGTTGACTAGGGGAGAAGTGAGACAATTTATAATCAATGAATAAAATGTAAATTAACGACAGTAAACTAGGTGTTTTTATTGGACTATTTCACAAACAATATATAGGCCAATCAAAACCTTGCATTTTTAGTTTCTTGACCAATCAGATCAAAATGAATCTGATAATTTTTACACATGTGCAATTATCACTTGGTTACTATGGAAAAAAGAAACTGACAGTTACTGATATCTTAATAAATGTTATTTTTTTGCAAAATGTGTTTTTAATTTGTGAAGCTTACCTTTAGTTGATTTATTTTTATTGATAAGCAATATAAATGCTTATTTTATTACCAAAAATCCTAGGTATAAACCCTAATTAATTTCAGATAATATATCATATTTTATGCACCTTCCATCTTAAAAGCTTTAAATCACTGCTATTCATAAATTTTAATTTATTTAATTGAATCTTGGTATTAAAAACAGGCCACTAAAAACTAATTTAAATACTTATTTATTAAAAATATATTTGCAGTAAAGAATTACGGAAATCAAAATATCAAATGAGCTGGTACCAGTACAGCGTTGCCAAAGTTTATTAGAAACCTATAGGAATTTTTTTTTTTACGGGTGGAAACACCCGTTATTTTATTTCTTTTCAGTTGAAAACTAAACTTTTTAAACAAAAACAGCAATGATCTTTATTTAAATGCTAATATATGTGATTACAACTATTTTATTGGAATAATCTCAAGCATAAAATATCCCTAGAGAAAAGTTTAGACTTGGCAACATTCCTGAACAAGTGAACATCGTGGATTTAAAAAGCGCGGTAAATTTGAGATTTAAATTTTTAATTATAGTTGTAAAGTAATATTGTTGTTTAGTTCTTAAATTTTTAATTTAAATATAAAACAACATAAAACTTTGTAAAATTATATACTTTCGTGCATTTTTCGTCAAAATTCCTCGACCTACGATCTCGGAATTTTGTAAAACAATAAATGCACTCAAACAATTGCCAAGCAAAATATTTTTTTAATACAGTAAAAAATTATCGATAATTCAACATGCACTTATGATATTACTACTGATAAAATATAATTATCTTAATTTTTACCAACCCCTTGTATTTCGGTATTAACATATTACCTTAATATTGTTGCGGCAACTTTATTAAAATGAAACCGGATGATATTTAACGTTACAATATAATGGAGAATAATGTCCTTACCTTCGTCTAAGGGAACTTGGTCCCAAAGGACAACTTTCGTGCCGGCAGGATCCTTAATGCTCACGCTACCTATGGAATTTGCAGCTACTTGAAGATCGTGGTCTAATGCCAAAACCCAAAATGACACTGAAACAAAGATTTAATAATTAGTTACACAATATTGCACTTTAAATTACTTTTTATGACATATTATGTCATAATTAAATTAGGATCAGCAAAAATACAACAATTTTAGTATTTTTTTTTTGTTTCAAGTCATCTATGACGCTGAGATTTGAATATGTGCTTTTATGTTTCTCATTTTTCTACATTTAAGTGGAGATTGCACTTAATTACAAGCTTTTATTTAACTTGAAATGTTTTTTGTTATCAGTATGTATGTATGTTTGTTTAGGTCAAATCTGCCAAAGACTTTTTCAACCACTTAGAATATACTTAGAGTGCTAAAATTTGGTACACGTGCTTAACTCGGTTGAAAATACAATCTTATAAAAAACTTACCCCCCAACTCCACCATCCCTAAAATTTAAATCTTTTTTTATCCATATTTTATTAGATGTGAGACCTTTTTTTTAGTCATCAAAATTTCTTTCAGTCAATCATAAACAAATATACATGTAAGGATTACCATTGAATAATATACAGGGCCGGCCTTTGCATTTCGGCTCTCTGAAGCAAGCTTCTGGTTCGGTTCCCCTATTTAATAAAAAGTTTGTATCCTACATTGGGTTGACAAAAAGAGCCATAAAAGGCCTAGTTGTCGGGCTTTGGTCAACCCAAAAATTTACTACTACTTGTATCCTACAAAATTTTGACCACTAAAAAAACCAAAAATAAATTAATAGTAAAAAAAACATTTTTAAGAACAAGCTTTTATTTAAGTGCACTAAAAAGAAGAAGATAAACTTTCAAGTAAATCAAACCCATCATTATACAATTTTATATGGTATAAAAGCTTGTCGCGAGATTCTCCTGTGAAAATTTCATTTATAAAAAATCTCGCGACAAGATTTTATATCATATAAAATTGTATAATGTAACAAAATGATGGGTTTGATTTAATGGAAAGTTTATTTTCTTCTTTTTAGTGCACTTAAATAGAAGCTTGTTCTTAAAAATGTTTTTTACGGCTTTTTAATATTAATTTATTTTACAATTTGAAATACATATTTTTGTAATTTAGAATTTTAAACGGTAAAATTAAAATATATTTAAAATTAGAATTACGAGTCAAATAAAAATTATTTAAACATAGTTATTAAATGAATAAAGGTTTGGACTTTCTACTACTATATCTTAATCTATAGTACAATATACACTTAATTAATATTAGTGACTTCACAGATAGTAAAATACCCTAAAAAAATAGAAATTATTTTTATTCTTAAATTTAAATTTAACGCATGAATGCGGCCGCGGCCGGCTGTCTAAAAAACATTGCGTGCGACTTGGCCTAAACGACTTGCCTAACACTTTCACTGCTACCATATAATCTGGTTGCATAGCCTGGTGCTGAGGTAAAAAAATTTTATCCCTCCTCCCCTTAAGTAAAACATAAAAAAAAACGCTAATTATTCGAAGATTTCGCCAAAACTTAAATTTTTCCAAGTTTTAAAAAGTGCATAATAAATTTAAACAAAAAATGTGCAAACTTATATATTAGTATATAAGCAAATATACATGTTGACCTACTTGACTATACAGAAGACATTATTTGCTTCCGCAAGTCGGGTAAAAAAAAATCAATTCGAAACCGGGTAGATTTTCTGTTTCTTGCCTAAAACCTTTTTGTTTTTTTCTTATTGGAATATACTTTTTTAAGTCAAAATACAGAAAAAAGTTTCTGTGGTGTGACATCTCAGGTATAACCTTTTTAGAGATGCATTTAAAGTAAATTTTTACTCATCAAGAACCAAAAATAAAAAAATAAAAAAATATAAAGCCAAAAACTAATATTTTAGTAATGGTTGGTTATTTAACATTAAAAGCAGAGAAAAAATGTATATGCACCTTGGTCAAAAAATCAGGACTGCCCTATTTAAAAAAAAAATCGCGAAATCTTCAAATAATTGGCTTTTTTATGTTCTGACAAGGGGAGGGGGATATATTTTTTAGTTACTCACAATTAGTATTGTTTCTAAATATTACCCCTACAGAATTTCCCCAATTTTATATACAATCACTTTTAATCCGAAAAACAGGTACCGATTTTTTTCAAAGTTTGAACTACCACTAAACATTAATCGATTTGACTCATTTTTGAGTGGCCAGCGTTTTTTACTAAGGAACAACTTTTGAGCCAGAGAGCGTTTTCGATTTCGAAATTCGGGATTTTTTGACTCAAAAAAAAAACTTTTTTTTTTCTGTCTATCTAAAATAGTGCATCTTTTATGATTTTCTTTCAAATGGGAATTGATTTCTTATGTCATCAGGTATGTTTTAGTCCAAAAAATGTAGAGGTTCACAAAATTTTTATTTAAAAACGTCCAGGTGAACCGTGACTTCTACATCTGGTACTTTTCTATTTGATGGTTTCATCGCTTAAGGTAGCTAAGTAGGAAATTCTGTCGCATGACGTCCTATTAAAAATTTGATACTAAATATATGCCACATTTTATTTATATATACGACTATGGCAATATTTTTTTATTTAGATTGATTTGACCGCAGCACCATGTATCTAGGGGAGTCCATAAAATTATGTCACGCTTATGAAGAAGGGGCGGGTCTAGAAGTTTTTGAGTTCGTGACAGGGGAAGAGGGGAGATATGATGTCACAAAAAAATAATAATAAAATTAATATAATATAAATAATAAAATAAAATAATAATATAATAATATAAATGTTTATTCTATCTCACCCTTGATCTATTTACATTTATTTTATGTACTCCTTAGAGCAAAGTTTTATCTAAAATGTGATACAAATATGTACAAAATTGTCAAGAAATTTGTTTTTGTACATTTAACGTGACTTAAAACAGGGGGAGAAAGGGGAGAAAGGGTCAGAAATAACAGAAAAACATTGATTTACTTTATGGACGTCCCCCTTAGGGTATTGCAAAAAAAAACACATTTTTCAATTTTTTTATATGAACCAAATTTTACGTTACTTAAACATTTTTTGGCCCCCAGCCAACTCAGTTATAATAATTATTTATTGTTCTTTATTTGTATATTCAAGGGTACAGAGCCATGGAGAGCCCCAAAAAAGCTCCAAGCTTGTGGTAGGGGTTCTCCATTTATTTTTACAAGAAATACAAATAAAATTTTAAATAGATTTTTCTTCTATAAAAATATTATCTCCAGATGTTTAAAATGTGTTCTTCTTTGTTCATTACTAATGAGGTATTTGTTTAATTTCATATTGTTACAGTTTTAAAGACAAAGTAAGCCGTGAAGATATGTAATGCTAAGCATTCCATTATATACTATTCACACTGGATGGTATATGGGTATTTCTGTCGAATCCATACCACCTTGGTGATTGAATGTCACGGATTTTCGTTAAACTTTTTTTATATTATCACCACTCTAATACTAAAAGCCTTATGCAAAAAAAAAGAATTTAAAAAAAATTTTTGGCTGAGATATGATTTTTTTAAAATTTTGTAATTTTTCAATTTTTGACGATAAAGAAAACAGCTTTATTTTCAATTTATTACTATAAGTCTGACAATTTTAATCCAAATTTGATGAAATTTGGTGCACTCATGTAAACTTAGATGACAATCTTGAATTTTTTATAATTTTTTTGAATAGTGGGTTTCTGCTCTTCTTCTTCTTCTTCAAAAATATTTTTTTACGTTTTTTTATAACTATGTTTAACCCGATTTTTCGTAAAGTGCCCCCCCTACGATTTTTCTCAAATTTTGGTCAAATGTACTTCTAAGTGTCCTTTTTTCAATGACGTAAAATTTATTCTGGGCAAATTAGGTTTACTATATATTTTAGCCATTTTAAATTTTTACGACAATGAGGAACTGTGCTGGAAATAGCTGTTTTACAAAAAAAGGCATATATTATTTTTTATATCTTTTTAAAAGTTTAGGTCAAATGCTTAATTTTAAGACAAAAACAAAATAATTAATTTTTGTTTTTTTTTTTCAAAAAAGGCGTAAGTCCACAATTTTATTACTTTTTTTTTCTATGTATTATGTAGGCGTTTTTTTCTGGTGTAAACGTTAGCTTACGTTAAATACTAAGTCTTTAACACCAAAACGTATTTTTATTTTTTTTTTAACACAATATGTTTTTTTTGTTTTGTTTTTGATCTTAAAAATATAATAAAACAAAGGAGAGGTGCATATGAAAAAAGTCTCCCTAGTACCTAGTTAACTTAGAGCTAGTAATTTATTTATGACCCTAATGACTTTATAATTTTAATTTTCCTTTTTGAATTTATTCCTTAATGTACGTTGCATAGCACTCTTTAACCTTTTTTTAAAAGGTTGAATTTGTAATTTATTAATAAACTTTTATCTAAGATCCTTTAAAATTTCTTAAAGTTTTACATTTGTTTGGACTTTATTTTGTTTGAAACGTGTACTATGTAACTTTAAGTTTCGAAATACCTGTTTCGCGATAATAAGTAGTTGTAAAAGGGAAGTGAAAGACAAGTCTGATATAATCTTTGTTGCCTGCCCCAACTACTCGAGCTTCTGGGTCTTGTCAAAAATAAAAAAGCATGATTTTATATACAGGGTGTTCCAGAACTCGCGTAGAGAAATTTTAGAGGTGATTCTACATACAATAAAAACTTTTCGCAAACAAATGAACCGACTTTTGTCTCTAAAAAGTAAAAAATAAAAAATAAGCCGGTGCCAACTTCATCACCCCCTAAATTAAATACTAACAAATATGTTTGTGGTTAAATTGTTTGCTGCGAAATTGACACCGACTTATTTTTTATTTTTTACTTTTTAGAGACAGAAGTCGGCTCATTTTTTTTGCGACAAGTTTTTATTTTTTACTCTTTAGAGACACAGAACTTGTAGATTTCTAACGTCATCTAATCTAAATTATAGTTGTCCTTCTATCTCGGCAAGCTGCTCACGCCACAACGCACTATTAGTGCATTGTGCCGTCATCATCTTAAAGTTAAATTTTTAAAAAATAAATTTAGTAGTATTTTTATTTTAGCGCCCAAACCAACCTTATTTTAAACGAAATACTAAAGAAAATCATTGTTAAACTTTAAGCGTTAAGTAATAATCAAATGAAGCCTTATGGTATAATCACAAATTTTATAATTTTCTCTTGATATTTTAATATTACAGGTCCACAGAATCAAGTTTAGCGAAATTTAAAGAATTTTTAACCTGCCGTAATATTTGAGTGACCCCTTAATCAAGTTATCCGGCTTATCCGAGTTATCCGAACATTTTATAAAATTTTAGTTGGTATTAGAACCAAATTAAGCCGGTTTTAAGTGAAATTGCGTTAAAACGATTAGATTTATCCTACTTAACTGGCTTACCCGGCATTATCCGAGCGTGAAATTAAAATGAGACCACCTCATGAATGTCCTCTTTAAGTTGCAAAAGATTTAATCAAATTCCGTTCATCCGTTCCAAAGTTATGCGGGAACAAACATAAAAAAAACAAAGTCACACGTCGAATTGATAACCTCCTCCTTTTTTGGAATTCGGTTAAAAATATGAAAAATAGTTCCTATAAAGGTTGGTCCGGAAACGAGCCCTAAGGGAGCTACGGCCTTTCTAAGAGCGCCCCTAAAAAAGGGTTTTTATTTAATATGTCTTTTACCCTATTACCACAGTAACGAATTTTTGCACATGCACATTGATAAAGGCTGTCATTTTATGTAATGTTTATTTGGTAATTTTAACCACGGACGTGCAATATGGAGGGGCTAGTCACCTTTTTGCCTCAAACTTTATTATCTCTATTTTTTTACATTTTATCAATAAATCAATAAATGTAATTTTTTAGTTCAAAATGCATAAAAAAGGTACTTTAGTATAACATCGAGAAGCTAACCGTTTTCAAGAAAATTGCAATGCATTTTTTCACGTTCTGAGCATCAAAAATAGAAACTAAAAATCCCGTCAATTGGGGGGATTACTTTCAAAATTGGTAGAATTGATCCTTATAATAAAAGTTTATTTTTCCTGAAAGAGTTGCGTTAATCGGAATTTTATTTCAGTTTTTTTTCGTTTTTTTTTTTTTTTTTTTAATTTAACCCCCATAACTTTCTTTGTTTTTGGGGGGATTGTTTTTGAAAGAATAGGGATCTTTCCCTCGTATAACTTGATTTTTCCTGAAGATTTCAAGTCTATCGGATTATTCGTTCTTGAGTTGTCGTGTTAACAAAAATCGTGATATCAGACCGACAGACGGACATTAAAAAAAAGTTTCTTATTTTTTCATGAAACAAATTTATATCCAAGAATTTTTTAACTAGGACTATTTTGATTTTTTTTTTGAAAATTCTAAACTACCGTATAATATTATTCTAGCGCAGGCGCTGTGAATAATATAATAATCAACCACGGTAGCTAGCTAAAAAAAAATCCATTCTATATAGAGAGCAAAAGTAAAGTGAAATTTAAACATAACTTGAACTTTACGCGGTTTTACAAAGCCAACTTATTTTCTGGCAAACTAAAAAACGACATCAATGGCACAGTTAAAGCTTTTATAAGAAAAGTTATAAAGCAAGCCTTTGCCGTTGTTTTATTCAGTATCCTTTGAAAGTAGGCCATTTGCAATATGAAGGCGTTCGACTAACTCCTTGACTGACAAACAGTAGCGTACCTAATAAAGTTACACTGTAAAAAATGAGTTTTTACCTATACAGGGTGTATTTGAAATAGCATAGGAAATTTTAACAGGTGATTTCTACATGATAAAATATGACAAAAAGTTCCTATAAACATATGTCTAAATATGCGTCATAAGGGAGCTACGCCCCTTTGAAATTGGCTAAAAAAATCGGTTTTTATTTAATAACTCAGGAACCCTTTGAGATATATTAACGAGGTTTTGCACGTGAATTAATCCTAATAAGGCCCATCTTTGTATGTCATTTTCATGTACTTATTTAAACCAGGGGTGTGCGAAACGGGGGGGCCTTATCAGTTTTTTGTCCCAAACTTTTTTCTGTGTAACTTTTTTGCAATTTTATTTTTGAAATATGATTCCTCAGGTCAAAATACATAAAAAAGGTACTCTTGTTGTAATACTGTAGGGTTAACCGTTTTCGAGAAAAATTTATTTGAAGGTGAAATTTCACGGTTCGAGGACGAAAAATTAAATACTAAAATGTCGAAAACCTAAATTTTAATGATGCAATGTAATTCTACATCAAAAACTAAGAAAAAAAGTTTCCATACATGTAGGTCGAAAAAACGCTTTTAAAGCTACCATGGCCCTTTAAAAATGGTGCACATTTAGGAGACCATAGCTCCATTAGGATTGATTTTTGAAAGTACCTGTATATGAGGTTTTTTTCTTAGTTTTTAATGTACATTCTCCATGCATCATTAAAATTTTGGTTTTCAACAATTTAGTATTTAAATTTTCGTCCTCGAACCGTGAAATTTCACCTTCAAATGATTTTTTCTCGAAAACGGTTAATCCTACAGTATTACAACAAGAATTCCTTTTTTATGTATTTTGACCTGAGGAATCATATTTCAAAAATAAAATTGCCAAAAAACTACACAGAAAAAAGTTTGGGACAAAAAACTGATAAGCCCCCCCCGTTTCGCACACCCTTGGTTGAAATAAGTACATGAAAATAACACACAAAAACGGGCCTTATTAGGATTAGTTGACGTGCAAAACCTCGTTGATATATCTCAAAGGGTTCCTGAGTTATTAAATAAAAACCGATTTTTTTAGACATATGTTTATGAGAACTTTTTGTCATATTTTATGATGTAGAATCTAATGTTAAAATTTCCGATGCTATTTCAAATACACCGTGTATTATATTGTAAATTTTACTAATTTTTATATGTTAATTTGATGATTCATATATGTATATTATGTAAATATAATCAAGTAAGAATAGGTCTTACTTGCTTCACATTACAAGTGAATGTTACATGTATATGTGAAATATTACATGTGTAATTTAATAATACACTGATAAGCATGTAATAAAAGTGTACCTAATTTTGTATTTATGAATGTAATATTACGTAAGAGTACATGTCTTTATGTTACTAGTAATTTTATGGGTAAAAATGCTTATTTTTTTATTTCAATTATAATTAGGAAACGTTCAAACATTACGTAACGCTAATTGTAGCAAAATTCATACTCTCTAAACGCCTATTCGAGACTTCCGAAGGTTCGTATAATTTTCTTTTTCCTGCTACCCCCCCAACACACCTCCTACTAACCCAACGAACTAACAACTCTTCTCTCTAGAATAGGCATACCGTTAATATTAAGTATCGCCAACATCTCGGTTTGTTTGTAAACAAATAGTAGGTATATTCAAGCCTGAACAATAACAATTACCAGTAACTGTTATTGTTGTCTCTGTTAGAACAAAGCTGTGCGAGTAAGACAGACAAATGTATATGTTGGCTACGTTTTTTTCAGTTTTTACAAATGAAATGCCTAATCTAGGGAGAAAAGTTATTAGTTTGTTGTACTAACCCCAATTCATGGGGGTAGTCAAAATATGAAATCTCTGGAGTCTTTCATAAAGCGAGAACCGGGGTATGTAGGAAGGGTATGAATTTTGCTAAAATTATAGATCCCTAGTGTGACGTTTACTTGACTCTAGCTACAATTAGCGTTACGTAATACTTCAACGTTCCCTTAGAAATACATAAAATCATATAAAACTTTAAAATTTAAAAATATATTACAGGTATCACAGGTAAAAAGCCATGCATTAAGGTAAAAATACATGTTTATAGTAATATTACGTTAATTTATATTTAAATCACCAATAAAAATATATTTGTAAAATTTAAAATAATTATTATTAATAATAATAATATTTCCTACAGGATGCTTCTTGAAATTTATTTAGGGTCATTTGTGATAAACACTCGGAAATGAAGGAAATAAAAACTTTATTGCATTACATAATCATGCCAACGTTTCACCTAATATTTAGGCTTCTTCAGAGCCAAAAAGACATACAAATTATAAAACTTGTTGGACATAATTTGGACATTATAAACTGATTTTTTGGAAAAAAATATATATAAACAAAAATAAATGAATTTAATAAATTGAAAACTTACCTAAATTATTAAATATGCATTAAAACAAACAAATTAAACAAAAAAATTACATCAACAAACAAAATACACTGGACATTTTTCAACAGGAATACTCACTGTAGAACAATTAATTACTGAAATTTTTAAAAAAGTATGTATCTATAAAGTGTTGTTCCAGTGTTTAAAATCATTATATTTTAATATATTAATTAAATATTTTTGTGAAATTATTTAAATCCACAAATACAACATATATCATTTAATATTTTTAATTAAGTTAAAGTAAATACTACTCAAATTGCAGGTATCAGTTTTATAGTTAATGGAGTTCGGATTCTTTTTTATATGCAGCATTTCAAGAAAACTTCTTTTTTTATTATTACTAACCCTCTCTAAAATTTCTATATCTTCTATATTAAAATTAAAATGGTGGCCGGTTTCCAAATGGTGATAAGTCAGGGCCGTCTTACCATCAACAATTATATGACGAAATGTCCAGTGTATTTTTTTGTTGATGTAATTTTTTTTGTTTAATTTGTTTGTTTTAATGCTTATTCAATAATTTAGGTAAGTTTTTAATTTATTAATTTCTTTTATTTTTGTTTATATACATTTTTTCCAAAAAATCAGTTTATAATGTCCAAATTATGTCCAAAAAGTTTTATAATTTTTATGTCTTTTTATCCCTGAAGAAGCCTAAATATTAGGTGAAACGTTGGCATGTTATGTAATGCAATAAAGTTTTTTTTGCTTAATTTCCGAGTGTTTATCTCAAATAACCCTAAATAATTATTAATTAATTATTTTTTTATTAACAATTCCTTGACACTTCTTATATTTATATTGAACAGCATTTTTATAGAAGGGGGAGTAAAAATTAACTTACCAGTTTCTCCAGGTCTATACGCATGTTTCGCCGGCCTGATGATGACGTCTCTGACTGGACCGACAAGCCTCATTTGTGACGAGCTCTGCAATTCGCATTTACTGATATCAGTACAGTTTATTAGAGTTGTCAGGATGCAGTTGCCGATGGCATCCGCTGGAACTTCCAAGGTTAATATTCCATGACCTGAAAAAAAAATGTTTAACAATTTTAGTACTTAAAAACTTTTTTTTTACAAAACTTATTTTTTTTCACAATTTTTTTTATATTTTTGATGATTATAATCACTGCTCAACACTCAAAAATTTGCCGACACCATTTTAGTTGCATCTGGCTATATTTGATGCGCTGATTTTGGAACCTTTTTCCGTTTTTGTCGATCAGATCGTTTTTTTTTTTGTTGAGATTTAGTAAAAAAAAATAATTATGGTCTAATTAATTTTTTTCTTGCGGTGGATTGATTCTCTATTATTATATATTAATTTAATAGAGCTCTAATGCAAAACAAACAGATTTCAAATATCTTTATTCGTTTGTTTTTTATAGGCTTCTAAATTCAAAAATGACATTTTTTCGTATTTTTTTCTCTATATTTTCGTTAAAATTTTATTTAAATACTAAAGATATAGCTCTGATTTTTACAAGCAGCACTAAAACACATGTGAGGTTTGTGAAAATAACAAAAGTTTTGGACTGAATCCAGGAACGGAGGTTTTACGGAGAGTTATTTAAAGCAAAACAAAAATATTTTGAATTATTTTATGTTTATTTAATGTTATTTTAATGTTTTTTAAAAAGCAAAGAGAAAAAGTGTTTTTTTTTAGATTTTCGTTTCATTCTTTACATAATAAATTTAATTTATTATGTTGCTCTTAAAATAAATAAAATACTTCAATGTTTTTGTTTTTCTTTTTCGATAAGGAAACGTTTAAGTATTACGTAACGCTCCTAGGGGGGTGGGGATCATTTTGGAGTGTTACGCCCAATGGCATAGGAAAATATCGTTACAGGGGGGGGTACCAAAATGATCAAAATTTGCGTTACGTAATACTTGACCGTTCCCTGACCCCCGGTAAAATCTCGGTCACTGGATTAAATCTAAAACTTTTTTATTTTTATGAACCCCACATATGTGTTAGTATTAGTATTTAGTATTTATTTATACTCGTTTAGGGACCTTCTCTAAGGTATTTTACACCACAGAGTGTTAAGTTATACATATAATTTATATGGAACACAGCTCCAGCTTCCTCAATCTTGATTATCAAATTTTCAAAGCTTCAAACTGCTCCTCCATATGCCATATGCCATATACTCTGCATCATTTTTATTAAAATGTACTGTATAAACTAAATAAAATATAACAAATATAAAACATTTAAAAATAACTCTCTATTGACAGTTATTATTGTTAGTATTGCTTATAAAAATTAGAGTCGTATCTCTAATATTTATATAAAAATTTTATCAAAATGTATTGAAAAAATGAAAAAACACCTCATTTTTTGATTTTAGAAACCTATAAAAAACAAACCAATAAAAATATTTTAAATTCGCTTGTTTTGGCTTAGAGCCCTATTAATTAGAAAAACCACTGTGCGCTATGTAAACATTAAATCTCAAAAAAACGAGCTGATCGAGAAAAATGGAAAAAAATCAAATATAGCCAGACACAATTTAAAGGTCTCCGGCAAATCAAAAAAATTTTTTTTTGTAGAGCAGTGTTATGAGCACGGGTCGGATCGTTGTAGCCATTACCGAAAATTACATGAAAAAGTCATAGAATTTTAAAAAACAATTTTTTCAAGTAAATAGACACTTTAAACTATTGTTCACCAAGCATGTCGACGCTGTTAATACTCAGTGTCATGGTCCATGACTCATGGAGAAGGACTTAATTTTTTTTTTGAGAATTGTTTCTCTTTTGAAAAAAAGAATAGTTAATACAAAAATATTGTTTTTTTTATTAATTATTCGTTTTTTGAAAAGGGAAACAATTTTCAAAAAAAAAATTAAAATCTTCTCGATGAGTCATGGACCATGACCAAGTGACTCACTGAGTAATAACAGCGTTGACATGACATTCCGCTTTGTAAACAATAGTTTAGAGTGTCTAATAGGGTGGGTCAAAAAAACCGACTATTTTTTTTTTTACTTTATACTCTGAAAAATCGGTTGCTAGACACCTCTAGAAAATTCTCACCAAATATGAGCTCTTAATTTTGATAAAAAGGTTCTCCGCTTTACAATTTTCCATTTTTTCCTCAGTATTAGAAACAAAAATTCATATCTCTTTGACAACTGTTCGTTAAAAAGTATCTCTCCTCATATTCTTGTAGGAAATCGAACTCTCTACAAAAAAGGTCTCTTACAATTTTTTCGTAAACCTCACCGTTTAAAAGATATCAAAGGTTAAAGTTTGATTATTTTAGGAGACATTTCTGTTTTGCTTTTGAATTTTATAACTCGCTTACAAAAAAATGTTATGAATTGCGCAGTTCACAGTTTTGTAGGAAATTAACTGCTCTACAAAAATGGTCTCTTATGATTTGTCGATTAAACTAAGCGTTTAAAAGATATTCATCGTCACACTTCAATGCTTACTAATTTTAATGGGTTTTGATGAATAATTCGAAAAATTTCAATTTAATTTATGAGTTTCACGAAAATTTATACAAATTTGAGTTTCTATCATAAGAGTAACTCTTATAGAAGTTTCCCTTTCGAAAATTAATTTGAAACTTTTTTATTTTAATAATATTTTCATAAAATTTATCTTTATAATAACTTATTATTTTATTATTATTTTTTTCAAAATTTAATAAATCATTGACTCTAAGTTATAAATAATGCACTAATTTTTTTTTCAATTTAACCAAACATACGTAGGACTAAAAAAACGAGACAAATAGTTTAAAACATTTCTCTTTTCATAGGAACTCAAATTTGTATAAATTTTCGTGAAACTCATAAATTAAATTGAAATTTTTCGAATTATTTATCAAAAACTATTAAAATTACTATGCATTGAAGTTTGATGATGAATATCTTTTAAACGCTTGATTTAATCGACAAATCATAAGAAACCATTTTTATAGAGCAGTTAATTTCCTACAAAACTTTGAATTGCGCAATTCATAACAATTTTTTGTAAGCGAGTTATAAAATTCATAAGCAAAACAGAAATGTCTCTTAAAATAATCAAACTTTAACCTTTGATATCTTTTAAGCGGTGAGGGTTACGAAAAAATTATAAGAGACCTTTTTTGTAGAGCATTCGATTTACTACAAGAATATGAGGAGAGATACTTTTTAACGAACAGTTGTCACAGAGATATGAATTTTTGTTTCTAATACTGAGGAAAAAATGGAAAATTGTAAAGCGGAGAACCTTTTTACCAAAATTAAGAGCTCATATTTGGTGAGAATTTTCTAAAGGTGTCTAGCAACCGATTTTTCAGAGTATAAAATAAAAAAAAATTGTCGGTTTTTTTGACACCCCGTAGTGTCTATTTACTTGAATTTTTTTTTTTATTTTAATTTTTGCATGCCCCGGTAAATAGCTTCGATCCGACCTGTGGTTATGAGTATTAATTTTATTTTTAAAACCCGTAATTTACGAGTTACCTATGTTGCCTATTACAAAAAATAATGACATTTGAAGAAGAAGAAGAAGAAGAAGAAGAAGAAGAAGAAGAAGAAGAAGAAGAAGAAGAAGAAGAAGAATTTTAATTAAAATTAAATAAAATTTTGATAATTTTTATGGAGGGAATCTTGTTGCAAAATGCCTGGTATGTTCGTATGTTTTTGCTACGTATAATATTTTTATAGCTTATAGTTGATTTAGTCACATTTCTCTATATGCCTTATGGCGTACATTGGATTTAGTAACATTTAAATTATTTTTATTATAATTGGGATAAGGGGATAAACAGATGTTTGTAATTTTCACTTCTATATTTTTCTAGTTCACAATAAATGTATTAAATTTATTTCAATTCTTTTATTTATTTTGCAATTTCAGGTACGGTTAATTATTTCTCTTTCTGAAAGATAGTTTTAGGGTTTTTAAGAAGGAGTGGCGCCCGTGTGACTTTGTTTAAAAAAAGGTGAACTATATCCACCGTGGGTGGGTCCCTGACAAGAACCCATACACTAAGCTAGTGACGGGGCACCAATAGTTTGGAATATCTATTGGTAGGGTCACTTCATCTGTACTTGGTCTGTTTTTGCTCTGGTTTTCGTTTTTTTTCTAAAAAAAGCTAAGTCCAAAAACCGAAATATAACGAAAGAGAACGAAAGAACAAAGTAAGACTAAGATGAAGTGACTCTATCTATTGGTATTGTTATAACTGCCTAGAAAGTTGTAATAACTTTGCATAGCTCGAATAGATGAGGCATAGTTATTAAGAATTGATAAAAATAACGAACTGAATTTTTTTATTTTAAATTAGCTGCAATTGTTTAAAAACTGTGCTTTTTTAATAATAGTCTGTTGAATCTGTAAGAGATTTGCAATAAGAAAACAATTTATTTTGAAAGTTTTTGTACTTTACGGTGTGCAAAGTTTACACTAGGTGAATATTAATGCGTCAACTTTAAGGTTTTGCTATTTAGTAAGAGTACCTAGTGGTTTCTCTTAAATCTTAAATTAACATTCTATGCATACTTATACAAAGTTTCCATTATAATTTTAGTAACTTTGGTGCATATATGCATTAGAATAGGTGGAACATAGAACATTTTAGTTGTAATAATTTAGCGTTTCAATAAAAAAAATTTCCAATAAGCCTGCTTGTACGTGACGTAGTAGCCCCTAATTTATAACACACTGATAACAGATACCCCACCCCCACCTTCCCCCTTTCTCTCCTTTCGAGTTTAAAGTGATGCCCGTCGAACTCTCCTTTAACAGCCCCCCCCCCCGCTAATATATTCTCACCCATCTAGACAGGACACCCTTGCAAAGCCTTACCTGCTGGCTTGCTTAACTTTTAACCTATTTTTCATGTTCATGAAAAAAATAATTAATTTTATATGGTAGTTGGCTGCAGTTTTCCTATTTAGTATTTTTTTTAGTTAACCTTACAGTCCCTTAAACAATAAAGTATTATGTTTTTTGGTATAAAATTCTAAAACTAGGACTTTCTTATTTACAGCATACTAATACTTATGTAAATACAAGAAGCAGAAATAGCACTTGGTTCAGATTTAAAATGGGGTCCAACCCTCTTTTCAAATACTGCAGAAAATTGAGAAACGCGATTGATTATCGATGACAAAGATTCTGTTTATTTTGTGGGAAACATGCCGTAGCATTAATAAAAATGGAAATCTTAAAACATAAGTTATATAGCATCCCTATAGAAGTGTCAGCTATTATAATTAGGTTACTTTACTATTATAATTAGTTTACTTTGTTTTTGCTAGCACTATGGGCCAGGAGACCTTCGTTTTTGGTCAAAACTCGGCTTTTCGCCGTAATATCGTAAAAATTAGTAACAAGGGGTTTTCGAGGATGCTGAAACTGAATCTCTTTATAAAAATACAACATTCAAAATGGCGGATCCAATATAGAGGTAAATCTGTTAGATTTTATTCGATTCTAATGAAAATTGGTATTCAGGGGTTTTCGAGGATGCTGAAACTGAATATGTTTTTAAAATTTTAAAATTCAAAATGGCGGATCCAATATGGCCGAAAAACTGTAAAATTTCCTTGGATTCTGATGAAAATTGGTATTCAGGGATTTTCGAGGATGCTAAAACAGAATATGTTTTCAAAAATTCAATATGGCGGCAAAATCAATTAAATTTTATTGAATTTGGATGAAAATAGGTATTCAATGAAATAAATTGATAGGAAATTAATTGCATTTAATTTATATAGGTAAAAGTATAAAAAAACGTAATATTATTAAGTTATATTTCTTTTTAAATTTTTTTATTTAAATTTATTTATAAATTCTGATCTAAAATATTAATTAATAGCAATTTTCAATTATTTCTGAAAAAATATTGTATTTTTCCCATTTACCCCCCTTGCCCCACCCTAATGTTTACCAAAAACAATCCCGAGTGAGAACTTTTGGTAATATACCTGTATGCCAAATTTCAAATCTATAGCTTAAAGCGTTCTTAAGTTATGGTGCTTACAAGATTTCCCGGACAGACCGATCGACTGATTGACCGACCTTTCGTTTGACCTACCCATCGTTTTTTTTTAAATTTTTGCTCGAAACTGTTTTATATCGACATGAAACGCAATAAAACGCAAAAATAAACAAACAAAAAATGAAAATTTTGCACAAATACAAAGGTTTTCCCAAACATTTTCAAATTTTTTAAAATGGGAAACAAAACGAGCAAAAATACGCATATAGGTAATAAAGTACTTAGTGTAGGCTACCAAATGACGTATGGTATGTAAAAATCGGTAGCGTTATGCAAAATTATTTTACATTGAAAGTGAAAATTTTGCTTAAATATTAATATTAGCAGAAATATAATATATTATGTTTCTGCTAATTTAAAAGTACACAGATCGTAAGAATTAAAAAGTTTTATTAAGTAAATGTGATATTTAATAAGTTTATACCTTTATTAATTATTTTAATTTAAAACAAAACTTAAATGATTGCTTATTAAAAACTATAGTTTAATTTTAATAATAAAAGCATTGAAAAAATTATATGGCTTTTTCTAGTTTAAACCCTTGTAGAAAACAAACACTTTAATATAATGTAATAAAATTTTGCGAATAATTACCCTAACTGTTTCTCATTTGGTTGCTCTATTTACTTTTTGGAAAATTAAAAGTCAATTTTGTTAACTTTTTGCCAAAAACGCAGTTAGTGCTAGGGTTTGATGTTTTTTTTCTATTTTAAAATGAAGTGGGGGACCCTAATTTCATTCTTTTTTATCTGAAAGGCATAAAATTATGTTGTGGTATTTTTCACGACACAATTTTTTTTAATAGTTTTTTTAAATACCCTATAGGCTCACTTAGTGAGTCTAGGCTTAGTAAGTCTAGGTCTAGTGAGTAATGCTCACTGAGCATACCCGAAGACTTTAAATATTAAATTTCAATAAGCCAATAACTAAGTAGCAGTATCTCAATAAGTAAAATTGACTTATCTGCATACTTAATAAGAGACTAAGAATAATTTAATAAAGCTGAACCCGACTCCGCTAAAACATTGTCAAGTGAAAATTAATTTTTAAATTATACTGGACGTTATTACTTTATCTTTTGCCCCTTTTAAGTGAGAAATTATGTCGAATTATAAAATATCATAAATTCGTTTTTTCCATCCATCTAATTAAAACTTCATATAAGGTGAACCGGGGTAAATATGATACACGGGCTATTGTAAATTATAATTAACATTTGTAGTAATGCATCATCATCATTAGTAAATTGATTGATCTCTTTAAGATATAGGCTTAGTGATATGACTCATAATCCCTGATAACATACTTCATCCTAAGAAGTTTTTTTAATCGTTCCCGTGTAAAGGTTCTTAGCATAATTCTGTAAACATGCTAAGCATGTTCTTAAAAGGTGAACTAATGTAGTAGCATACTCTAAACATTCTTAGCATGATTAGAGTATTTTGCTAAGAATATTCCCAATACATATTCTTAAAATATTCTAATGGGAATATTTTTAGAATAATGCTATAGTGCACATGCTAAGCATGATTAGAGTATTTTACTAAGAATATTCCCAAATACATATTCTTAAAATATTCTAATGAAAATGTTTTTAGAATAGTAATATGGCGTCTATATTATTTTAATTTTATTAGGTTAGAATTACAAATATTCTTAAAATTGTTGTTAATAACATAAGTTTTACCCTTAAGTAGTAGAAATAGATGTATTTTTAGACATAGTGATTTTATAAGTAGTACTTATATGGGACATAAGTTCTTAATATTGTCAGTATGCAATCTTTTTTTAAAAATCAACGATATTTATTTTTTTAAACTCTTGCAATTTGTTTATTTTTACTAATTTAAACAAAGATATGTTTATTGTTAATGTAGTAACTTACAGGTGATAATAATTAAATTTGAATGCAGTAAAAAATGCCTTAACGTGGCTTACTTATCTCATATTGTTTACTTGTTACTTTTACTTTTACTTTTTACTAGATTTAGTTGGCACAGCTAGATAACGAAGTCATAAAATAGGTAAAATTCAAAAATAGGTCTATCAATGTCCCTATCAGGGTAGCGATTCTCATTTAGTGAAAGCGGTATTCTGATACTTCCACATCACCGAGGACCAGACGTATGTTCATATCACTTCACTGCGACAGAAGCTGTCAGACTTTTATTAAGAATGGATTTAACCTTTTGTCTACCACACCCCGGCAGAATTATCCCCCACCCTAAAGTGTCTTCCTCTCAAATTTTTTGACGTTTCCTCATTGTATAGTTCTATTAGTATACAAAAAACTGTTTTTTGAAATCTTTTATCGCCTTTTTTTTTAATGGTAACAAAATTCATAAAAACAAGAAAATATTTATTTTTAACTTTAAACAAAGTTGAATATTTACTGTCTAATTGTTAAATATCACGTTAAATATATTAAAAGAGATTTTGATTTGTCATCATTTCTGCCGGGGTGTGCTACCAGAGTATCAAATTTGTAAAAAACCCAATTAAATAAGAAAATATTTAAAATATTTAAAAAGTATCAGTTTTCGCCATTATATTATGTTTTTAAACTAATATGTTACAGGATTTTAAGGTACAACCAACTCCATCAATTATAATTTTTATGAAACATGCGTAAACTAAGTAAACAGTGCGACCGTAAAAAAAACCTAAAACTTAAAAAAAATCTTGGTTTATTTTACGTCCTAAAATCAATAAAAATAATTTTATATTATTTCTTTTTTTTTTGTATTATGCTACTGTTTAAAAAGAAATACAATAAATTGCATTATTAGGTATGCCCTATTATTACAAATATAATACATACCATTTTTTTGTACAAAATAAAAATTTAAATTTTGTTTAATAATACATTGACTTAACTTCCTATTTTCAGCTTATTTTTACGAAAAAATATTTTTTATTATCAGAATTTAATAATTCAGCACACCAGAGGTTAAAATTTAATTTAATGAAGTATTGGAGGCCATACTGGTCTTAGGAGATCTCCAAGACGCTGAAATCCAAAACGACGAGCCTACACATAATTTTTTACAATGGACAAATCCATTTAATAGTCTTACTAAAGGTCGATTCAGGCATAATTATCACTAACTTCATTAAACTGAATTAAAAAATTAAGAAATTAATAAAATTAAGAAACATAATCTCAAATTTTCCGTGGTATGCAATAATAAGGTAACTGACAAATAGATAATAATCATGTGCAAATACGACTGAATAAGTAAAACAAAAACAAATATCTATTGCGTAGGACGATTGTTACTATATTTGCAGTTGTTGGGTCTAAAAATCGTGTTTTAAAACCAACTAACTCCAAAAGTACCTTTTATTTTCTTATGTAACTACTGTGTTTTTCCTTAACGCTGAAAATGTATGAATTTTAAAATACAAAGGTGTCGCCATCTTCATTTTTATTTTGATACTTGGATAACGTTTGTTTATAACATTTTGCACAAAAGTTAGTGTAGTTCAGAAATTCTTCTTTTTCTGTAGTTTATTTTAAGATTGTATCATTATTTTATGGTATATTTTATCTTTTATCTTAATTGTTGCATACCAAGATAAATTTATTATAGAATTTGAGGTTATGTTCCTTAATCTTCTTAATTTCTAAATTTCTTAATTCAGTTTAGTGAAGTTAGTGATAATTATGCCTGAATCTACCTTTACTGAGGCAAAATTCATAAAAAAAAATTATAAATGTTCCTCGTTTTCGTTCCATTTAAATTTAAATGCATTTATAACAAAAACTGTCAGGTTTGTGATTAGCGAAAACTCTTAGCAATGAACTAAATTCGTGAATACCGAAATATTGAAGTGTGTAAAAAAAGCGTGATATGATAATATATTTCTCCGGAAATTTATCACATCACATCTACGTTCAGAATTGATCCCCAGAATCAATGCTAATAATACGATATAATCCAAAGGTACCTATGCATAAATTTTAAATTCAAGACACGCCCTCGTATAATTGTTATACAAAGTGATTAGGAAACTAGCCAGGGCTAATATCGGTTTAACTCTCGAACCACATCTATCAAACATTGTTTACGCACCAATCTCCCTTTATGTTGTTTTGCTTCACTTCAATCAACATGTTTTTACTGCTGAATTGCCCCTGAATATACTCCCATGAATATTTATGTTTAATTAGCCTCTAGATTTATGTTTTAGCCGCATTTTAAATTGTTTTCATTTATGAAATCGAGCTTTGAAAGTTTTTAGTGGTAAGCATAAAAGAAACACAACACTTTTATGTAAACAAGTTGGATGGTAAACCTTTATACAGGATTATTCAGAAATAAGGTACAAAATGTTAAGGGGTGATTCTAGTTCCAAAAATATAAAAAAAGTTCTTATAAAGGTTGGTCCGAAAATGAGCCCTAGGGGAGTTACGACCCTCCTAAGCGTACACCTTAAAAGCAGTTTTTATTTAATATCTCTGGAACCCTACGAACCACAGTAAAGAATTTTTGCACATGCTTTAAAATTTATGAAGGATATTTTTATGTAATTTTTATTTGGTTAACAAGGGACGTGCAAAACTTTTTACATAAAGAGTACCTTTTTTTATAGTTTACGTCACTGTCAAAGTCAGTCGAAATTTTTTAAAGAATATTTATTTACAAAATTTAAGTAGTTATTAAATATTTTTTAAATAATAGATTATGGTTTATATACATAAAGAATGTGCAGAAAAAGCTGGTATAAAACATTGAACGCTGGAATAAAAAAAGGAATGGTTTGCGAAGCACTCAAAATTTATTATTAATATAAACACTACGTGGTATGAAACACCTACAAGGTTCCTAAATAGTATAAATAAATAAATAAATAAATAAATATATAAAAAGTTTCGATTTTTAAATGGAACACCCTGTATTGTATTAAAATGTTCGCAAGAAAATTCTCTTTCATTTTAACCTAATGAGCCAGTCTTTTCCATTTGAAAAAATGACTTATGGACCAAAGTATGATTTTTGAACCTTTAAGATCCCACATTTAGTGTTTTGGGAAAAAATCAAAACAGTATTTTTCCGAAGATACTAAAATAAAATTTTAAATAAAAAATTACATGACCTGCCTAAAATTGACAAGTGGCACATGCTTATTCTCAAAATTGATTTTTAAATAGAAATATGTAAAAATATACAGGGTGTTCCATTTAAAAAAAAAAGTTACTCATTTCCGGTAAAACCGGAAGTGTTAAAAAATGTCTAATCATGTCAAAAAATCTTAAATTATTCATTATAGCTCCTGCAAATTTCACTATTCTATATAAAAAAGTAAAAAAGTTAAGGGGGGTGAACCTTTCTGAAACACCCTGTATACACCCGGTATACAACGTGATTCGCCTGAGAAAAATCACTTGATTTGTCCCATTACTACTAAGTTAAATTTTATACTAGTCAATAAAGGCTCAACAAGCTACAAGTGTGCTTAAACAAAAGTTTTTTACAAGCTTTTGTTTTTAAGATGCATTTATGCTTATTTAAATTTTAAACATAATTTTTACTTTCAAAATGTCATTTATTACTCATTGTAGCACATCCATTTTTTTAACCAACTTTTATGTTTTTGCACGTTGATATTTAAAGAATACAATATTTAATATTTTTAACAACCCTCGTATATTAGTAAAAAATACGCAATTAGATGACATCAAGTATCTAAACTAACTCTTACACGGAAAAAAAAATTATAGCTAGGAGCGCTATAACACACATACCAAGCAAATTATAATCGCTTATTATATAAATACAAGGCTTTCTCTTACAATTATGGCAGTCAGTGTAAAAATTTATATGAAATAATTTAATTGTTTAGTGAATAATAAAATATAACAAATAGTATGGCATTTATAGCTTAAATAGATTTAATTATTGTCCGTGCTAATAATTTTTATAATATAATAAAATTTCTGTAAATTTATAATAGTGCCTGTAATAAATATAATCGTGTCTGTAATATATATAATAGATTCCAATTTATTTTTAACATTATTAGTTATTGTGTCCCTTATAATCTATAGCTTAAATCACTATAATTTGCCACTGTTACCAAATATCTTATAATGTATAGCGCAGAGCCCACTAATTTCTTTCCGTGTAGATGGAAATAGTGTCTTTAAATATTTTTTAATATGAACAACGTTAAATTTTGTCTATTTGTCTCTTTCCTTTTTGTTTAAAAGCTCGTAAAAAAACAGATTTATCATTTATATTTTCCATATCGTTTACTAAATCGATATGAATAAATTATTTTATATTGAGTCTCATTTCCATAAAATCCACAATCACATTAAAGAAATTTTAAATTTATAGGTATCTATCACGTAGACGTCTTTTTATAAATCCTATATCATCGTTAAATGAGATAACCTTTTACCGGGGACAATTTTCATATTAATAGATAGAACGATGTAGAAGAAGAAAGCTCGAAATACCCAAAATACATACTATCCGTGGCAGAAAAAAGTAAGACCTCAGATTTTTTTAATGGTATAAATCGTCGGCTTACAAGTAAAGAGCACTAAGTCCAAAAACATGGTTTTGAGATATTGACAAATTTAACTTTCATTGTTGTTTTTTAATTTTTGTAATAATTGTTTTTGGAAAAAAAACTACCGCAAATTGCAATAACATGTTTGGACATAATAATGTCCCATTTGCAGTTAAATAAAGAAAAAAAAAAGTAGTTTAATTCAACTAAATTTGAAAAAAGACATGGACTTAGTGCCTTTTACCTGTAGGCCCACGACGTCGACTTACAAGTAAAGAGCACTAAGTCAATAAAATAATATAAAAAACAACTATTTAAAATTAAAACCCTTCTATTAATTAAACGTAATGTATAACTATAAAGTAGAAACCAAGATATTTACATTAATTTTCAAAAACTAAATTTTTAAAAGAAGGGTTTGGACTTTTTGATTGTTTAAAGAACGTTTCCAAAATTAATAATAATAATTAATTAGTATTAATTATATGAAACTGCTTACCATGCACGAACAAAGACAGTTTTCAGAGGCCATCGGCTGTGCCGGCAAAGAAGCATCTCCTAAAGTCAATAATTATAATGAATAATTATAATTGATAAAACACTTCACGGCGCATTTCTAAGGGCTGTTTTCTGAACTTGCCGCGGACTTTAGTTTTTTTTTGTATTCTTGTTATTTCTGTTCTGTCTCTATTCCATCAACTTTAAAATAGCAAAATTTGAATTCGTTTGTCAGTACAATAAATAACGCGATATTGTATCATATAAATTATTCAAGCAATCATATTTTTATAAATTAATTCTTTTTAGAAAGTCGCTTAGTGCAGAAACATTTGAAATAATCTACAAGTAAAACGCACTAAGTGCACTAAGTGACTTAGTGCCTATTGCCAGATAAAATTTTAATCAAAATCTAATTGGTGCGTTTTGTATAGTGGGTAACTCCCTTGGCAGTCCACCTAGAAGTTAGTTCGGTTTACCTATACATAGATCATCAAAAATTAATTACAGTGCCATTAAAATCCCATTTTTGCAAAAAAGTGACTTAGTGCCTTTTACTTGTAAGCCGACGAAATATACGTTTATTTCTTCTTCTACTTCCAGTAATAAATCAGCTGCATGCAATGACGTCAACAGCAGTTTTTATTCTTTTTCCTACGATCCTCTATGAAAATGACATTTAGCACACTCTTTGTTTTTTTAGAAAACGCCTTATATCACACTAGTTTGATATTTTTATATCACCCTAGTTTGATATTTATGTATGGAGGATTGCCTAATTTTATTTAGATATTTACCTCTTAGTTTCTACGAATTTTATTCACCTTGTTTTATAAGCCATTTTCCACCTTTCACCACAGCCTTTTTTGATATCTTTTATGTTTTTTAATCCAAATATTTCTTTTTTTCATGTCAAAAATAAAAGCTATAGTTATGACTTTACTATTTTGACCATTTCTGTCTTGCAAAGTATAATCTACAATTACTTTGCTGTCTAGATTTTATAAAAATTACTTAATTTTGATAACTAAATAACATTAAATTACATTAAATATAAAATAATTTTTTTATAAAAAACATCAAAAAACACACTATTTTTCTTATAAAATGTAAAACAGTAAAATTTTACTGTCTTATATGGCAGCATAACCACAGAAATCTAATTTAACTAGCAACCTGTCAAGTTTGCCTTTATTTAGGACAAGCATATAGTCAAACCATTAAACAGCTATGTAATATAATAATATATTGTATTAAATATAAAACTAGAGGTAAATGAAAATCATATTTCCTGTTTAACATGCATATATAAATTTATATGCTATTTATTATTATTTTGTGCTTTGCTTTTCTTAAAAATTAATAAAAATTACAAAATTTTAAAATAAGAAACTTCATATTTTTCGGTATCGTAGGAAAAATAGTGTACATTACTCGTTGGAAAGTGTATTTCATAGACTCGCGTAAAATATGTCACTTTCCACACTAATTATAGTCAATTTTTTGTGGTAACGCCGGTTAACCAGTATGTTACTCTTTCTCTGTTTAATTGATGAGTTAAAAAGAGAGAGAAATACATATTCCCCTAACTTGGTCAGTAACCGCTGCTCCACAAAAAATCGGCATATGTAATATACTATTTTGCAGTAGGCAACGTCGATTGTCAATAAATCACGGTTCTTATACATAACCTCAAATAATATACCCTGTCATATAATGAAAAATTCACCTTCAAGATGTTATGTACATCTAAGAGAATAGCCTTACTTTTTCTTTGAGTCAAAATTACTGTCAAGCATGACATAACCTAATATTAAAAGCCCAATTTAAACTGTTAAAAAATCAAAAATATGTAGGGTTCGTTGCTAACTTATTGTCCCACTTTTTTGTGCAAGGTAAGTACGTGGAAAAAGTTAGGCATATTCATAAATTATGAAATTAACTTACATGTTAAAAGGAGATACTGATATTGTACTCCACTGTACCATCTTTTGCATAAAAATGTTCGGTGGTGTATCCAAAACTTTTTTTCGATGTGTGTATTTATTATATAAAATATGAACCTGGGTGAGAAACCGGCTAAATGAGTCAAATGAGTTTTGAGTTAATGCTCACAGATTGTAGCCCGTCAAAGGATCTTTCGTTTCAGTATGTGAGACGGAAAAAACAGTTAAGTCTGCTGCATTTAACGACCGAAAATAACTTGTGCTGTGGAAAAAGACTATTCATCGTTTTCTGACAGAAATATTTCATTATTTTACAGATTAGCACACACAAGCAAAACATTTTGGTAAGTCAACTTTGAGTAATACAATATAATATCAAAAAAAAATAAGGTTAAAAATGCCTTCAGATCAAAAGTAACAAAAAGTGACGGTTTTCCCCTTCACATAAAGTAAATATATTCACGTTAGAATTCAGCGATCTCGTTCAAAATTAATTTCCCGCTTTATTAGTAGGGTTGGAAAAGTAAATTTAATTTTATTTTGTACAGGAATATTTAGGCTTCAAAACGATGGATTAAAAAGTTATTTTGTTGTAATTTGTATAGTGCCCGTATGCGTCATAGGCAGCAAAGGTGTTATTATTATAATAACTTCTTTAAAATGGTATTTAAAGCGACAGAAAAATTATACATCAGAAATAAAAGTTAGTAACAAAACTTTTGTTTAGGCACACATATCGCTTTTTGGGTGTATATTAGGGCGTAGAGTACTTTATATTATATATTAAAATTTCGAAAAACTAAAATACTTGGGGTGCCATTTTTTCTTTTTTACCTAAAAGTAAATCGTGTGAAGTTTCACAAGGCTAAAATGAGCCAAAATCCTCACACATTTTTCTTTTAGATAAAAAATAAAAAATGGCACCCCAAGTCTCTTAGTTTTTCGAAATTTTAATATACGCTATATAAAGTACGCTACACCCTAGTGTATATTAGTTAAATTTTATTTTAATAGTTTTAAAAATAACGCAAAAAAGAGGTTAATCTGTCTTAGCTGGGACACCATGTATATTTATATAAAAATACTACAACTTTTATAAATTGCGCCATCTATATTTTTAAGGAATCTGTATTAATAAAAACAGCAAATCGGGTACTAATGGCTTTATTACTATATAAAAATTTAAACTATTGCCAACGGTTTCGTAACTGGTTAGTTACTTTCTCAAGGCTAAAAAGAACGAAAAAAAAACGAATTACAAAAAGGCTGGAGTTATATAACCAAGAAAATACTTTTTTAACAATTTTTGGTTTACAATCAAACTACGAGAAAACTTACCTAGGTTAAAATTAAACTACTAAATTACACATTAAACTATAAATAAATAATTTGAAAACATTAAAAATTGTAAAAACGGTCACATCTTAAGTTCTACGTGTCAGTATGATTAGATTGGTGCGTCGAAAAATTGAATTAACAATTTATTTGTTTTCAAATTAAAATATATAATCAACCTAAATAATTGTAACTGTAGTACCTGGGCTTTAATACGTATTCTTTTTTTTTTAGTTTAAAATTGTAAAACTTATGCGTGACATTCGTAAAAAAATTGCTTGCGGCGCTGAATCATTATCTTACGGAGTAGGGTTGTTGTACAGTGGGGATTTTTTGGAGTAGGGATCTTAGAGAGTAGGGATGTTAGTTTGCCGAGAAGACAAATTGACACTAAAACGTTCATTCGCGTGGGTGACGCGAAGGTGGTAGGGTGTTAAACATATAAGGTGAAATTAAAAATGGCGTAAGTTTTCGCGCCATCTGTATTAAGTAATTTATGTAAAAATGTGTTTGTAAAGAAAACATTATCAAATCTACAATCGGTATAACTATTGATATTCATTTTACAATGGAATGTTGGTATATGTGATGTAATTTAGTGGTTGAATCTGGATTAGGGTTACCCACGTGTTTTGGAGGTTATGATAGAAGAAATTTTATTTATTTGAAACAAGGATAACAGAGAAGAAGAAGAAGTAAACAGTTAAGAAGTCTTACAAAAGACCAGGCCAAAAGAAAGCGATGTATATGTGATGTAATTTAGTGGTTGAATCTGGATTAGGGTTATCCACATGTTTTTGAGGTTAGGATAGAAGAAATTTATTTATTCCTACGCATTTAAACAGAATTGGGAGGTCCCACGAGAAGTCTTACAGAAGACTAGGCCGAAAGAAAGCGATGGTAGCAACCAGACAAACCATCTGCAAAAATTAACAAAAGAGTAGCGAGCTGGCTAATTGACATAAAGCAAAGGCCAAAAATAAAGAGAAGGAGAAGAAGAAGACACTAAAACGTTCTGGCATGTCACCTAGTTGAAAAATACGCTCGACTGCTTTGCCCCCTGTCGTCAATATACTTGGTTAGAGCTTGTTTGACAAGCGAATGATTTTTCATATCAACGTCTACTAGATAAAGTTTCTCAATGCATCAATCAAGCATCCCGATAAATTTTAAAGCTCGAAACGTAAAGCTTCGAATGCCCGGATCAGAGAAAAACTTCGTAGGGTAAGCAGTACAGTAAATGCCCACCAGATAGTGGTTGGACACCTAAATTTCAATTTAAAATAATAACGTTTACTTCTGTCTTATTTAAAATTTGAATATACTTTGAATATACTTCATTATGCTAGTTTACGTCTACGCATATACTTTATTAGAGAGAGCTACTGAATCTGCCATTTTCTTAAGAAAAAGTTAAGAAACGCCTCAACGTTGGTAAGTTTTTTTTTAATAGAGTAATAATGTAGCATTGATTTATAATTTTTACACGGTGTATTTGAAATAGGGTCCGAAATTTTAAGGGGTGATTCGTCAGAAAATATGACAAAAAGTTTTTATAAACATATGTCTACAAATGCTTCGTAAGGGAGCTACGAACCGTGAAATTTCACCTTCAAATTAGTTTTTCTCGAAAACGGTTAGTCCTACAGTGTTACAACAAGAGTATCTTTTTTATGTATTTTGACCTGAGGAATCATATACTGAAAATAAAATTACAAAAAACTTACAAAAAAAATAATTTGGGACAAAAAATTCATAAGGCCCCCCGTTTCGTACGCCCCTGGTTAAAATAAGTAAATGAAAATAACATATGAAGATGGGCCTTATTAAGATTAGTTCACGCAAAACCTCGTTGCTATATCTTAAAGGGTTCCCGAGTTATTAAATAAAAACCGATTTTTTTAGCCGCTTTCAAAGGGGCGTAGCTCCCTTACGACACATTTTTACAAAATACATGTTTTACATGTTTATAGGAACTTATTGTCATTTTTTCTGATGTAGAATCACCCCTTAAAATTTCGGATCTTATTTTAAAAAAGCATTTTAAAGATTATAAACTTATGAACTTTTAATTATAGGTAGACCAATCACTGTCTGATGAAATTGGGTAAAAATAGTGATTGGCCTGGGGTTTAACCCCCCATAACTTTTTTGGTTTTAGGGGATTGTTTTTCAAATATTAATATATATATTCCTCAATAATTTCAAGTTTTTTCTTATAAAACAAATTGGTATTCCTCAATAAGAGCCTTTGCTCTACCAATGATTGTTCAATCATTGTTCAATGATTGTTCAATCATTGTTCAATCATTGTTCAATCATTGTTCAATCATTGTTCAATCATTGTTCAGTCATTGTTCAATCATTGTTCAGTCATTGTTCAATCATTGTTCAATCATTGTTCAATCATTTATCAATCATTGTTCAATTATTACTTGAAAGTAATGGCTCTTACTGTAAAATATAAAGTGTTGGTTTGTGTTAACAAAAGTTTACTACTTTACATCTATTAAAATAATGGATTTTAAACAGACAAATAGACAGATATTTGCCGACCGAAAATGGATGAACCAACACTCTAGAAACTTTACCTGGTTTTACATAAAACTAATGTTGAAATACGAGATGTTTCGTGAGCACGGCACCAAACGACATGTAATCAATTCTGATTTTTTCGCCCATTAAATAATTTAAAACTGTCCCCTTTTTAACCAAAAAAGTATCACACGTACATCTGACCCTCAATTGATAGCTTTGAATTGATCGTTTTATAATTGCTTTCATAAATTATTTCGTACGTACGTTTATCCAATTAAAATACCCACTTTTTCTTAAATTCGTACAAAAACTCAGTGAATTTTTTAAACTATTTTTTTGTCAGATTTTATTTAGTATATTTTCGTTAAAAACTGGTACATAGATATAAGCTTATAATTAACGTTCTTTAACTCCAACACCGGAAATCCCCGCGGAAGTCCCCGTAAGGCAATTACAATTCGTTCTCCCACATACTTTTTTAGGGCAATTTTGTTTAACGTTAATTTTTTTAAGGGCATCCTTTTTCAAATGTTAATAATATTTTATGTTTTCCAATAAAAATACTTTTTTTCAAATAAATACAAAAGAGATATTTTTTTATTTTTTTATGAATATTTTGTGAAAATTGTCGATATTTTTGTGGTCACTGAAACTGAATCTGATAATAAAATTATTTTAGCTCCAACTCCGGTGGCGAAGGCAACAATGGTTTTTATCTTTAAAATTTGTATTTAAGAGTTTTGAGGTCGCTGAAACTGAATAAAAATAAAAGAACAACAATATTTAAAACTCTACCCTCTAGGGGTGGTAAGCAATACAATACACTATGTCAACTAAAATTATTACAGAGAGATTTTTGGGTTGCTAACGTAAATTTGATAAAAAAATACTTTTTTTTTAATTTTTAAATTATTTTCGTAAAAATTATTATGTAGGGATTTTTTATAAAACTGAAACTGAATTTGACAAAAATATTTGCATTGTTACTTTGTATCCTACAAAGGCGTAGAAGGGACATAATAATTACTTTTTTAAATGAGATTTAATTCTGTAATACTAACTCAGAGTAAATATTTAATTCGTTGTTACTAACACCGAATTAAATATTTTTTCTGCGATAATATTGTAGAATAAACTCATTTTTTCTGTCTTAGTAACACATAATTAAAGAAAGATTTAATTTTGTGATACTAAGACAGAATTAAATATTTTCTCTGTGTTACTATCACAGAAATAAATAATTTTCTATTTATTTCGTAATACTAATACAGAATTAAATATTGTCTCTGTGTTACTAACACAGAAATCTTTTTCTCTGTGTTACTATCACAGAATTAAATAATTTTCGCAGAAATAAATCATTTTCTCTGTGTTACTATCACAGAGAAAATGATTTATTTCTGTGTTAGTAACGCAGAGAAAATATTTAATTCTGTATTGGTATTACAGAATAAATAGAAGATGATTTATTTCTGTGATAGTAACACAGAGAAAATATTTAATTCTGTCTTAGTATCACAGAATTAAATCATTCTTTAATTAGTGTTACTAAGACAGAGAAAATTAATTTATTCTGAAATATTATCGCAGAAAAAACATTTAATTCGGTGTTAGTAATAACGAATTAAATATTTACTCTGACTTAGTATTACAGAATTAAATCTCATTTAAAAAAGTAATTATTATTGCCCTTCTACGCCTTCGTATTATCCGGCCTACCCTATATTTATGAAACAATTATCTGTCTAAAATAATTTCCACGAAATGTATGAGTGCACTTGAGTAGAGATATGTAATAAATGTATAGCTATTTAAACAATAATTTTGCCAAATTGCAATTTAATTAAGATATCGGCCAGGAAACTTTACCTATGTTACAACAATAGCATTCGGATCGTAAATATACATTTACTCAAATTAAAATTATATCTAAAACATAAAAAGCTTACGAGCTGCACTATATTTACCTAAACAAAATATTATAATTTATAATATAAATAATTATTATATTTTGTTTGGGTAAATATACCTAGTCTATATTTTTGGTATCGTCTTTCCAATACCTTTAATTTGATTTTGTAGATTACTATCTTTTTCGGATAATCAAAATGGCTTCCATAATTTGCCATTTTGCTTTTTATCACTTGCGATCATAGACAAGGAAAGACCTCCAAAGCCGTTGCGGAATACTGTAATAAATGTGCCTGGCGCATCTGAGATAAACTTGCACATGCGCACTACTATTGTTGTTTTTGATAAGTATTTTTAACCTTAGTTTTATGTGTCAAATAAAAATAGTAAAAAATTCAACAAACAACAATAAATATCTACTAAGAATCGTCGAAATAGTTTTTTTTTATTATTTTATAAAAATTTCGAGGTGTGTTTGAATTTCGGGATTTTGTACACCTACTTTGAGTACACCAGGGATTGACCCTTTGCTCTTCATAAAGCAACAATACAGGTCATTTTTAAAGTTATAAACAAATGTAGCAAAAATAAAAAACAATTAAAACACAGTAGAAGTCGAAAAATTAACAGACACAAACTACGATCTGACAGTACTGACAGTATAAACAAACTACTAATAATTCGTCACCCCAGTATTGGTTTACCATACCTCTATTTTCGGACATTTTAAGATTTTTACTGGGGGATTTTTGGAGATAAGACAAATGAATACTGGGGTGACGAATTGTTTTACGACCGACAGCATTTCACAGCTGATAGAGATGCGTACTGCGCAAGGTCAGATATATTGCGTTACGTCATTTCGCTGCCCCGTTCTGTCACAAAATAATCTTGCGCAGGCTGGACTTTTAGTCCTCTTTTCTTCTCTATGCTTGCGATTCTGATCTAGCGACACCTGTAATGTAGAATTTAAAGAAAAAAAGACACGCATGAACAACTTTACCTGGCTGGCGTGCGCAATCGGGTATAAACATAGGCCGGTCATATAATAACTTATTAATATGTTGTTAAAAATATTTAAAAATTGATTTTTTTGTCATATATTTTGTACTGTTTTAGATAAGTAATGGCTTGTGGCTGCAAAACAAAATACTTTGTGTATATTATTTTCATAAATTCAAGTTAAGTAAACATTTAGCTTAATCTTTTGTCAAGCAAGTTTTTTTCTACAGTTAACAAAATAAGCGATAGAGCACAAAATACTGACAGACGCATAAATTCATAAAATCGTAAAATTCACTTTTTGCAATGAAATATCTCGGAAACTAGGTACCGTAGCGATTTGGCGCAATAATACCTCGTGATCAGGACGTCATTAATAAAACATATCAAAAATTCAGCCAGTTTGACTAAAAGCCATTTTCCATAAGGAAAGTGCAGGTCCCTTTTAACCGACAAAAAAGTATATTTTCTCGTACATATACATTTCCTATAAAAAGTTTTATATTTTTGTAAAAGACTAGCAATATAAAAGTAAATTGTTGACAAACAAATAAAAATTTCTCCCTGAAGTAAAATCCGGTTCAATAAGCATTTACATTTAATTGATTCCAAAGTTTCCTGGAATACAAAACGGTTAAACCGATTTGGGAAGGTTTTATGTTCTACATTTCGCGTACTTATATTGAATATACATTAAAACGAGTATTGTCGCTAAAAAGGAGATTGGTTGCTATAATGAACTTTTTTGGCAATTTTGACCCCCTTCATCTCTAGGCAACGCTTCATAATGCTTATCAAACCTCTCTCCCCACGGATCTACCTGTTACCGGTTATTAAAAGATCTTTTTGGTCTTAAGACCAAAAAATCTATTTTTTTTTTTGGTTTTTTTTCCAAAATTTCAGCTATTAAAGTGGTTTGGAAAATATTTTTATTAATTTTTAAATTGCAAATTGTTACATGAAGATTTGAAGGATATGGCAACATGGCAAGTAAGAAAGTGAGAAAGAATAAACATTATTGGTCAATTTAAAAACCGTGCTAATAATTGCGGGTGTTCACTGATGCGCTACTGTCAAATTTAGGATTATATTTCGATTTTTTTTTATTTATATAAGGTGGGTGAGCCAATTATTGACATGTTCCTAATATTGCCGCCACCACCACTTAAACCTGTTAGTTCGTCCTCTGTGGCACTGCCAGTATATCTGTTTTATCGAAAAGATGCCTGTAAATATGATGTATCTGTATCGAGTTGGTAATGGTGTACACAAAAACGCAGTTCATGTTTCGTGCTCTTCCACTATAACAACTTGTAAAATTGTGCTAACTGTCGCCAGCTGGGTAGCATCTAAATCTAGAAATCAGTTTTTTAACATTTCTTTTCATTATTTTGCACTTCTTTCAACAAAAAAATGTCATTTACCAAAATTCCCTATTAAAACGATATTGTTTCCTTGTATTACTTGATCTCACAAAATTTCCCATTTTTGTTATTAGAAACTATTAATATTCCTCGCGTGCTTATATAAATTCCTTATTATATTATATTATATTATTTTAATTGGCAAACTACGACTATTTCTTGCGTGCGTATATAAATTCCTTAACAGCCGGACGCGAAATGGGTTTGAAAAAGAATAAAATGGGAAATTGTAGAAGAGGAGTCGAATTTAGCTCGAGACTTAGTGCCCAGGAAATTACAATAATGCTGCGAGTGCAGAGAGCGTGCGAACTGGAGCTACGAAGGAAATTATCCAGCAGCAGTTCATCAGCTTTATCTAGGTTGGCTATGCATCCAAATACATCGTTGGTGATGCTGCAATACGTAAAAAAAACATAATTTGTTTTCTCAAAAAAGTAAAAATACATTTTTGGAAAAAAAATTGTTTTATTTTATTTAATTTTTTTTTTTTTGGAAAACAAATGTTGAAAAAACTTTTAAAAAATAACGGCCCACTCTCACCACGATTTTTATATAAATTCATTAAAATTCCTTCCTATGGTCCAAATTTTAAACATTTAGCTTAACCCTTCGTTAGGCGCGCGGTCTACGATCGTAGACCATGCTTTTTTTTAGCTGGGTAACTTTTTACACGGAGTCTTTACGCTTGCGCCCCTTCGAGTAGCTGTGCATTATGCATCAATCTATTAGATCAGTAATAATTCACACTTTGATTGGGTATAATATTGTTTTTATTCATATTGAAACCTGCCTGGTCTACAATTGTAGACCGCGCGACTAACTACGTTACCTTTTTTATTTTTGCATTTTTTATTTTGTGTAAGTTTTTATGGTTTCTTTTTGTGAATATTGTTTTTCAAAGTTAGTTTATTAGTTTAAAGATAATTTAAAGATACAATATGTCTTTACCAGCAAAAAAAATAGCGGTTTATAGGAAGACATTGGCACGAGTCTTTTTGGGCATGAAAGAGCTCATACGTAATGTTTTTGATAAATAAGGTAATTTTCTGTTCTATAAAACTAAAAATTACTTTGGACACTAAAGGGAAAATAAATCGAAAAAAAAATGCTCAAAATATCATAACTACGATTGCAAAGAGCACATGTACAAGGCGCATGAGTTACTAAAATATTGCATGATTTCGAGTCAAATTTTATAATATTTTTTTCTTTTAATTTAGGTGTTTTTTATTTTTTTATAATCGTACATGTTAAAAAAAACAAATGTTTTAGTTTCAGAAAGTTTGTTAAATTATTTTTATTTTTTTTTACAAATTACCGTACAGATGTAAAATATATGTTAGAATTGTATATCATTTTTCTTTTACCCTTAACACTTACTAAAACAATAATAATTTGAAAAAAATATGTAAATAACTTTTAAATACAACCAAATAAATAACATAAGATATTTGGTTTTTAAAAATATAAATGTGTTTTTTTTTTTAAACAAAAAATAAAATGGTCTACAAGTGTAGACCGCGCGCCTAAACACGTTACAAAAAGAGGCGCGCCTAACGAAGGGTTAAAGCATATTCCGAATAGACCGATCAACGGACAGAAAAAATCAATGTTGAAGGCTCTGTTGGAGCTAGAGATGGGTCGTGACAGCGATTTTGAGGAACTGTCACTGACCGTGACAGTTCCGACAAAATCACGGTGACAAATCACGGTGACAAATCACAAAACAAAATCACGGCTCCTGTGCCATTTTTTACAAATATAGTATATTATTCAATGAGCGTATAATAATTGCTATTAATCAATGAGGGTGAATTTTGGGACACGAGCCGAAAGGCGAGTGACCTAATCACCCGAATGATTAATAGATATTATACGCGAGTAGAATATTATACTTTATCCATGGTCGTTTTAAATTTTAAACGATTTATTTTTACAGACCCGTGATTAATAGGCCTATTAATCACGGCCATGGATAAAATTATTTATTTTTCAACTCTAATTTTATTTGTTCGCAACCGATAATATATTTTATAATAAAAGTTAATAATTAGTTTAATTCAAGAATTCTTAACTCAGCTAGAAGCAACCACCGTGTATCTTTTAAATCAAAGATTACCATATATCGTCGGCTTACAAGTAAAAGGCACTAAGTCACTTTTTTGCAAAAATGGGATTTTAATGGCACTGTAATTAATTTTTGATGATCTATGTATAGGTAAACCGAACTAAGTCACTTAGTGCACTTAGTGCGTTTTACTTGTATATTATTTCAAATGTTTTTGCACTAAGCGACTTTCTAAAAAGAGTTAATTTATAAAAATATGATTGCTTGAATTATTTATATGATACAATATTGCGTTATTTATTGTACTGACAAACGCATTCAAATTTTGCTGTTAAAGTTGATGGAATGGAGACAGAATAGAGAAACAGATCTTTACCTGTAAAATGACAATGCTTTTTACGTGTACTTTCGATGTATAGGTAATAATTTAATTTTCATTTGCATTGGTTTTTTTATTATCAATATATATTTCAAAACTAAATTTGAAGCCTTCACACTAAGTTCAAAGTCTAGGTGAATTTCAGAGGGGTATTGCACCGTGAAGTGTTTTATCATTAATAATTATAATGATTCATTATAATTATTGACTTTAGGAGATGCTTCTTTGCCGGCACAGCCGATGGCCTCTGAAAACTGTCTTTGTTCGTGCATAGTAAGCAGTTTCATATAATTAATACTAATTAATTATTATTATTAATTTTGGAAACGTTCTTTAAACAATCAAAAAGTCCAAACCCTTCTTTTAAAAATCTAGTTTTTGAAAATTTATGTAAACATCTTGTTTTCTACTTTATAGTTATACATTACGTTTAATTAATAGAAGGGTTTTAATTTTAAATAGTTGTTTTTTATATTATTTTATTGACTTAGTGCTCTTTACTTGTAAGCCGACGTCGTGGGCCTACAAGTAAAATGCACTAAGTCCATGTCTTTTTTCAAATTTAGTTGAATTAAACTACTTCAATTTTTCTTTATTTAACTGAAAATGAGACATTATTATGTGTAAACATGTCATTGCAATTTGCGGTAGTTTTTTTTCCAAAAACAATTATTACAAAAATTAAAAAACAACAATGAAAGTTAAATTTGTCAATATCTCAAAACCATGTTTTTGGAATTAGTGCTCTTTACTTGTAAGCCGACGATATAATATAGGTAAACCACTGTAAAATAATCTTGTTTTTGCATGCTCGCGATTAGCACCAATAAAATACTGGATACGTGACATCGGGTATATGCACGATTCGCTCACCGCAGTAATGAGAAGAATATAGCACATGCGCGCTGGTTTGCTTATTTTTGTTTTGACGGATGTCAAAAGTGGCTTTCGTTTAGGCAGTTGTAGTTTTATGAAATAGTTTAATTTGACTATATTTTTGCACTGATTTCTGGTTTTATTACTAAAACTGACTGTCTTGAATATAATTAGGTGGGGAAAATCCACTTTTTTTTATTAGAATATATAGCAAAAGATTTTTAAAATACTCACGAATTTCTGTTTGATTTTTATAATGGGGGCGTTGGTTTACGTTAACAATGGTTTAATTTGGTAGTTTGCTGGTTTGGTGTTTTTTTTTTAATGGGAGGCGTTGGTTTACGTTAATAATGGTTTGGTTTGGTAGTTTGCTGGTTTGGTGTTTTTTTTTTAATGAGAGGTATTTTTCAGATACGATATTTCAGAATTTAGAAGGCGATATATTTATTAAAAGCGAGTACTTTTAGACAATTAAAAAAAAAACTGTTAGCTCGCAAAGAAAAAAGTAGATATTTTTGTAAAATTCTGCAAAAGAATGTTACATAACCTTAAAATAATTTTTGGCATACGTTAAAACAAAAATAAGAAAATCAATGCGCATGCACTGGATTCTTCTCATTACTGCGGTGAGTGAATCGTACTCGTTATTTTATTGGATTGGAATCGCGCGCATACGAAAACAAGGTTATTTTTATAGTGGTAAATTAGTTCCAAAATCACTGCTCCGATGTCACGGTGATTTTGTTAAAAACGGAACTACCAGTTCCGGTTCCGCCTAAGGAGCTGTGACAAAATCACTGACAGTGATGTCATGACCCATTCCTAGTTAGAGCACTTGATAAATATCTAATATATTTATATTTAGGCTAGCATTTCTTTGGACCAAAGTCAATGTACTTGAAATAAGGACAAGGGGTTTTTAATGCAGATTTATGCTCTTTCTTTAAGGGCATTAACTTTGGTTCAAAGAAATGTTATCCTTGAAACTAGAGAATGTGGCTTAAAACATATCGAAAGACAGGTGTCAGTCCTAACATATATCGTAAAAAGAATAATCTACCTACTTAACCTACCTAGTGCTCTAATTATTTTTTTTGCATAATATTTTTTGCACTGTTACCTACGATATATGTGTTATCCCTATGGATGCCTTGTGTTCCTCCGCAAAAAGTTATTGTCCTTTCGGGAAATATATATGGTTGAAATTTGGAATAAGTTAACATTTATATTGGCATTATATTATTATTATTATTATATTTGTACTTTAATTTTACATTATATTTACACTATACATTTTAAAAACTAGAGCCATACTCATAATAACTTAAAATAACTTATAATAACTAAAAATATTTCAACTAATATTATAAAATAACTTTTACTTTTAGTTTCTGACGTTTTGTATCTTTTTACTATAAACAGCGTTCTATTATTGCATCAGTTGGGATTATACTGCAATATAATAATTATACAGAGCGGTCCAAAAGTCACCCCCCCCCTCTTAACTTTTGAACGAGTTTAGATATCGACTTCAAATTTAGAACTCTTAAATAAGACAACTTAAACTATCTATAAGCATATATTTGATACTTTTAGCTCTTAAAATGTGGGCAGGGGGGCATGGGGCGACATTTTTTTTAATGGAAAGGTGGGTCGTGTGATACATCATTTTAAAGCTTATAAAATTCTCCATTTAACTGTATATTTTTAATTTTTTAAACATTTTTTTTTGGGTTTAAAATAGGGTTGAATATGGGTATTTTTGTCAAAATTTCCCTAAAAAATCCAAATAATTTTTTAAAAATGCCTAATTTCATAATAAAAAAAAAGTAAATTATACTTTTAAACTAATTTTAGTTGACATAAATAAAAATTAACAAAAAAAAAACTTAAAAATTTATTTTTTTAACACAAAAAACTGAAAAATCAAAACCTTAAAAAACATGTTTAAAAAATTTAAAAATGTATGGTTATATAGAGAATTTTAAAGGCTTTAAAATGATGTATCACACGACCCCCCTTTCCTTTAAAAAAAATTCCCCCCATGCCACCCTGCCCACATTTTAAGAGATAAAAGTATCAAATATATGCTTAAAGGTAGTTTAAGTTGTCTTATTTAGGAGTTCTAAATTTTAAATCGATATCTCAACTCGTTCAAAAGTTAAGAGGGGGGGGTG
>OY294047.1:16206817-16285904 GCA_958510825.1 Brachypterus glaber | reverse complement strand
TTTTTTTAAATTTTTGAAACATTTTAAATATTTTTCATATTTTAAATTTTTAATTTATTTTAATATTTCTTGTTTTTTATTTTTTTTATGTTTATTAATAATTCCAATTAATTAAAAATAATGTATTTAATAAACTATTAGTTTATCCTTGTTTTCATTTTTTTAATAAAGATAGTTTTTTATTATGTGGAAAGGTAACTTTACAAAGGTAAAATTTGATTAAAAAAATTTGTAATTTATATAGAAACTTTTGACTTTGTTTACCTATAAGTTTAAAACTTTCTAATAATTGAAGCACAAATTTAAGATTAAAAAGTGATGAGTTATGAGCTATAAGTATTTAATTTTAGAGATTTATTGTTTAAGTAAGCAAGAAACATACTTCGGCACAATTTAAGGTGAAGTTCGCTCTATAGGTCAATAAATATCGTAAAAATCTTCAATAAAAACTGTCCATTTCTGTTTTAATTTGCTTTAAGGCCTATCCAGAAGTTTGCATAATAACATAAAACATAAGAATGCGATACAGTGATTGGCTTACAAGATACATTGCGGCTCATCAAGCCAATCACGGCATCGCATTGTTATGTACTATATTGTTATCCGAGCCTGTGGATATGCTCTTAATGTTCATAGATATGATGAAAAACATAAGCTGTTAAGCTGTTATATCTTTAAATTTGGCATATCCTTAGCTCTCTGTTATTAAAAGAGAGGTCCATTTCGTTAAAAAAAACAACTGTATTTTTTATTTAGGGAGCGTTCAAGTATTACGTAACGCAAAATTTGGCCATTTTTGACCCCCACCCCCCATGTAACGCGGCGTAACATTTTCGAGACCCCCCCACCCCCCCCCCCCTATTTGTTACGTAACATTTTACAAAAAGTTAAAAAATTAAAGGAATTTTTGCTTTATGGTTTAAACCGGTTTCTAACCGGTTATTGCTTCCGTGTTTTAACCCAAAACCGGTCTGATGTAATTTATTGCTTCCGTGTTTTAACCCAAAACCGGTCTGATGTATTTCCTAAACCGGTTATCGGCTATGGTTTTCCATCTCTAACTGTTTTTGTTTAGAGGATTTAGTTAACTCTTAACCATGCCGTGTGCAATAAAATTGCAAATCCGTCTCTTTAAGCCTAGATCATTGTTAAAAACGTGATCCAATAAACATTTTATAAGTTTATAATTTTTTAAGTGTTACGTAACATTTTTACTGACACCCACCCCCCCTCTGTAACGCGGCGAAACACTCATGCAGCGGGACTAAACCAGCCAGTTTAGTCCCTTGGTATATGTACCTATGTGCATACACTGTTAAAAATTATTTATTTGTATATGACCAATTAAATTATTTGGTTGTGAGTAACAAATTTTATTTGATACCAGTGAACTAATTATTACTGGTCTGCAATTTAAATCATGAAAAGAACTAAAAAACTATTATGGTATTATTCTCTTCAGTTGAATTCAAACATCCAATTTTAAAAAAATTAATACTTTATTTTTAAATAAGAACAGTTGCGAATAAAATAGTATAAAGGTCTCCCGGAAAATGGCACTTTTCCTCGAGCTAGAAATGGTCTCGGAAAAGTACTATTTTCCGAGTCGACCTCTAATCTACTATTACATGTCTTATAACATGTCTTATAATACTTTTTTCTGAATGCCTATTTTTGCAAAATTAGAAATTTTAAAATAATTTAACTATTTGTGCTCAATTATCTCGAGTTTTAGTAAAGCGATTTTTGAATGAAAAAACCTTAAAAATGACATGTCCTATTTTCTTGGATCCTTAACAACTCCAGCATAAATAATCGATTCATAAAGAAAAATTTTGGTTTGTCGAAAATAAATTTAAAACTCTTAAAACCTATAGGGGAACGTATTACGTAACGCTACTAGGGGGGGTGGTGATCATTTTGAAGTGTTACGCCCATGTTAATGGTATAAGAAAATAGCCTTACAAGGGGGGTGGGTGGGGGTCCAAAATGATCAAAATTTGCGTTACGTAATACTTGAACGTTCCCTAGGACCTATATAGTTATAGTATAGGTATAGGTATAGTAATCGGGTATACCTGATTTTTATATCCATCCGCATAATGAAATTTAAATGAAGTTAAATTAAATAGAATTATCGAAAACGTGATATTTTCGGTACGAAACGGGCGCGCAAGACAATCTTTCGAGTCGGTGGGTCGTAAAACTAGATGAATTTTAGACCATACTTGACTGCACTCTAATCGAGCAAGATTTAATTTGCACGTTTTCCCGAGGCCGCAAAACACCCCACGGTGGGCAAAGACTAATTTCATTCACACAAAGTAACATTTTAGATTATAAGTAAACCAACAGGAAGAATTAAGGAAGGTGAAGGTTATCATCATCAGTAATGGAGCAGAATTACAAACTGACCACGGTTCACCTGGGCGATTTGAAATGAAAATTTAGTGGACCCTTTCATTTTGTGGACTAAAACATACCTGATGACATAACAATTCCCATTTGAAAGAAAGTCGTAAATGATACACTTTTTTTATACAGATAAAAAAAGGTTTTTTTGAGTAATAGGGTGGGTCAAACAATTCCGAATTTAGAAATCGAAAACCCTCTCTGGCTCAAAAGTTGCTCCTTAGAAAAAAACAGTGGCCACTCAAAAATGAGCCAAATCTATTAATGTTTAGAGGTAGCTCAAAGCACTCAAACTTTGAAAACAATCGGAATCTGTTTTTCGGATAAAAACTGATTGTATATAAAATTGAGGAAATTTTGGAGGGTTTCTTTGGTAATATTTGGAAACAATACTTTTTTTTTTCCTAAAACCTTTTTTGGTGTACTTTTTTGAATTTTTCTTATTGGAATATACTTTTTTATGTAAAAATACATAAAAAAGTTGCTGTAGAGTAACATCTCAGGTTTATCCGTGTTGAAGATAAATCCATTAAAAGTAAATTTTTACGCATCAAAAACCAAAAAGAAAAAAATATAATGTCAAAAACTACCAAATATTTTAGTAATGGGTGGTTATTTAACAATAAAAAGAGAAAAAAATTATATGCACCTTGGTCAAAAAATCATTCCTAAAGAAGTTAAGTCCTATTAAATAAGCCCTATTTAAAAAAAAATCCTGAAATCTTTAAATAATTGGCGTTTTTTTATGTTCTAACTCAAGGGGAGGGGGGATATAATTTTTTTAGTTTCTCACAATTAGTATTGTTTCTGAATATTACCAAAGAAACCCTCCAGAATTTCCTCAATTTTATATTCTAGCAATGTTTATCCGAAAAACAGATACCGAATTTGAGTGCTTTGAGCTACCTCTAAACAATAATAGATTTGACTTATTTTTGAGTGGCCACAGTTTTTTATCAAGGAGCAACTTTTGAGCCAGAGAGTGTTTTCGATTTCGAAATTCGGGATTTTTGACACAACATTAGGGAACGTTTAAGTATTACGTAACGCAAATTGTACCAAAATTCATACACTTCATACCCCGATTCTCGCGTTATTATAGATTATAAAGATTTCATATTTTGGCTACCCCCTAATAGGGGGTATGTTAGGGGGGGTAGCCAAAATATGAAATCTCTACAGCCCTAAATAACGCGAGAACCGGGGTATGAAGTGTATGAATTTTGGTACAATTTGCGTTACGTAATACTTGAACGTTCCCTTAGGGAACGTTCAAGTATTACGCAAGGCAAATTTTGATCATTTTGGACCCCCCCTCCTGTAACGCTATTTTCTTTTACCATTAACATGGGCGTAACACTCCAAAATGAAATCGCCCAGGTGAACCGTGTTACCGTTATAAGTACACTAGATAGTCATAGAGCTTTATTTCAATATTTTCTCCTGGCTGTATTTTATATACCGTCACCCCCCTCTTAACTTTTAATCAAGTTGAGATATCGACTTAAAATTTGGAACTCTTAGGAAACTTTAAACTATTATTCTGCGTATATTTGATATTTTCAGCTCCTAAGTGTAGTGTTGCCGCCTAAAGCGATAGTTATCGCCAATAAATACCTCTCGTATCGCAACTACGATGCGATAGTTAAAAAAATATCGTCTCGCACAAACGATAACGAGAGGCCTCTCGTTATCGCCTACCTCTCGCCTACCTCTCGCGATAACGATACTTATCGTTCCAGCGTAAAAGTTGAATAAATCAGCAATCTAATATTAGTTAAAGGAATTTGACACAAACGTCATTATTTAATTTTTTAATTTAAAAATGCAAATATATTCTTTAATAGGCATTATGCATCATACATTAGCACATAATAAAAGGCTTTTATCTTTTAAAATCATATTCAAGGCAGGAACCTCTTCAACATTGTCCTATTTTTATAGCAGATACAAAAACATGAACTCCAGGCAGATGCACTAAGTACCTAACAGGACTATAGTAAGTACAGTAGTATTTGACTAATACGAGGGGTAATTTAAAAGAAGGCAAAAATTTCAGATCTGGTGTTTGTAGGATTTGAGTGCTAAACATCAATTTTAACAATGTTTATATAAACATGGGAAAGCAAAATATATAAATAATGTTAAAATTGATGTTTAGCACTCAAATCCTACAAACACCAGATCTGGAATTTTTGTCTTCTTTTAAATTACCCCTCGTATTAGTCAAATACTACCGTACTTACTATAGTCCTAGTTAGGTACTTAGTGCATCTGCCTGGAGTTCATGTTTTTGTATCTGCTATAAAAATAGGACAATGTTGAAGAGGTTCCTGCCTTGGATACGATTTTAAAAGATAAAAGCCTTTTATTATGTGCTAATGTATGATGCATAATGTCTATTAAAGAATATATTCTCATTTTAAAAATCATTAAATTCAAAAATTAAATAATGACGTTTGTGTCAAATATTTTTATCTGATTTTAGGTGGCTTCAACATTCGACTGTCTTTGACTGTACCATAGTTATCGCTCTCGCGTCAGTCTCGTTACGGGCGAGAGGCCTCTCGTTATCGTTACAACGATACGATATTTTTTCACCTCTCGCTATCGTTCTGTCCAACGATAACGAGACGATAGCGGGACGATAGGCCTTAGGCGGCAACACTAAAAAAAGTGTGGTCAGGGGAGTCGTTTGACACATTATTTTAAAGATTATAAAATTATGTATTTAACCATATATTTTTAATTTTTTAAAAAAAATTTTTAAGGTTTTGATTTTTTATGATTTACAGCAGTATCAGTTATAATATTGCAGCTTGGGGTCAAGTCACTGAGGCAATTAGAGTTTTTAAGTCACAGAAAAAAATCATTCGTTTGACTTAAAATATAGGGAATCCTGCAGAAACAGTTTCAGATCTCAAAGAATTTTAACCTTGACCTCAATCTATATTTATAAACTGCTAACCTACATTCACAAGAACAAAAAGGAATTCCCAACTGGATCGCAAACTCACTCGCAAAATACTAGGAATAATTACAGTTTTCAGATAGATAGGTTTACTAAATCTGCCAGATTTTCTGGTTGATTCTTGTATAACAAACTTCCTTCAGGATTTAAAGAAAAGTCTAAAAATAGTACAACCAAACATTTTTGTAACACATTTGAGCTATATAATACCATTTTTACAATTATTCTAAAACATTATAACGTTATATTAAATACACTATTAAAATTGTAGATTCATATTATTTAATAACAATAGTTTTTTGAGGAAGGATGATTAATAAAAACGGCGACAATCAGCTGATCCTAATAAATGTTTTACCAAAATATTGAGGCATTTTGGGCTGAAATTTTTATGTGCATAAGTATACCCAACGATAAGCATGTACACATGTAATTACATGTGATATTTAGTTTCTATGTGCATAAATATAATTAATATATGAATTTAAAATACACTACACCTTTGCAAACGCAGCAGACGGACGGGTGAATTGTCTGTGTTTTGAAGCGAGGATAGTGACATAGGAAGAAGCGATAATCGGACCCTGCGGATTTGCAAGCCACGCCTACCTCGCTTAGCAATTTGTTGTTTTAAATCAAACAACTGCACTCGTTTGTAAATACCGAACAAGTTTATTTTACATTTACTTTACATTTTGGGCTACAATTTTTATGTGCATAAGTATACCCAACGATAAGCATGTACACATGTAATTACACATGATATGTAGTTTCTATGTGCATAAATGTAATTAATATATGAATTTAAAATACACTACACCTTTGCAAACGCAGCAGAGAGGCGACAGGCTCTGCTAGCCACTCGGACGGACGGGTGAATTGTCTGTGTTTTGAAGCGAGGATAGTGACATAGGAAGAAGCGATAATCGGACCCTGCGGATTTGCAAGCCACGCCTATCTCGCTTAGCAATTTGTTGTTTTAAATCAAACAACTGCACTCGTTTGTAAATACCGAACACGTTTACTTTACATTTACTTTACATTTTGGGCTACAATTTTTATGTGCATAAGTATACCCAACGATAAGCATGTACACATGTAATTACACATGATATGTAGTTTCTATGTGCATAAATGTAATTAATATATGAATTTAAAATACATTACACGTTTGCAAACGCAGCAGAGAGGCGACAGGCTCTGCTAGCCAGTCGGATGGACGGGTGAATTGCCTGTGTTTTGAAGCGACGATCGTGACGTAGGAAGGAGCGATAATCGGACCCTGCGGATTTGCAAGCCACGCCTACCGCGCTTAGCAATTTGTTGTTGTAAATCAAACAACTCCACTCGTTTGTAAATATCGAACAAATTTACTTTTTTGTTGTTGTATTCTATGCAATATATAGGCGCATATACAACTATTTATTGTTGTATACTATAACCTAATTACGTTATTAAAAAGTCCAAACCTAGTGTTTTATCAGTGTGGGGTTGGGGTGCCTTGGGCTACAGAGTGTCATATGCATTATAATTATAAATATATATTAATTTTTATATTTAACATCCACTGTGCGTCTATACACCTATAGACGGCTCCCCACGACGCACACAGGTACAAAATACAAAAAAAAAGAAACGGAAAAAAAGCATCGAAAGTTGAATATTTATAAACCTAGCACAAGCTTAAAGCTTATTTGGGGCTCTCTATGAACCTGTAATATATAAATAATGAATAAATAAATAAATAAATTTTAGTGTCCTCTAAATGATTTGAATACATTTTTTCGAAAATGTTTGCACACTTGCGTAAAAAAATAAATTTAAGTGACACACTGCGTACCATTTAAATGGTTACAAGTCGGTATCTCAGAAACCGTAACAGATAAGTACCAAGCTTAAATATCAAGAGGAACACCTTTTTATCAAAGCAGATTTTTTTTTATTCACACCCTTAGGCGGGAGAGGGGGTAACTTAAAAATTTTAAAGGTTTTTTATTTAGATTTAAATTCAGTATAAAAAGTTACATAATTGACCAAAAAAAGTTTTTTTTTTCAACTATAAAATTAGTCTGTTAAAATAAAATTAAAATAAAAAACAAGCCATTATTTTTTTTTAATTTGAATATTTTAGTAGTTTTCTATATCATATTCAAATCTGAACTTTTTCCACAAATTTTAATTTTTTTACCTGACGCGTACGGACATGGAGATAATACCTTTTTATGATTTGATACCCCATATTTGTACGATATTTTAAAATTTTAAAAATATAGCCCTAAAAAAATTAAATTAAATTTAAGATAAGTTCGCAAACATTTTCGAAAAAATGTATTTAAATTATTTAGAGGACACTATAAGGTTTATAAATATTCAACTTTCGATGCTTGATGATTTTTTTCCTTTTTTTTGTATTTTGTACCTATGTGCGACGCTTCGACATATGTCTGGTAATCCTAATTTACACGTGAGTCATGTCGCTATACATACATATCTACACCGTATAGGCTATACGTTACCTAAAACGCATTAATCTCCTCACTTAGTTTCCCTCCAGGGGATTTTGGGTATCGAGTAAACTTAATTCCGTGGCGATATCGCATCTTAAACCACCGATTACTAATTTGAAAACGATGAATGTCGAAAGGGCGTTCCGATTGAGGAATTGCTCTGCTTTCGCCTAAAAAGGTTCCAGTTAGAAAATATATTTGAAACTTATTTTCGGAATCAGCATCCTAATAACTAGATATCGGATTTTTACGAGTCGTGCAGTCAAAATGCATAACAGGGCATAATAAGTTAAAAAATTCATATTAATTTTATAAATTTTTTTTATAAGTTTCCAAACTAAAACAATACCAAAGAAAATTATATAAATATTATGAAAATCCCGTAAAGTTTTATTTAAGTAAAAGAAAATTAAGAAAAATAACAATTCTGAAAATTACAATTTAGTTGGGTGCTTTAATAATCCAAAATTTAATTTTATAGTATTGTGGCATGGTGGCTGGGTATTACTTTTACGAAGTTAAAAAAAAATCTGCCTGGCCAATCGTTTTTTATTCGCAATAAAAGGTCACGTGACTTTTATAACTTTTGATTAAAATTAATTTTGTATATTTTTACTTACCTTAAATATTAAATTATGCTTGCTCCTCATCTCCTTTATGTCTCAAAATATTAGTTTTTCTTTCCCAGGTTAAGTCTTTTTTACAAAATGTGTAGTGTAAAATATAGAACTCCATTTCTGGATAATCTTCAATCCACGATTTAACCTTAGTAAGTAATGGTTTTACGAACATTTTATTAAGGGATTTAACTAATGAAATGAATGGTGACAAATGAATATTAGTTTAGGCGCAGTAGGTATATTAAAAACGAAAAAGAGCCAAAAAAGAAATTAATTCGCATTACTTAGTCAAACTAAATGACTATTTACTTGGAATAAAAACCTTGTTTCCACATGCGCGTTATTCTAACCAATAAAATAACATACATGCTACACGCTTGATCTTACATCTCACTTATTTCGTCGCAAGCATACGGAAATAAGTTTAGAGCTTTTAGATCTCTGCAGAGTACATGTTTAGGGGCTGTCCATATATTACGTAACGCAATTTTTCAAAAAAATTGACTACCCCTGTGTAACAAACTGTCACATTTACCAACACCCCACGAGTTCAAATATAATAGATTTCACCTTCCAGTCACCTCTTCACAAATTGAATAAAACACAAAAAGATTTTGTCAGTAGTTTGTTTTTTCTACAAACACTATATGTTTTAGTTGTTTAATTTTGTATTTTATTTATATTTTATTTATAATATGAAAAACAAAAGATTTGAGTAAAAATAATAACTTCAAAGGAATTTTTAAAAACATTTTTCACAAGTTATAAACGTCACGTGAGCTGTTATTACGAATAGAAAAGGATTGGCCAGGCAGATTTTTTTTTAACTTGATAAAAGTAATACCCAGCCACCATTTTACAATACCATTAAGTAAAATTTGGATTATAATTATTTAAAAGTCCAACTAAATCATAATTTTCGGATCTGTTATGTTATTTTTAATTTTCTTTTACTTAAATAAAAACGTTAGGGGATTTTCATATAATTTATATACTTTTCTTTGCAAATGAAGTAGTTTGTTAGCTTATAAAACATTTTTATAAAATTATTACTAATTTGTTGTACCAGGCTATGGATTTTGACGTCACGACTCGGTAAAATCCGATCTGTACTAATAACTATTCTCAGATTTATATTAAAAAAAAAAACCTTTTTAGATTTTTTTTTGGAACTCTTCTTACATTCGCACTTGCGTGTTTTACTTTCATAGCTACACTGATATAAATGTTGTAATATACGGGCCAACCATATTTTGAAATATGTTATAATATAAATATGTTATACTGTGCAACAACCAGTTGTAGAATTAAGAAGTAAACAACATAAGTTTGTAATGATTACAAAAACATTTGTTGTATCTTATAATTCGTGCAAAGATTCAAAATAACTACACTCGATATTTCAAAAACGCTTTGACCCAGAGACTTGAAATTTGAAACAAAGATTTTCTAAGTAGTAGAAAAAAATTGTTTCAAATTTCAAGTCTACATAATATTTAGAGACATATTATGTCAAAGCGTTCTTGAATATAGTAGTGTAAAGTTGTTTTGCAAGTGACTTGCATCTTTATACGAACTATATGTCATAGTTAGTACTATACAAAATTTATTGTAGATCTGTTATATTCGTATAAAGCAAACTTGGCCAAAACACAAGGACCTTTATGGCGTGTGTACACCTTTTGTCCACATCTAGTTTAACCTTGAGTTATGGCCAATAGATGTATGTTCTGATAAATAGTATTAGCTTAATCTTAAGCTATTTAGTTGCTTGATCAAGGCCTGTCCAGAAGCTTGCATAAGAACATAAAACATAAGAATGCGATGCCGTGATTGGCTTTCAAGATACATGGAGCCACATCAAGCCAATAACGGCATCGCATTGTTATGTTTTATGTTCTTATGCTAGCCTGTGAATAGGCACTTACATATTATTAGTTATTAGTTTATTTGTTGAAAATTCTACATAAGCATGGAGAGCCCCAAATAATTTTTGGCTTGTGCTAGGAGCTCTCCATTAATTTTATTAATATGAGCCCTATTTTGAAAAATATTACCTAGTCTAATACTAAGGGAGATGAATGATTAATTTTCTTAAGGTGCTTGAAATTCTAGAGAAAAAAAAAATAGATAACCTTATATCGAATCGATATTATTCATGGACATTTTGGTTTTCCAAAAAAATTGTTTTAATCAACCTAAACCTACAGGGAAAAGTATTATTTTTTTGTTAATTATTAAAAATTATAATTATCGACAGTTCCAGACTGGGATTGTTTTTGGTAAAATTCGGGGTAAAAAAGGGGGTAATATGGGATAAAAACAATTTTTTTCATTTTTTTTTATTTATTTTTCTTTTTGCGAAGAAAGGAACTTTCTCTGAAAAAATATTAATAATATAATTTTTTTTATTTTTTAATTTTTTTTTTTTTTTTTCAATTTTTTCATTTTTTTTTTCAATTTTTTTTTCGTTTTTAATTTTAATAAACCTAGACCTATAAGGAAAAGATTTATTTTGTTGGCAACAGATTTTATATTATATTAGTTAATTATATTTAAATAGATATCTCTACTATTAAACAACATATTTGTTTTTTTATTTTATAATAATATTAATTTTTTCTTGTTATAAGAAATGTTTATTTCTTTAGAAACAATAAATTTATCTATCTATCTATTAATTTTGTCTGACTGCCCTTAAATACCCATAATTTTGCTTTCTTTTATATTTGCTTTATCCTATTTCTCTTTCCAAAACAAAATTCTACATAGAAAGAATTCGGCAGGTAACATCTTGGATGCCCTTACCTTAGGATTGGTACATACCGTTATTCCCCGTAGTAAAATAATGCTAACGGTATGTGTCAGGTGTACATGCCGCCTTCCTCTTTAGGAGGGCAGAATAACTGTTAAGTGTTTACAACTTTATATATTTATCCAATCTAAAATACTTGCAGGTGTTTTGTAGCCTAATTTATAGATTTTCAATATTTAACATCAAAGAACATATCCTTTTTGTAATCTTGTATTTTGTTATAAATATGCCAAGATTAATAAGAAAACTTCAAATGTTGTTTAGATTTAAAAAGAATATACGAAAAAAAAAACACGATTAATTTTCAAAACTTATTAAAAGTTTGTATCACGATAAAGTTTTAAACTTTATATGATTGATTGATTCCAACTCTTAAAAACGGAAAAATGCCATCAGGGTAAAATTGCAAACCGGAAGTATACAGATTTGTGTTACAACTCTAATAACCTTTTTTGCACGATCGGTAATTTGACGTGTTTACTAGCCTAATTGTGACAGCAGTAGGTTATGTTTACAAATTGCTAATCAGGAGGCGGTAAGTAAATAATAATCTAATTTTTAATTTTTGAAGCTTTAAATTAGTTGTTATTTAAGTTAAATATACAATTACAGTTGGAACAATAACTGTTGAACGCTATTGGACTACTTAGGTTTCTTCTTCGAACAAAATAATTATTTATTAATAAGCCAACAGTAACTTTTCTATGTTTTCACATATCTTTTTCACTGCACCATGTTTTGAATTTTTTTCAACTATTTTCATACGGATGATCAGTAACTGATCTTTTGATTTTTCGGGTATAATTGCAAAACATCTTATATTCCACGCACCTAAAAAGATCAAAATTTTCATCTTGACGCATATTTTACAAAAAATGTTTATTTTACAAAGATACTAATTGGCACACAGGACAAACGTCAAATAAAATTAGGAATTTAGCATTGTTTATTTTACGTAGCAACCAGTTGCTAGGATTAACTTTTATCAAAGCTACTGACTTGATTTTTACAATAAACTAATATTTACTTTTTAATTTCACTTTTATAAATCTTATTGATGTTTATTTTGTTGGATCGTGCAAAAACCGTAATAAGTGCTTTACCGGTTTCGGATAGTGTTGGAGATTTCGACTTCGTCTCAATAATCCTTAATTGGTAATACTTAAATAACTATGATATATTATATGGAATGTGTTTTGCAATAATATGTTAACCTACATGGTAATATGAGAGTAGGTTATATATGAAGAGCTCATAAATAAAAAAATAAAACTTGTTGTATTACAAACAATTTCGTGCAAAATAGTTTTAAAAATACTTATTATTATTAAAAGTACAACATTTAGCATCAACATAGCCAATAAGAATGTGTCCCTAACAAATAAATAAAATAATACAATAAAAATGTTATATTTCACAATTTATTGGTCCTAGATACTATAGGCTATCCGACCATTTCCTAGTTTTATAACTTTTTTGCCACACAGTTTTCACTTTTCACACTTAAATTCTCTGAATTCTGGACACATAATTGATATAGAATGATTTTCAGCCTTCTTCATTAAAAATGGTGTTTAACGTATTTTTTTTTTATTGAAGCATTCCCTAGTTTTATGTCTTTTTTTACAATACAATTATCACTTTTCACACTTAAATACTCTGAATTCTGGGCACATAATTGATATGGAATGGTTTTTACAGCGTTCTTCATCAAAAATGGCTAGTACGCTGCAGACGCAAGATCGCCGAGTACTTTTCCCATCAGATGGGAACTCAATAAAAATGTTTAATTATAATTTATATCTCTTGATTTTAAATTTCTTCTTAAAAAAAGGAGTCAAAAATATAAATAATATAAAGCATTTAAATCTTTATGGTTTCTTATGTCTCCATTACTATGTCTACTATTCAATTGGAATTTTCTAATTTTTCCTACGACCAAGTTAGTAGTTAGTGCCTATTTCCCACCCGTTGCCTATGACAACGATTGGAAAGTGACGATCAGCTGATTTTATATATCTGCTAGCAGAAAATTAGTAAACGTCAAACACATAACCCCAAATTGACAAACAAACTTTAAGACAATTTTTGCGTTTAGGTGTTCGGTCGTGGGAAAAATAGTATACGCACCACGAAGCAAATCATTTCAGTGCACTTCGAGTGCTTTACTTGGTGTGCCTCGAGTACATAATACTATGGCATACCTTTTATTATAATTATCAAAAATTGATTTATTTATTTTGACATGAATTTTGACATATTTCTCTTTGAATTTTTAATAATAAATAGGTTTATTACCTCTTATTTCTTGAGTGACTTCCATAAGCGGCTGATTTGATGCATCCAGGGGATCTGGCTGAAGTCTCAGAGTCACGTTGAGAGGTTGTTGGGCTGCCGGTCCATGAAGAGTGACTAACACTGCTGTCGTCTTTCCAGGTACAGCTAGTTCTGGAGCCACGACCGAAAAACCACTGAAACAAAATTATTTATGAAAATTTATATAAAAAGTGCAAAAAGGTGCTGAAATATGGAGTACTAATAATAATATGTACTTTACATGAAACTAGATAAGAAATAAAATATTCTGTAACAAGTGTAGAATGATGCATATTCCGAACGAGTGGATGTTTGACAGAGGAGAGGATGACGAGTGAGGAATAGCTAGTTACAGACTATACTTTTTCTACTACTCAAGTTTTATAGTAAATTGTGTATTATTTCGTTGTGTGAAAAAAGATGTGGAAATATGAAATATTTTACATCAAATTGGATCAAAAGCTTGTTAAATATAAAGTTGTTCATGTAAAACAAAATTAAGGGGTGAACATAAAAAAAGTACTGCTGTCAACAAAATAATAGTTTTCCCTATAGGCCTAGGTAAATTAAAATCAAAAACGAAAAAAATAAAAAAAAAAAAATCTAAAATATTTTTTCAAGAAAAAAAACAAAAAAAGTTTTTCAAATTTTTTTTTTTCTTCTAAAAAAGTTTCTTTTTTTTTCCTAAAATGAAAAATAAATTGAAAAAAAAAAACGTTTTACAAAAAAATAATTTTAACCCAATGCGATTTTTACCAAAAACCATCCCAGCCTAGAACTTTGGATAATCAACCTTTGGTCCAAATTTCGAGTCTTTAGACCGAAGAGTTCTTGAGCTATCGTGGTCACAATTTCCCAGACTCACAGAAAGACCGACAGACCGACAGACCGAAAGAAAGAATTTTTTTTTTGACGGAAATCATATTTTTTGGATATAAAACGTCCAGAAATGTAAAAAAAGCAATTAAAAATTTTTGAAATTTTTTTACTAAAGCAAGACTTTCCTGTAGAAAGTAATAGGTATGAAAAAAAATCAGAAATAGCTACAACTCTCTAAAGAAGGCGCTAAAAATTATTTTCCGAATAATAACACGTATTTAAAATATTTTTTATCAAAAATACATTTTTAGCTGTGTATGAAAAAAAAAATATTATGCAGTTATTAGTTTTGTAAGGCAATTCTATGACTTCCAAAAAGGAGGAAGTTATCAATTCGACGTGTGACTTTGTTTTTTTTATGTTTGTTCCTGCATAACTTTGGAATGGATGAATGGAATTTAATGAAACTTTTTGCAACTTAAAGAGGGCATTCATGAGGTGGTCCCGTTTCAATTTGACGCTCGGATAATGCCAGGTAAGCCGGATAATTAAGATAAATCTAATCGTTTTAACGAAATTTCATTTAAAACCGGTTTAATTTCGTTCTAATACCAACCAAATTTTTAGAAAATGATCGGATAACTCGGATAAGCCAGATAAGGGAACGTTCAAGTATTACGTAACTCTCCTAGCTTAGATAACATTACAAATCTAAGAATTCTGTGTCTCTAAAAAGTAAAAAATAAAAAATAAGTCGGTGCCAATTTCACAGCAATAAATTTAACAACAAAAATAATTGTTTAAATACTAACAATTATTTAGGGAGTGCTGAAATTGACACCGGCTTATTTTTTATTTTTACTTTTTAGAGACAGAAGTCGGTTAATTTTTTTTGCGAAAAGATTTGATTTCTGCATCCATACAAGAAATAGTTGCGAAAAAGCTGCAGATTATCTCCTCTACGAAACTTATTGGTTAGAACTATAGTTCTACATTTAGATCCAAATGCAGAAATTAACTAGGAGCCATTTTAGGTCCTACTTTCTTAAAAAAAATGATATAGAACCAAACCCCTTAAAATTGTATTCTCTTTCTTAAAATGTGTATATTTCTAAAGTTTTCAATTTTATAAAAGCTTTTTAATATAATGGATATGTCAAATATTTATGTTTGTAGAAAATAAACTTTTAGTTTAATATATTTTTCAAATCCTATTGCTTTCATTTTATTAGTATCAATTTTTGCCATTTACTAGGGTGGTCCTAAAAAATTATATTTTAGTTATTAACCCGTAACCGGTGAGGTGAAGTCAGGGAGACTCCTAGAACTTTTTGTGGTTGCGTTGAATTTTGTGCACACGCATCTACCTTTGAGTTGGCGTTAGTAGTTATTGGGCGTCCACTGGACGAAGTAGACATAACAAATTCCGCGACGGAGACCTACTGGTACACGGTAAAAATTAATTACATTAAATTAAATAGTCCGTAAATGGTAAAATGTTGCCATAGACCGGAATGGTAAAAATTATATAGTCCTTAATGGTAATGTTTTGCATAGACCGGAACGGTAAAAAGTCCAAACCAGAATGGTAATATTTTCCATAGACCGGAATGCTAAAAATTACATAGTCCAGAATGGTAATATTTTGCATAGACCGGAACGGTAAAAATTACATAGTCCAGAATGGTAATAATTTGCATAGACTTTAACATACAGTCACATTAAAATTGCTTTTAAAACAACTTAAACATTACGATATTTCAAGAACGCTTTGAAATAGAGACTTTAAATTTAAAAAAAAATATTTACTACTTAGAAAATGTTTGTTTCAAATTACAAGTCTCTGTGTCAAAGCTTTTTTGAAATATCGTAGCGTAAAGTTCATTTGGTTTAACAAACCAAACGATTTGCACCCTTAATACGAGTATAAACTGCTTACATCTTTATTTAAAGATCTATTGGTTGATAAAGATCGTAATTTATAATGAATGTAAATTTTAGGCCACAAATAAAGCATTTAAATATCGTACATAAATAATATTTACCTTTTTTACACTTTTAACACTTTAACCTAGCAGCATGCATCACTATCTCTCTAACAATAACAATATTAAACGGTCCGTCTCATGATGCGACGCCTTCTTGGTTATTGTCCAAAGCGTAGGCGCGTCTTAAAATAACATAGCCCGACATTGTAAAATCATGTAAAAATATGTAAATCAATGTAAATATATTTTTTTACATTATTTTACATTCTTTTACATTCTTTTACATTCTTTTACATTCTTTTACATTCTTTTACATTCTTTTACATTCTTTTACATTCTTTTACATTCTTTTACATTATTTTACATTCTTTTACATTCTTTTACATTCTTTTACATTCTTTTACTTTCTTTTACATTATTTTACATTCTTTTAAATTCTTTTACATAAATTCATTAATTATGCATAGTCCAGAATAGTAAATTTACTATTCCGTACTATGCAAATTCATGTATTTTTACATTATTTTACCTGCAGTTTTTACAGTAGACTAGGATAGAGCAGATACTTCCTCCTCACGCCTAATTACTTTAAATTGCACCTCACCGGTTACGGTTTAACCAAGTTTGATAAAACCAATCGAATCTCTGTATTATCTTTTGTCTCTGTTGGTTTATGTGGTTGCGTAAATGCTTCTAAATTATAAATATAACATATAAATATATAATAAAAGCATTTACCAATGTTTTTATTTGTCCGATATGCCACAAATAAGGTTTTTAATATTTTTAATTATTGCGGAAGTAAAACATTTTTTGATATAACAGGTTAATTGGCAGTAAATAACATGCACACAGACGGTGAACACGCCTACATGTGCTAATATTTTGTACAGGCTTAGAAAAAAAATCACCTGTCCCAGAGATGCGACATATACTATGTATTTTTGACCGCTGAACAAGAACCCGATGTCGGTTTTGACCAATCAGGTCAGCCTTTCAAAATAACCTGAAAAAACAGTTGAAATCCGCCGGTTTTCAAACTGTTTTTTGAGGTTATTTCGAAACAATGACCTAATTGGTCAAAATTGATCTGATTTGTGTTTAGAGATTAAAACTACATGGGAGTGTATATGTCGCACATCTGGGACAGAGGATTTTTTTTGTGTGCCTTTGTATGCACAGGCGAAAATTAATTGGGTGAAAAAAAAATCTTCTGTCCCAGATATGCGACATATTTTTTTATTTTGTTTTTTATTTATAATTTAATAAAACCTATTAAAACTAAAAAAAAAAAAACTATGTGTATTTTTGGCCTAAACAAAAAATTATTGAATAAAAATTAGTTTCATAAAAAATAAGCAACTTTTTTTTTTCAAATGTCCGTCTGTCCGTCGGTCCGTCTGATGTCCTGATTTTTGTAGACACGATAACTCAAGAACGAATAATCAGGAAAAACCAAGTTCTATGAGGGGAAGATCGCTATTATTTTTGAAAGTAATCCCCCCAAAAACAAAAAAGTTATGGGGGTTAAACTTAAAAAAAAATCGAAAAATGCTGGAAGAAACTTACGATTAACGTATTTTTTTCAGGAATAATTACTTATATTATAAGGATTAAGGCTTTTTAGAATTTTTTTTTCAAAACAATTTTTTTTCGTTTTTAGCAAAACGAAAATTTAATAAAAAAAATTGAAAAATAAAAAAAAGTTTTTTTATTAGTATTTGGGAAATGCAATATACTATTTACTGTGAACAATATATAATGAAATATAGTAATAATTTTCACTATAGCCGAGCGCGCTCTCAACTTTACGCTTTAACCTTCGTAACGCAGAATGCGTGCAAGTGAGAGGCACAACCGTCTATAGTAACTGTCCCGGCTTTATCTTCACGGCTTGTTTTATTTTTAAAGCTTCTTAAAAGTTGCATAATTTATCGTCGAATAATGCAATAAAGTTTGGTGATAAATCCGCCAATCAAGCATGCTAAATTAGCATTGCTAATGCTCTAGTCGGTCCGAGCAAGCAGTTTGTTTACATTAAGTTGGCTTTATTTAGATGCCTTTAGGATTACATACAATAAATTTTGTAATCTACTTACAATACAGGTTTATTTTAAAAAATGGTAGACCACCCGTAACTTTTGAACGAAAAATTAAAACTAAAAATGTATATTATAAAACAAAAACTATAATTTGCAATATTTTTTAACTTTTTATTCGGTAAGGCGGCGCCAGGGGGGGGGCAATATGTGACAGTATTTTAAAGGACACCCAAGGTCTTTTGTTTAACACGTTGACTGTTCCCGTTAGGATGTTTTTTTTCGTCCCCATACCTCCAACCTTTTTTTTATTTTATCCAACTATAAAAAGTTGTTTGGAAAGTTATTTTGTCAATAATAAAATATTTTCTACCCCCTTTTGCCTTTTATGCTTTTTTTTCTAACCTTCCCAATAAGTCCAATGAGTCAAATATGATCCCACCATAAAAAATAAAACACTCTAGTCAAACGTCCACTTTAAAGAAATAACCTAGGCCACAGCGTTCAAAAATAAAACTAATGTTAACGGGTATGGAAATGAATCACATATGCCTCATGGACGTGTGGGGTAAACGTATCATGAATCACATGAGATTCATAGGACTTTCAACGTGTTAAATTGACCTATTTATTTAAAAGTTATGGAGGTCACGTGATACTTTTTTGTGATTAAAAAACGTTTCGTCTGATAGATTATTTTATGTTTAGTTTTTCATCGATATCTACATTAAAAGTTAACTAATTGTTATCCAAAGTTGAACTAACAGTGAATAACAGCGAACGGTGCTCGCGTTATTTAGTACAACAACGCACTACGCATGAAATTTTAACAGATGATTCTACATCATAAAATATGACAAAAAGTTCCTATAAACATATGTCTAAAAATGCGTCATAAAGGAGCTACGCCTCTTTGAAAGTGGCTAAAAAAATCAGTTTTTATTTAATAACTCAGGAACCGTTTGAGATATATTAACGAGGTTTTGCACGTCAACTAATCCTACCAAGGCCCGTTTTTATGTGTTATTTTCATGTACTTATTTCAACCAGGGGTGTAACTTTTTTGCAATTTTATTTTTGAAATATGATTCCTCAGGTCAAAATACATAAAAAAGGTACTCTTGTTGTAATACTGTAGGATTAACCGTTTTCGAGAAAAATTCATTTGAAGGTGAAATTCCACGGTTCGAGGATGAAAAATTAAATACTAAAATTTTTAAAACCAAAATTTTAATATAAAAGGTGGTACCGATATTGTACTTCAATTTGCCATCTTTTGTATAAAAAACGCTCACACCACCTAACATTTTTTATACAAAATATGATACAGCAGAGTATAATATCGGTACATTCTTTTTATTTAAAATTAATAAATAACGAGAAATTATTAAATAAGAATATTGCAATAAATATACACAGGCTGATATTTTAAACGGTAGTAGCAGATAGTAACAGAACACTACTGTTAGTTTTTTACCGAGTAATTTGCGTAAGGGGTGTTAAATTTTAGGGGTGAGTGCGGTTATCTGGCTAAATATGCATCTTACGAAAAAATGCAATGCAATTTTGTTAAGAAGAAAATTTTCAACAATTTTTTCAGCCAAATTATTTATCGGAGGTTATGAGTGAACTTGTAGCTCTTAAAATTCTCTATAATTTTTATATATTATGCATTTTCATAAGTATTTTGTTACGGTTACAGTGGGCGCTGAAAGTCGAGTTGTGCCATCTGTAACCATGCCAAAGTACCTATGAAAATTTATAATATATGACACTTATAGAGAATTTCAAGAGCTACAAGTTTTCTTATAACCACTTTTATCGTCCGATGAAAAATTTAAAAAAAAAAACAATTTCACCTCCAACATGGCTATTTTTAAATTAACTTTATTGTTAATAGTATATTAAAAAAATGATACAACCAAGCATTTTGTAAATGTTCGCCTTAACAAATTTGTTATATGCATTTTTATCGTAAGATGCATATTAAGCAACTCACCCCTAAAATTCAGGATAGCGGACACCCCTTACGCAAATCAACCGGTGCAAAACTAACAGGAGTGTTCTGTTACCATTCAACCCTACCCTTTAAAATATCAACCCGGGCAGAGAAAAAAAGGTTATCTTGGCAGAAGATAATAAATTATCTTGGATTTATATTATCTTAAATAGAGTTAATAATCTTCTTTTAAGATCATGTATCCTCGGTTTAAGATTATCTGTGACTTTGGTTTCTCTTGGTAGAAAAATCCTTGTGTCAAGGATTTTTTCCTTAAATGCATGACATTTAAAATAGTAACAGAGAATCAAGAGTTATTATCTTGACTCAAGGCCCCTGTTGTTTTACGGTAAAGAGTTTGCCGGCTGGCTGGCAGACAATTTGCGCAGTAGTTCAAGATATGCAAGGGAGAGAAGTTAGGTTTGTTTTTTTTTTGCCGTCAGTTGTCTTTAAAGGTGTATCATTGTTTTCATCTGCTTTAAAATGGACGAATTTGTATCTGTTACCCTCAAACGATGGCGATTTTCAAATTTACTTAAAAAATTCACGGGTAAGTAGCATTAAATAATTTATACCTATAAGCGCTATTTTGCAATGGAGTTCATAGGCATTCATAGGCGTGCGAAATAATATTATACATGTGTGGGAAATTTTTTCAAAATATTTACCATTCTATTAACCCTGGAACCTGACTGTGAGGTCAATATGATCTTGAATTAAGAGAATCATAATCTTAAATCAAGATTATAATGCTTTTCATTCAAGATTATATTATCTTAAACCAAGACTTGGTGCAAGATAATATGATCTTGGATAAAGATAATATGATCTTAAATCAAGATAATTACATACTTGGTTTAAGATAATATGATCTTAAATAAATGGTTTAAGTGGCTTTGATTTAAGGAAATGTCCTTAAATCTAAGACCTCGAATGCCAAGATCACGGCGGACTTGATCCAAGACAGTCATGGCGTTGAACATATCGAAAGCTATGGCGGCCTTGGTTCAAGATCGTTTTGCTTTGATTGAAGGTAACCTTTTTTTCTGTGTGTACATTTATTGCAATTTACATTTATTATTTGACTGGACTAACATCGGAATCGCGATACCGATGACTGGTTGTGCTAGGGGAAAGTAAAAGCTAGTAGTAGCTAAAGTAATTGATAAAAAATTATGAAATCAAGTGTCAGTTTTCATCGATTATTTTGTTTAAACACGGGATTTGCCCTTTTGTTTCCATTTCTATCATTATTACAAACGATTAAATTGTCAAGAATGATCAATAGTCCTTTGTACTTCACGTTTACTGTTTATTTATTGACATCATATATTGTGTTTAGAGATATGCTTCCCATTAAGTGCATATGTGGCGAGACATGGGCAAATACACTTTAAAAAGGATCCTAACTCTTGGCATTGTCATATTGTCATATATTGTCAAGTTGACAATATATTAATAGACTTATTGGAGTTTCGAGTTATGAGTTGTTCGGAACTGATTCTGGTCAATAGGGGTTTAATTCTTTTGCTTTTCCATTTTGAAAATTTTTAAAATTTTGGGAAAGCCTTGTATTCGTGCAAAAATTTTCAATTTTTTTGCGTTTTTTGCGTTTTATGACGTTTTAAAGTTCTCTCTCGAGATTATTTTTGGTGCACATTGGTACCTTACACCATGGTGTAAGGCAAGCCAAATGGGGAAAATTGTTATATTGGGATTTTTGAGGTTGCTAAAGGTGAGTCTGATAATAAACAAATTCTAACTCCACTCCCTGAGGGGCGGGGGGTAGTTTTCGTGAAAATTGGTATATTGGGGTTTTTATGGTTGTTAAAAATGAATCTAATAATAAAAAATTCTAACTTCAAATTTATATATCGGGGTTTTTAAGGTTGCTGAAAGTAAATCAGATAATAAAAAAAGATCTAACTCCAACGCCTCAGCAAAGGGGCGTAGGGTAGTTTTCTTAAAAATTGACATAATGAGGTTTTTGAGGTCGCTAAAACTAAATCTTAAAATTTTCTAAATCCACCGCCGTAGGGGCGGGGAATAGTTTTCGTAAAAATTGGTATATTGGGGTTTTTAAGGTTTCTGAAAGTGAATCTAATAATAAAAAAACCATTTCACGCTCGGAGGTGAAAAATGGGAAAGCTCTTTTACTGGGCAGTGTATTTTATTTACTTTTGCTAATCATAAAAATCCAGAATACTTAAAAAGTGTATCGTTTAAACTAACTTATCTCTTAAGTAAATCTGGCAGTGTATTTAACGTACCTACTTAGTATATTTGACGAAACATCTAAAATTTTGAAAATTCGGTGTAACTTAAGGTTCTATACTGTCCTGGATTTTTATAATTACCAATAGTACAGTGTGACTAAAAATAACCAATAAATAGCTGTCCAGAACTGATTTTAGCTTATCCTAAATAACTCCTGTTTTTTTATTTATTTTTTTATTTTTTTCAATTTTTTTTGTTTTTCGCAAAATATTAATAAAAAAAATGTTATTTTTTTTATATTACTTCATGATTACATTGCAATTACTTTCTATATATTTAGTTAATTCCTTACTAATACACTAATTTTAATTTGTAATATATACAGCCTGTTCCAGAACTCGCGTACCGAAATTTAAGAGGTGATTCTACATCCAAAAATATGAAAAAAAGTTTCTATAAAGGTTGGTCCGGAAATGAGCCCTAAGGGAGCTACGGCCCTTCGAAGATGACGTATTGAATGGGGAACAAAAAAAAGCACCAATAAAATTTTAATGCTGCAGGGTGATTCTTCATTTAAAACTGAGCAAAAAAGTATTATACACCAAAACACCTAAATTTAATATTAAAGGAGTAATAGCCTTTTAAAAAGTAACGTTTTTGGTGGCACAAAATGTTACTTCCTCTTAATTGCATTTTTTTTTGATAACGGTTGCTCCTACAGTCTTACACTATATGATATTTTATATGTATTTTTACTCTAGAAATCTATATTTTTTACAACAAATCCAAAAAACATACACATAGAAAAGTTTGGGGCAAAAATGTTTTAAGCCTCATATATTTTGTCCGTCTGGGCACGCCTCTGGATAAATTAAAAAAATAAATTAACATAAACTTATTGCCCTTATTAATACTAGTATACATGCAAAAGCTCGCCGCTCTAGCTTAAACGGTACCCGAGTTATTAATTAAAAACCTTATTTTTATTACAATTTTAAAGGGCCCTAGATCCCTTAGGGCTCATTTCCGGACCAACCTTTATAGGAACTTTTTTTATATTTTTGGATCTAGAATCACCTCTTAAATTTTGGCATGCCAGTTATGGATCACCCTGTATATTCAGAGAATAGCATAAATAATAATATTAAATCAAAATTTGGTAACAAGTATCATCATTCTAAAATTTATGATTACTTTTGAGTTTGGTTATCAATCACAGATAAGAGCAAATAAAATTCGATAATTTGGTCAAATTAAAATTATAACTAAATACCTATTACTTTTTAATATATTATTTTTATGTAGATATAGACCTTTTTCAAAAATTTGCAAATAAATGTTTACCTTTTTGTTCGGTTTTCTAGCCCACTATGTTTTATAATACTATTTACAAAGCAAGCGCTAGAATAGTGTTATACGGTATTTTTGAATATCCCAAAATAACCAAAAAACGTCAAAAAATTCTTGGTAACAAATGAAACAAGAAACTTTGAAAATGTTCGTCTGTTTGTCTGTCTGCCTGTCTGTCCGATGTGATGTTTTTTGTGGACACGATAACTCAAAAACGAATAATCCGACCGACTCAAAACTTTCAGGAAAAATCAAGTTCTATAAGGGAAAGATCCCTATTGTTTTTGAAAGTAATCCCCCAAAAATAAAAAGGTATGGGGGGTTAAACTTTTTTATAATTTTCAATTTTTTTTTCAAATTGTTTTCGTTTTTCGCAAAAAGAAAATAAAAAAATTGAATTCTAACATTTTTCGGTTTTCAAAAAATTTTTAAATTGTTATTTTTTAATTCTTTGTGAAAAATATATTTTAAGTATTTGGGAAAATGCAATATACCATTTTTTATGAATAATATATAATGGAATGCGTAGCATTACATATCTTCACGGATTGTTTCAATCTTGCTTAACATAATTGACATAAAACAAGTCTCTTAAATTAATTATCAACTAGAATTTTCGTGAAGAATTAGTGGAAATTGTATACAAAGTCAAAGTTTTTACAATGTTTTAAACTTTTACGACCCTAAAAGTTATAAATCTATGGATGCGCATACATTTTAAAATACTGAAATTCTTTGATTTAATTTTAAAATAAATGTAAAAATTTTATATTTGAGACAAAATATATCAGTTAATCTGATCTTTTTAATGTAAATATTTATATTTATTAAGCAAACAAGATTTAATTAAGTTCCTATTCACAAGTTCGCATAAGAACATAAAACATAACAATGCGATGCCGTGATTGGCTTGATGGGCCGCCATGTACCTTGTAAGCCAATCGCGGCATCGCATTCTTATGTTTTATGTTCTTATACAAGCTTCTGGATATGCCTTAAATCTGACATTAACCCAAAAAGGGAATATATAGGCTCATATACACTACAAAAAAAAATGTGCAACTTTACATGTTAAATTCAATTCAATTCAATTCAATTCAATTCGTTTATTCATCTTTTGAATGTATATAGATACACATAGATACGTCAAATCAGAGGTTAAATGTAGCCAAGCAGGTGCACGTAAAATTTACGAGATTTAACTTGTAATTTTACAATTTTTTACATTACACACTGTAAATGAAAATATGGTAAATTCACAGCAAATAAAGTAGGTCATATGTTACCAACAAAGAAAGTGGTAAATTTAAATCAGTACTGTAAATTTACTGTTATCTTTAAAAATGTGAATTTTTATTTTGGTAATTTTACTGCTATCTTTTGTAGAATGTAAGCTATAATTATGGTAATTTTTAGGAGTGTAAAAGTGCCGGGTTTTTGGACCAAATGCATGAATTTTAATGCAAAATTATTGTACCGACAGGAAAACAGCTGAGATTTTACTAAACCGAGTAATATTGAGGTTAATTTAATAAATATTGTAAATTCACATTCTGACATGGAGAATTTGCTTTAATTATTACAGTTAATACTACTGAAAGATTGACGAACAAATTTAGAGTGCATGTACATGTACGTAATATTCCTAAAAAAATGTAAAATTACAAGTTAAATCTCGTAAATTTTACGTGGACCCACTTGGCAACATATTATCTCTGATTAAGCATGTAAATTTATACATTTTTTTACAGTTTGCAGGCTTATACACTGATAGAAGAGTTTATTTGCGTCAAATAAGATTCATTTGTGGCAACTGAATCGTATGGTCGGATATGGCCAATTAAATATTTATTTGAATGTACCAAATTATTTATTTGTGTAGGATTTGGTTATGAGAACTAAATTATTTAGTTTTGTAAGATTTGGTTCTGGTAACTAAATTATTTATTTGTTTAGGATTTGGTTCTGAGAACTAAATCGTTTGTGTAGGATTTGGTTGTGAGAACTCAATTATTTATTTGGTTAAAAATGGCAATTTTTAGGGCTGTTTTCTCCCCGGAAAATTGTTTTCTCTATTTTGTTGTCATTTAATTTTACTATTTAATAAGTCCCTTTGAAAAAAAATGGCTGGATGACATGTATTACAATATACATATTATTATACATATTAAATATAAAATAACAACATAAAATCAGAGAACTCAATAATACCGAGAAGATATTAAAACAAAACATTATTTTTAAAAAATATATTTTTAAGTAACAAAAATAAAATATACAGAGCGGTTCGAAAGTCACCCTTCTTAACTTTTGGATGTTCTTAACTAGTAGATATGGACTTCAAGAAACAGTTAAATAAGACAAACTATCTTTTGACATATATTCGGTATTTTCAGTTTTTGTGGTCAGGAGGGTAATTTTTTTAAGCAATAAGGGAAGTTGTGTGACGCATTATTTTAAAGCTTATAAAATTCTCCGTCCAAACCAAAAAGTCCAAACGTTATAACGTTATGTTAGGCTCTCACTAGAGTCTGTGGATAAAATATATTTAAATGTTTTGATTGATGAACATAAAACTTCAAATATCTATTAAAATAATTTTATTTTATCTGTGAAATAATATTTGTAGAATGAACTTATGTTTTTATTATTATTGTATATTGATGCAGTTATAACTATAAATTCAAAATAAACCAAATTGGTAATAAAATTTAAATGTTCTATAAAATTTTGTTATTTTTGAACTACAATGTGTCAGTAATTATTTGAATATTTGCATATCACGAAGTGCCGTTTTTGTATTTAATAAAAGCCTTTTTAAAAATTTAAAACAAAAAACAGGTACATCAGTATTTTAAGGCTGTATTTTTTTTCTTGAATAAAATTTATAAGAGAATAGTATATTGTTTTACTAAGATGAAAAGTGAAGCTTCTTTTTAATAGTCTGTAGAATTTACGGACGACGCGAAGCTCATTTTAAATTGTTTTCGTAGGCTAAATCGTACACTTTTCGCGATTTCGATGGTAACTTGTCTAATGTATCATTTGCAATTTCGGAGAGATTTGTAGGTGTATAAACCATATATTATTCTACAATAATTTTTAATCAATTTCACACAACGTTTTTGCACAGAATCTCGAGTCCATCACCTATTTACATAATAAACAAACAAGTTTGAAGTATGGCTGTCATCAAAGTCAAACAGTGCTGCCGCCATTGGTGGTTTTGCTAACTAACTTTTTTTTACGGTGTACAACAATGAACTCATTTTTTTACTGTAAAAAAATAGATCACTTCTAATTAGTTTGTTCAGTTATAAAATATGAACATTTTAGTAGGCTTGAAGAAAAATATTATTGTCCTATCTTGGCTCGCAGAGAATCAAATATAAATTGTAATACACCATTCAAAAAAAAAATACGTAGTTTTTGACTTTGTACTTTACAAAAATGTGACTTTCGTAGGACCTATATACCTATGTATTTTAATAATGATGAGCCATTAATTTTTTGACCCATTTCTCAATCACACGGCACTGTAACAGCTATTTTTCTAACAAGTGTGGAAAGAGGCTCTTTTCCGCACTAGATTGCAATAGAGTGCCGAAAAGCCTCTTTTCCCATGCGTTAGGAACAATATTGTTTCTACTAGCGGAGTTAAAAATAAAATATGCTTTTATATAGTTCTCCGCATGCAAGAAAGTCTCCGACAAAAGGGGGAGGAATCATTCGCGCTCTCTTCTTTCCGTCAAGAGTTATTAGGCGCGCGTGCCCATAACGGGCCTCCCACGCACACACATTCCAAACATATTTCCCGTAGCCACAGATCCGTGCGTCAAACTATACTTTATATAGCTACTGGCTCGGGAAAATTAAAGGTTTTTATTGATTTTTTCAGGTATGTAATCACAACTTTATTCCAACGACCTACAATATATCAAATTAAATGTTTTGATGTGTTTGTGAAAAATATTTTTTTCTACGATTGCTTTAGAATGTAAGCAAATAAACACACTTTTCAAACACAGAATTAATCCATTCTAGCTCTAGATACGGTATGAACATTCCGTATCAAGTGTTAGAATGAGCACATGTAGTGCCATCTCTTGTTTATAAAAGTAAAGAAAACTGTAGCAAAATTATATATTTTACCATGAATATTTCATGCAATTTTCATGAATAATTTAATGCAATTTAAAGTTTTGCGTTAAAATTACATAAAGTTTATTAGTTTTTCTTAATATTTGACAGTTTTTTATCAATTTAGTTAAAAAAATTAAAACTGCTCTATCTATTTTTAAATATTCAAACCTGATATCAGTCATAGAAAAAACGGATTCCTTGAACCAAGGACACCTGTCTTTGGATATGTTCAAAGCCATATTCTCTTGTTTCAAGGCTGGCATTTTCTTGAACCAAAGTCAATTTCCTTGAATTAAGAACGCGGATTTTTATTCCAAAACTCGTGCTCTTCGTTCAAGGACATTGACTTTGGTTCAAGAAAATGCCAGCCTTGAACCAAGAGAATATGGCTTTGAACATATACAAAGACACGTGTCCTTGGTTCAAGGAATCCGTTTTTTCTATGATCACAATAATCTGACATAACCTTCAATTTTTGCATTATAATTTGTAAATATGTGCTAAAATTAAATTAAACATCTTTTTTAAGTACTGATTTGATAAAATTATTAAATAACATTAATTGCTTTATTTAAAAATATGTGTTTTGTTGCATTTACAATGTCGAGTCACAAAAAACATTGTTTTTGACCTGGTCCGTAGTTTAAAGTCATACAGTGTTTCATATTTGCAGTCGAAGAAAAAGTATAGTCTACAACTCGTATGGAATATTGTCTATTCCATACTAGTTATAGAATATACTATATTGCAAACTTCGTAAAATTGTGGAAAACATGGCCCTTGCCCCAAAACCCTTTGTTTATCGTTCCCACCGCAAACCAATTTACCGATCAATCTGAAATTTACATATAGGTGTTGTTCCTAATTATAATAGCTAGTTCGTAATACGAAAATGGCGATAATTTTCCCAAAAAATCGATTTTTGATGTTCAGAAAATTGAGTTTTCTGGCCGGAAAAAGTAGAAATTTTCTTTAAAATAAAAATCCCTTCGTTCACGAACTAGCTATTGTGATTCGACACAAAACCTAAAAATTTCAGATTGCTCAGTCGCAACTGCGCACGTTTCAAACCAATTCAGAACTGTGATTTTACAGAACCAAAACAAACCTTGTGTATTAACAGGGGTAAAGGAGTCAGCGTCAAGTAATACTATCAAATATTGCATATTCCTATTTTTAAAACTTAAGTTAATGAAGAAGTTTGATTTAACCATATTGAATTTGTGCCTTTTGCTTGTAAGCCCACGATATATTGTAAACTTTAGGCAATATATTTTCACGGCCATTTAATTTTTCCTTTTGGATGTTTTATTCAAATGTTGGTATTATTTATGCGTTTTTTATGCATTTTATAAAAACTCTGCAAAGCTATTTTATAAAAAATACAAACCATAATAAAAATATAAGCTTTGTAATTTATAGTATAATGGAGAAATATCCTGTAAAAAAAACCTTACTTGTCGGGGAGTTTTAGTGTACAAGCTCTCGGAATTATGGGAGCTAGTTGGTTGAAGCATTATGCATCTTGGCCAATAAACTTTGCTACACTAAAACATTTACTTATTAAAATCAACTTTACAATTTTACAAAAATCTGAATAACTACGTAAAATTTCCTTATTTTTAAAATTAAATATTAAAAAATTAAAGGCCAATAAACTTTGCTACACTAAAACATTTACTTATTAAAATCAACTTTACAATTTTACAAAAATCTGAATAACTACGTAAAATTTCCTTATTTTTAAAATTAAATACACTGCCGCTCATTAAATTCCGGACTAAAAAATTAACATTTTTTAAATTCAAATATTTAGAAACCTAATTAATGGATTTGACTTATTATTTTTTTGTTTTGAAGCTTAAACATTCTCTACTTTTGCTTGTTTTAAGAATGATTAAAAAATTTTTTTTCGTATTAACAGCAACAAATAATGTACAACTATGTTTCTTAACCCATCTTCTAGGACTTGCATGGTACTCCACTGCAACTGTTTATCAAATTATTAAAGAATTTCTTTTTTATTTTTTTACTTTTTTACTTCTGGTTTAGGAGTATCAGGATTATCCTGAAAGTTGTCATTTTTTCAGTTAACTTAAAAAGTACTACATAAATTTGATTGATTCTGTGCTTTAAATTTGAAGCTTAATCGAGTTACGTTATTCTTCTAATTAAGTTTATCAAAAACATAAATTGGGTTTGAAAAAAAAATTCGGACCTTTTTTTATTTTTGTGTGGCTGTGTAATTAACTTAGTTATAGCAAAAAAACGCTAAAAATAGTAGTTTTACTCCAATCTTACCCCCTTACCCCCAATCTTTTCGGCGAAGATTTTAATATATTGGAACTCTTAGTAGTACCAAGTGCCGATGTAAAACCATTTAACCAACTTTACTTGCTTAAAAAAAATCAATTTTTTTAATAAAAATTCGTTAACAATTTTTGTGTTATCGTAAACGTGACAAAAATGCTAATGTGCTAAATAACTATCTATCTTATCTTAAAAAAGTGACGTTTCTTTGTTTATCTGAACATTAACATAACATTTGTAATGTATAATAAAAACACTGTACAATATTAATCAAATGTATTTATTGAACAGTACAGCTTAAAAGTCTCTTAAAACTTTTTTATGGAAATAAAAGTATTTAAGAAGTTTAAAGGCACATTAAATTACTAGTATGGGGTCACACTGTCCCATGGGACTGCAAGCTTTAGGTTCCTATACTATAACGTTGGAGCTGCTCGATTGCTTTAAAATAGTATTAGTATCAATACATACCTCAAAAACAACTTGATAATCTTACTGAAAAACTAGTGTAAGTCCAGTACACATTGTGTATTTTACACCATGTTAAATCCGTAAAAATTAACAACGAAATAACTATATATTTTAATTTTATAGTCAAGCGCAGTTTACACATCAAAAAACACGGCCCTTTGCACTAAAGTAGAAGTTATTTTTATTCTATGACACTAAACTTGACACGAATCACCGTTAGGTGCAATGTTGCCAAATCCTGCACTGATGTCAAAATTTCTAATTAAAAGAATTAAAGTATGTTCTGGGATGTAAAAACGGCTGAAATTTAGGCTAAGTATTTATTTTTTATGTATCTAAGCATGTAAAATCTTATCGTTGGAGGCGATATAGCCCAAAATACTATACCCCCTTTCCCTGTAAAAGACTCCTCACTTTTTAGGGAACTAATAGTGCGTTGTGACGTCAACAGCTTGCCGAGATGGAAGGATAACTATAATTTAGCTTAGATGACGTTACAAATCTACGTTCTGTGTCTCTAAAAAGTAAAAAATAAAAACTTTTCCCAAAAAAAAATGAACCGACTTCTGTCTCTAAAAAATAAAAAATAAGTCGGTGCTAATTTCACAGCAAACAATTTAACAACAAAAATAATTGTTAGTATTTAATTTAGGGAGTGGTGAAATTGGCATCGGCTTATTTTTTATTTTTTGCTTTTTAGAGACAGAAGTCAGTTAATTTTTTCTGCGAATAGTTTTTATTTGTTATTTATTTAATAGTATATTTTTTGGGGGAAGTACGTGTACGAAACATAGTGTACCTAACTTGCTAAGAAAGAGTCACTTCCTCGCTCATTTGCTATAAACTCACGCGGATTTCGCCTCGTAGGTCTATATCAAACTCGTTACCAAATGACTTACTTTCCTAGCTTTTTAGGTAGTATACTATTTCTAAATTTATGTAAAGGTCAATTTTTACATAAGTTTTCTTTGGATCAGTAGCATTTCTTATGCGAGCGTGTTATTCTACCCTTGGGATAGAAAGTGTATAAAAATCACAATCCACTTAGGTTAGGCAAAAGATGTATGGGAGTGAGACAGAACAATATGTTATCCAATACAATACAGATAATAAGACAATTACCAGCTTTATTTTAAATAGATAAACTCAATAATAACCCCCGCGTGGCTTTTACTTTATTGAGTGGATAATTATTTATTTTACCCACTCAACTGTCACTTGTCAAATTATTTTCTTGTAAATGTCATTAAAATTTTTAATAAATATGAACTCCTAAGCTATTTATTGGATAAAACCTTGTATGGCACTCATGGGTAAACCGATATTGCCCTCTCGAAAATTAACCTGCTTGGCTGACGCCTCGCAGGTTAGTTTTCTCATGGGCAATATCTTACTTTACCCACTAGTACCATAAATAACTATTATCTATTTGATTTGCGTTTCATAATTACGTTTTAGTAGCTCTGGTTTGCTTGTTACAAAAAGTTTAATTGTAAAACAGTTTTAGTAACTTTTTTATTAATTGTAAAACAGTTTTAGTAACTTTTTTAATAATTGTAAAACAATTTTAGTAACTTTTTTATTAATTGTCAAAAAATTTTGTGGATTTCAGTTTTACCATTAAATGGTGTGTGGATGCGCTATTAATATTTAACTATTTTAATTTATAAACAAACTTTCTCCACTCTTTTTCGTTTCTGGTTTTTAGCTTAGCTTCTTGTTCGAACACGTCCTGTATTTTAAAATTACACTTATTACTGTGTCACATTTTCCTTTTTCCTGTTGTTTTTGCTATCCAAGCTTTCTTTACTGGTCTTGTTTCCCTCATTCTTTGTAGGTGACCCCACCAACTTAGTTGCCTTCTCTGTAGGAATTCTTCTAATGTTTCAACCTTCAATTCTTCCCTAATTTGCGTGTCCTCGTTCCATGTAGTTTTGTGACCTCTCTTACTATTCTTAGGAATTTCATTTCGGCGACTTGTAGCTTACTTTTTAACCTTTGGGACTGGATCCATGTTTCAAAACCGAACATAAGTATCGGTCTAAAAATTGCCTTATATACATTTACATCTGTCTTCTTCGATACTTCTTTTTTGTTTATAAAACCTTTATTTATAACATAGTATAGCGTAAGTGCTTTTTCTATTCTTTTATTTATTTCATTTTCCTGCTTTTCATTCTTTTATGTATATTTCGGTTCCCACATACTTAAATGTTGTCACTTGTTCTAGCTTAGTTTCTTCAATTTCAATATTCATATTTATTTCCGCAGATGTCATTACTTTAGTCTTTTCCTTATTCATCTTCATACCATATTCCTTAAAGGTCCTATTCCATATTTCTATATTTTCTTGTAGGCCTTTCTCGCTACTAGCCATTACAACCACATCACCTGCGAATGCTCCCTTTGTCAACAATATAAATATATTAAATTTTCCAAATCAATCATATTGAAATTATTTTAAACTAAAGTACTTTGTAAGAAAAATAAAGCGCGCAAATAGATAAAATAGTATATATATATATATATAAGAGTTCTATATATAGAACTCTTTCCTTAAGACATTTAGCGTACACTTCCATTGAAAATCTCCTTGCTTCGAGGCTCGTTTTCCAAATATGGACGCGTGCGCCAAAATAGTGTCTTATGTAACTTGTCCTTTAATATAATATTGCTTTTCTATTTTGAAAATTTTCAAATTTTCGGAAAGCCTTGTATTAGTGCAAAAATTTTCAAAATTTTTGTTTGCGTATTTTTGCGTTTTATGACGTTTTATGTCCAGATAAATCAATTTGAATAAAAAAAAAATTGAAAATTACTATATAGGGGTTTTTGAGGTTGCTGAAATTGAATCTGATAATATTTTTTTTTCTAAATCCACCCCCGAGGGGTGAGGGGGTACATATTTTTAAATATTTTCAATATTTTTATCAAAATTGGTATATAGGGGTTTTTAGGGTTGGCGAATATGAATCTGATAAAAACTTTCTAATTTCACCCCCTGAGGGGTAGGGGTTAGTTTTCGTGAAAACTGGTATATTGGGGTTTTCCAGGTTGCTGAAAGTGAATCTGATAATAAAACAATTCTAAATCCACACCCTGAGGGGTGGGGGGTAGTTTTCTTGAAAATTGGTATATTGGGGTTTTTGAGGTTGCTGAAAGTGAATCTGAGTATAAAAAAATTCTAACTGCACCCCCAAAGAGGCGGGGGTAGTTTTCGTGAAAATTGGTGTATTGGGGTTTTAAGGGTTTCTGAAAGAGAATCTGATAATAAAAAAGTTCTAACTGTACCCCCAAAGAGGCGGGGGTAGTTTTCGTGAAAATTGGTATATTTTTAAGGTTTCTAAAAGTAAATCTAATAATAAAAAATCCATTTTACGCGCGGAGGTGTAAAATGGGAAAGCTATTTTACTAGGCAGTGTATTAAATTCGTTAGGAATATAATACGCTCGTCTATCAAAAAAAATTGCTCTACCTTGGTATATAATCCATTATTCCACACTTTGCTTAAACCCTGTATACTATTGAGTGCATAGTGCCACATTGTTTATTATTGTCAAGCTCCGTACCAAATTGATGACCGCGTTAATCATGTTAGGTATTACGGTGTAGTGGTAAATTACAATACTGCACGTATACATTCATTTAAATAATCGGTTTACGACCCACTAAAGATTTCTAAACGCCAGTAAACACAAGTACTTAAAATTGCTGACTTGGCCAAGTCAATTCAGCAATTTTAAGCACTTGTGTTTATTAGTTGATTTTTTTTAACCGACTTCCAAAAAGGAGGAGGTTATCAATTCGACGTGTGACTTTGTTTTTTTTTATATTTGTTCCCGCATAACTTTGGAACGAAAGAACGGAATTTGATGAAACTTCTTGCAACTTAAAGAGGGCATCCATGGGGTGGTTCCGTTTTAATTTGAGGCTCGGATATTGCCGGGTAAGGCGGATAATTCAGATAAATCTAATTATTTTAACGCAATTTTACTTAAAAACGGCTTAATTTGGTTCTACTAGAGAAATATCGGATAACTCGGATAAGCCTGACAACTTGATCAAGGGATGGGTCACTTAAATATTACAGCACACTGAAAATCATTTAAATGCCGCTAAACTTGATTCTCTGGACCTGTAATATTAAAATATCAAGAGAAAATGATAAATTTTGTGATTTAACCAAAAGGCGTTGTTTGATTATTACTTATCACTTAAAGTTTAACAAGATTTTCTTTAGTATTTCATTTAAAATAAGGTTCATTGGGCTCTTGCACTCTGAAATAAAAATATTACTTTTATTTTTTAGAAATTTATCTTTAAGATAATGATGTCACAACTCACTAACAGTGCGTTGTGACGTCAGTAGCTTGCCGAGATGGAAGGACAACTATAATTTAGCTTAGATGACGTTACAAATCTACAAGTTCTGTGTCTCTAAAAAGTAAAAAATAAAACCTTTTCGCAAAAAAAAATTAACCGACTTCTATGTCTCTAAAAAGTAAAAAATAAAAAATACTTAAGTCGGTGCCAATTTCACAGCAAACAATAATAAAATAATAAAAAAATAATTGTTAGTAATTAATTTAGGGAATGGTGAAATTGGCACCGACTTAAGTATTTTTTATTTTTTTACTTTTTTGAGACATAGAAGTCGGTTCATTTTTTTTGCGAAAAAATTTAATTTGGTAATACCAACTAGATAAGTTGACATTTTTCTATCAGTGCAATGTTTTTTAATCATATCGAAAAATTTTAATTAGTTTAAAACGTAGGAAGAGCAGCATACGTGTGAGATTATTCTTTCCCACGCGACGACTTTTTATGTTGGGATCTGGCCAATTATTTAAAAAAAGCCAATAAAAAGAATAGAATAGAATAATTAAAATCAGGATAGAAATTAAAAATCGTTGAAAATAAATCAGAAAATTATCGACATTGACATTACTTAATCAAAAAGTGGACAGTAATGGAAAGTACTATATCGAGCACACGTAGTGATAGATAAAATCAATACAAACAAAACCGTAACTAAAAAAAGAAAAAACGATTTTCCACCCAAGGACACTAAGTGTCCGACACTTACTGCAGGGGGACATCTAGAAGCAGACTACTTAATACTTAATTTTACAGAGTGATTCCATAAAAAATGATTTGTTGAATTGTCACTCATAAATGTCAAAAATATTATTAATAAAATAAGATTTTAACTCCTTGGTAGTGAGAAAAACCTAATGCTCTACTCGTAGGTCAGTTTTTTTTTGTCTTGGGTCCACAAAGTACGACAAAAAGGGCTTATGAACCTACGTAAGACTAGCATAGAGAAGGTTTTATGCAAAAACAACCTTATAAGAAATGTATGGGTTAGGCCCTTTTGATAATTAAGGGTATTGTTTAGGCCCTTATTTTAATTTTTTTTTGTTGATATCTACATATAATGATGTAAACAATCACACTATTAAAATATGGTTAGAATTAAGTATATAATTGGAAAAAAAATAATTACACTTTTGCTTCTCCTGTAAAATAATCATTTTGTGGGTTAGGCCCTTATGTTAGTTGCATATGTAAAAAAAGTATAATTTAATATATTTTTGGTTATATTGTAAAAAAAGAACTACTTCGGATTTTTGATTTCAGCCAGTCAAAATTCTTGGTGGTATTTTTTTATTAGTCGACTTATTTGAAATTTTGGTGAAGGCGTTAATAAAGCATTTTTTTCTCTACGAGCTTCAGAACGTACTGTTATTTATAAAAATATTACTTTTATTTTTTAGAAATTTATCGTTAAGATAATGACGTCACAACGCACTAACAATCCGTTGTGACGTCAGCAGCATGCCGAGATGGAAGGACAACTATAATTTAGCTTAGATGACGTTACAAATCTACAAGTTCTGTGTCTCTAAAAAGTAAAAAATAAATACTTTTCGCAAAAAAAAATGAACCGACTTCTGTCTCTAAAAAGTAAAAAATAAAAAATATACTTAAGTCGGAGCCAATTTCACAGCAAACAATAATAAAATAATAAAAAGATAATTGTTCGTAATTAATTTAGGAAATGGTGAAATTGGCATCGACTTAAGTATTTTTTATTTTTTACTTTTTAGAGACAGAAGTCGGTTCATTTTTTTTGCGAAAAGTAATTATTTTTACTTTTTAGAGACACAGAACTTGTAGATTTGTAACGTCGTCTAAGCTAAATTATAGTTGTCCTTCCATTTCGGCATGCTGCTGACGTCAGAACGCATTGCGTTGTGACGTCATTATCTTAACGATAAATTTCTAAAAAAATAAAAGTAATATTTTTATAAATAACAGTATGTTCTGAAGCTCGTAGCGAAAAAAATGCTTTATTAACGCCTTCGCCAAAATTTCAAATAAGTCGACTAATAAAAAAATACCACCAAGAATTTTGACTGGCTGAAGAAGTCGGTTCATTTTTTTTGCAAAAAGTTTTTATTTGGTAATAGTTATTTTCTTACTACCAACTAGATAAGTCGACATTTTTCTATCAGTGCAATGTTTTTTAATAATATCGAAAAATTTTAATAATATCGAATATTTTTAATTAATTTAAAACGTGAGAAGAGCAGCATAGATGTGAGATTATTCTTTCCCACGCGACGATTTTTTATGTTGGGATCTTAGCAATTATTAAAAAAAAAAGCCAATAAAAAGAATAGAATTGAATAATTAAAATTAGGATAGAAATTAAAAATCGTTGAAAATAAATCAGAAAATTATTGACATTGACATTTACTTAATCAAAAAGTCGATAGTAATGGAAAGTACTATATCGAGCACACTTAGTGATAGATAAAATCAATACAAACAAAACCGTAACTAAAAACAGAAAAAACGATTTTCCGCCCAAGGACACTAAGTGTCCGACACTTACCGCAGGGGGACATCGAGAAGCAGACTACTTAATACTTAATTTTACAGAGTGATTAATAAAATAAGATTTTAACTACTTGGTAGTGAGAAAAACCTAATGCTCTACTCATAGGTCAGTTTTTTTGTCTTCGGTATACAAAGTACGACAAAAAGGGGATATGAACCTATGTAAGACTAGCATAGAGAAGGTTTTATGCAAAAACAACCTTATAAGATATGTATGGGTTAGGCCCTCTTAATAATTTAGGGTATTGTTTATGCCCTTATTTCATTTTTTTTTGTTAATATCTACATATAATAATGTAAACAATTAAAACTGTTAAAATATGATTAGAATTAAGTATAATCATTGAAAAAAGAATAATTACACTTTTGCTTCTCCTGTAAAATAATAATTTTGTGGGTTAGGCCCTTATGTTAGTTGCACATGTAAAAAAAAGTATAATTTATTATATTTTTGGTTATACTGTAAAAAAGAAGTAATTCGGGTTTTTTATTTCAGCCAGTCAAAATTCTTGGTGTTATTTTTTTATTAGACGACTTATTTGCAATTTTGGCGAAGGCGTTAATATAGCATTTTTTTCTCTACGAGCTTCAGAACATATGTTCTCAGACTGTAAAATCAGTTTTCTTCACCTATAGCAATAATAATTATTTCTCTCCTAGTAGAAGTTAATTTTATAAACAATTGATATCTACACAAAATGCAACAATATTTTGCCATTGGATAAAAAATGAGCATGGCAAATATTATAAATGAATTAATTATAATGGAATATAACATTACTCAGTAAAAAAACAACTTACCGATGTTTTTACACAAAAATGTCAAAATGCCACCCACAAGAACTGTTCAGCTTCAGTGAATAAATCAATTTATTCATTTATTTACAGAAATGGTGATTTCAAAAGCTACTTGTTTTTGCGCGGTTAATTAAGATCCAGCAAACATTTTAGTTTATTATTGATATAAAAATGTTAAATAATAAGAATAAATGTACTAGTAGTGAAAAAAATAATATATAAACCACGGTAGAAAAGGCTATTATAGCCTCGCACTCTTTTTTATTTGACCTTTTATATATTTTTTTAAATTCCTTTTAAGGAAAATTTATTTTATACATGTGCAACATCTACATTAAACCTAATTTAAAATAATTGTTCCAGGAATTTAGTTAATAAAAATAAATCTAGTTTTTGTCATAAAAACCGGAATAAAGCGAAAGTGAGGTTAATATAAGGAAGTAAATTATAATTAAAAGGCAAGTCATTTAAGAAATATCATTATTATGTACGTTACACACGAGAAAATTACGAGTTATTACGTTCGCCACTGCGATTACTTAACAAATTAAAGAGTTCCGGGAAAAATAATAAGGGTTCAGAGGAAAAAGTCCTACCGACAAAAATCCGACAAATATGACTCGATCCGCGCAGATTCAGGCAAAGTTGAATGTACTATAGTGACGGATTTGGCTGAAAATTTGGGATACTTGTTCCTTATGTATCCATTAGAAGATTTCTTAGAGGATTTTGCTCAAAAAAAAAAAAATCAGAGATTTAATTTTTTAAATACTTTTCATAAAAATTTATTTTTTATGAAAATTTAACTTTCTCGTGGAATAACTTGAATACTAATTAAGTAAGCTTAAAACGGTTTTTACTATTAAAAAGGGCATAATTTTCTTATAACATAGCAACTTTTCGCAATAAACAAAAATTTTAAAGACAAAATAACAATAAAAATAGATATTTATAGTAAATATTTATTGGTAATGATTTTTAATAAAAATTTAAACAATATATCGTCGGCTTACAAGTAAAAGGCACTAAGTCACTTTTTTGCAAAAATGGGATTTTTATGGTACTGTAATTAATTTTTGATGATCTATGTACAGGTAAACCGAACTAACTTCTAGGTGGACTGCCAAGAGAGTTACCCACTATACAAACCGCACCAATTTGATTTTGATTAAAATTTTATCTGGCAATAGGCACTAAGTCACTTAGTGCACTTAGTGCGTTGTTTTACTTGTATATTATTTCAAATGTTTCTGCACTAAGCGACTTAGTGTTTGTTTGGCGAAACGTGCATTTTTGTAACAATTATTACAAAAATTAAAAAACAACAGTGAAAGTTAAATTTGTAAATATCTCAAAACCATGTTTTTGGACTTAGTGCTCTTTACTTGTAAGCCGACGATATGATATACAGTGCGGTCGAAAAGTCACACCCCGTCCCGCTAAACTCTTGAACGATTTGATTTGTAAGTTAAGAGGAAGGGGAAATGGCTTTTGGACCGTACTGTAAACAGGGTGTTCCTTAAGGAAAGGCAAATATTTAAAGGATGTGTTCTAGAGCTCAAAGTAAGAAAAAAAGTTCCCATAAACATATGTCCAAAAACGACTCGTAAGAAAGCGCACAGGGTCTTCCGCGAGGAAAGGGAAATATATAAAGGATGTGTTTTATAGGTCAAAATAAGAAAAAAAGTCCCCATAAACATATGTCCAAAAACGACTCATAAGGGAGCTACGCCCCTTCAAAGGGGTACCAAAATTTAGATTTTTTATTAATAACTTAGGAACCCTTGGCGTTATAGCATCGAGGTTTAACATGTAATCTATGCTATATAAGGCCTATCAGCTAATGGTATTTGTATGTAGTTAATTTAACCAGGGGCATCCCTAATGGAGGGTATCGTATCTCGGAAAAAACTAGCATTGGAGAAAAAGAAAATGCTGTAAGTTATGCTTTATAGAGGTGTGGATTTCTTAGGTATAATAATCCTATATACAGGGTGTCTAATAATGTGAAATAGCCAAAATAGTGCAAAAGTGTCCCATCGGGCATGACGGATAAAAATTTTCTATTAAGTTTTTTTCACTTTTCTCTACATTTTAGGTCATTTTGAGTCAAAATCTGACAAAAAATATTTTTCCTCTGTCCGTATGTCAGTATGTACGTACGTAAGCACATAACTTCAATTTCTGGATTAGCTATCGTCAAGCTGCTTTTTTTAATTTGTATTTTAAGTTTGGATATTTGGTACTTTCGTAATAAATTTGAAATCTCTAGGTCAAAGTGTTCAAAAGTTATTGCGATAATCACAAAAAATAGGGGTTTTACCCCGTTTGAACCAACTTACCCCACTTTGATTATTCTATTATTATGGATCTTCTCCTATACGTAAAATACAAAATAAAAAAAACGCTTGTCGATAGCTAATCCAGAAATGGAGATTATGTTCTTACGTACATACTGACATAGGACCGACGAAATTTTTTTTTTGCAGATTTCGACTCAAAATTACCTAAAACTTCGAGAAAAGTGAAAAAAACGTAATCGAAAATTATTGTCCGTCATGTCCGAATGAGATACTTTTGCACTATTTTGGGTATTCCACATTATTAGACACCCTGTATATAGGATTATCATACCTAAGAAATCTACACCTCTATAAAGCATAACTTGCAGCATTTTCTTTTTCTCCAATGCTAGTTTTTTCCGAGATACGATAAGACCCCCCATAAGGGACGCCCCTGGTTAAATTAACTACATGCAAATACCATTAGCTGATAGGCCTTATATAGCATAGATTACATGTTAAATCTCAATGCTATAACACCATGGGTTCCTAAGTTTTTAATAAAAAATCTAAATTTTGGAACCCCTTTGAGGGGGAGTAGCTCCCTTATGAAATCCACACCCCGATAAAGCATAATTGCAGCATCTTCTTTTTCTCCAATGCTAGTTTTTTCCGAGATACGATAAGACCCCCCATTAGGGATGCCCCTGGTTAAATTAACTACATGCAAATACCATTAGCTGATAGGCCTTATATAGCATAGATTACATGTTAAACCTCAATGCTATAACACCATGGGTTCCTAAGTTTTTAATAAAAAATCTAAATTTTGGAACCCCTTTGAGGGGGAGTAGCTCCCTTATGAAATCCACACCCCGATAAAGCATAATTGCAGCATCTTCTTTTTCTCCAATGCTAGTTTTTTCCGAGATACGATAAGACCCCCCATTAGGGATGCCCCTGGTTAAATTAACTACATGCAAATACCATTAGCTGATAGGCCTTATACAGCATAGATTACATGTTAAACCTCAATGCTATAACACCATGGGTTCCTAAGTTTTTAATAAAAAATCTAAATTTTGGAACCCCTTTGAGGGGGAGTAGCTCCCTTATGAAATCCACACCCCGATAAAGCATAATTGCAGCATCTTCTTTTTCTCCAATGCTAGTTTTTTCCGAGATACGATAAAACCCCCCATTAGGGATGCCCCTGGTTAAATTAACTACATGCAAATACCATTAGCTGATAGGCCTTATATAGCATAGATTACATGTTAAACCTCAATGCTATAACACCATGGGTTCCTAAGTTTTTAATAAAAAATCTAAATTTTGGAACCCCTTTGAGGGGGAGTAGCTCCCTTATGAAATCCACACCCCGATAAAGCATAATTGCAGCATCTTCTTTTTCTCCAATGCTAGTTTTTTCCGAGATACGATAAGACCCCCCATAAGGGACGCCCCTGGTTAAATTAACTACATGCAAATACCATTAGCTGATAGGCCTTATATAGCATAGATTACATGTTAAACCTCAATGCTATAACACCATGGGTTCCTAAGTTTTTAATAAAAAATCTAAATTTTGGAATCCCTTTGAGGGGGCGTAGCTCCCTTATGAAATCCACACCCCGATAAAGCATAACTTGCAGCATTTTCTTTTTCTCCAATGCTAGTTGTTTCCGAGATACGATAAGACCCCCCATAAGGGACGCCCCTGGTTAAATTAACTACATGCAAATACCATTAGCTGATAGGCCTTATATAGCATAGATTACATGTTAAACCTCAATGCTATAACACCATGGGTTCCTAAGTTTTTAATAAAAAATCTAAATTTTGGAACCCCTTTGAGGGGGCGTAGCTCCCTTATGAAATCCACACCCCGATAAAGCATAACTTGCAGCATTTTCTTTTTCTCCAATGCTAGTTGTTTCCGAGATACGATAAGACCCCCCATAAGGGACGCCCCTGGTTAAATTAACTACATGCAATTACCATTAGCTGATAGGCCTTATATAGCATAGATTACATGTTAAACCTTCATGCTATAACACCATGGGTTCCTAAGTTTTTAATAAAAAATCTAAATTTTGGAACCCCTTTGAGGGGGCGTAGCTCCCTTATGAAATCCACACCCCGATAAAGCATGACTTGCAGCATTTTCTTTTTCTCCAATGCTAGTTGTTTCCGATATACAGTCAATTAACTCATGAAATGTAAGGAAAGCACTTAAACGGTTATTGCACCAAAACTGTTAATAGGCTAAGGTTGCGACTCTGCCAGTTTTGTTTAGGAACTAAGTTCTACAAAATACCAAATTTTCAGCGAGATCCGCGGAAAAACATTTTCCTGACTAAATGTGCGGGGTCCTTTGCCCATTTTATCAATTTTTATGTAAATTTGCTCTGTTAGTGTTTATTTTTAATTTAATAAATTGTTATTTACTAAAAAATTACAAATTACACAGCCCCACAAAAAGTCCGGATCTCTAGACCAGACATGTGTATCCTTATGTATTTTGGCCCGCTGAATCCGAATCCGAGGTCAGAAAAAGCCCTACACCCCAGGAATTGGCCCCAGAGGCCGAAAATGGCCGCTGAAAGGTGTGAAACGGGAATTCCGGCATGACGGATGCTCAGGGCAGGTTGAGATTGCATTCTCAAGGCAAAGTCGAATTAGTGGGTAACCGAGCTTAGATCCGACAGGCATCGCGGCCCCTGAGGCCGGAAAATGGGCCCCTGGGGGCCGAAAAATCGAGATTTTCACGTCGGGATCGCAGCACTTCGATTTTCTTGTAACTTCAAACTGCAGCAAAGAGGCTGGAACCTCTTCCAGGCCCATTGAAATTCACACCCAGGGTCCGAAAAACGGGCTTTCAGGGCGGGAAAATCAAGATTTCCACGTCGTCATCACGGCACTCAAATTTCTATGGACTCTAAAACTCACGGAAACACTGGCAATGTAGCAACATTTCGAGGCCCATTGTAATTCATGCCCGGGCCCAGAAAATGGACCCTTAGGACCCTAGGCTTGACTTACAATGGGCCTCGACCTGTTCCACCATCGTAGGTGGTTCTCAAGTTTGAAACTCCATAAAAATTCGACTGCCGTGATTCCGACATCTAGATTTTCCAGGCCTTAAGGACCATTTTCTTTGCACCGGGCATGAATTCCAATGGGCCTGAAGTTGTTCCAACATCTTCAGTGTTTCCTGAGTTTGAAAGTCCATATAAACTTGAGTGCCGTGATTCTGACATGGGATTCTCGATTTCCGGCCCTTCAGGCCCATTTTCTGGGCCTCGGGCATACATTCCAATGAGCCACGAATTGTTCCAACATCGTCAGTGTTTCCTGAGTTTAAAAGTCCATAGAAACGTCAATGCCGTGATGACGACGTGGAAATATTGATTTTCCTGCCCTGAGGGCCCATTTTCCGGACCCTGGGCGTGAATTTCAATGGGCCTGGAAGAGGTTCCAGCCTCTTTACGTAGCTGCAGTTTGAAGTTTCAAGAAAATCCAAGTACTGCGATCCCGACGTGAAAATCTCGATTTTTCGGGCCCCAAGGGCCCATTTTCCGGCCTCAGGGGCCGCGATGCCTGTCGGATCTAACCACCGTTAGCCACTAATTCGACTTTGCCTTGAGAATGCAATCTCAACCTGCCCTGAGCATCCGTCATGCCGGAATTCCCGTTTCACACCTTTCAGCGGCCATTTTCGGCCTCTGGGGCCAATTCCTGGGGTGTAGGGCTTTTTCTGACCTCGGATTCGGATTCAGCGGGCAAAAATACATAAGGATACACTTGTCTGGTCTAGAGATCCAGACTTTTTTTTTTGTGGGGCTGTGTTATCAATTGAGCTTTAAAAAAGCTTACATGTTTATTCTTGGTGCTTTTTAAATGAAACTTTTGTTAAAACCCCATCAGTTGTTGTATCTGTCGCTCTAATTTTTTGGCAAGAGTGCCTAACGAACTGTAAAACAAAAGCTCCATGGGCTGCAAATTCCAATTACGTCATCCTCACGTAAAACGTACATCTTTTCTCATTTTTGTCTTTGCAGCTCTAGCTAGAAGAGTATTATACAAAGTTTTTCAAATTTCCAAATTTTCTTAAATCAAAATATTTTATGTTCTCGTGTTTTTTAGCGAATTTCGTCTGTGTACAATATTTTTGTATGCACGAAAACTTAAGAATAAAATATCTTATCAATATGAATATTTCAGGAAAAACCAAGTTAGATGGGAACCATATGTATATGGTTTCCATATGGTTCCATCATATATGATGGAAGAATCCAAGTTATAGTATGGCATGGTGGGCACAAATTAAAAAAAAAAACAAAAGTAAAAGAAAAGGTCGTAAGAGCTTACGAATAAATTCAAAATTTTCATGGATCATGTTATTATTATTATTATTATTATTATTATTATATTATTTTTAATACTTATTTACAGAGCTGTAGCTAAGGGGGGATGGGGGGCAGCGTCCCCCCCACCTATCTTGAGAAGTTTTATATTTCATTGATCCAAAACAAAAGTTTATATTTTATGGATTCAAAATAAAATTTTACAAAAAAAAAGATGCATAACGCAGGGATTCAGACAAAAGTTGTATTACTGCAGGGATTCAAAATACAAAAGTTGAATATTTCTTGAAAAAGCGGGTGAGGACCTTTTTTTTAGTCATCAATTTTGGTTTAAGGGTATTTTGTTTTTACTTGTACAAACTTTCACGAACAAAGCTTTTTCTTTTCTAAAAAAAGTTGTAATTTTTTAACTTCTTCCAACAAAATCTGCTTCGCTACGGCCCTGATTATGTATCAATTTTTAACAAAATTATATTCCTAAAAGTTATCCTAAATTAATATTAAGGATAAGATAACATAAAAAAATTAAAAAATTGCAGGAAATTATACATATTCTTCTTTAAATATTAAAAAAAAAAACTTTTTAATAAAAGGTAAATTCAACGAACTAATAACTCTTCTCTCTAGAATAGGCATTTCATTCGTTAAAACTGACAAAAACGTTGGCAACATAAACATTCGTCTGTCTTACTCGCACATCTTTGTTCTAACAGAGACAACAATACCAGTTACTGGTAATTAATTATTTAATTAATTTAATTATTGTTCAGGCCTGAATATACCTACTATTTGTTTACAAACAAACCGAGATGTTGGCGATACTTTATTTTAACGGTATGCGTATTCTAGAAAGAAGAGTTATTAGTCCGTTGGGTAAATTATAAATAAGAAGAAGAAGAATGAAAAGAAGAAGAACAAAAAGAAGAAGAAGAATAATAAAAAGAAGAAGAAAAGAAGAAAATAGGAAGACAAAGTTCAGTTTAAATAATTCATAGTTTGGGAAGAATATTCTGTAAGACTTCAAATGCAAAATACGATTTACTGTGGAGATTATACTAAGTAATGTGAAGCATTACATATCTTCTCGGCTTGTTCTTAATTTACAATTCTGGAGAATAGACTTCGAGAAAGAAATTGCAAATAAATTAAATTCGAAATCAGCCAAGTTATATTAATTATAAGTTTGTTTAGCAATTTTGCAACATTGCAATTTATTCCGAAAATAGTAGGTGAACTCTAAAGTTTATATTATAATTAGTTACAGTGAAGTCCAAATTTCATTCAGGGCCGTTAATAGGGGGGGGGGCAGGGGGGACTAAGTCCCCCCTGGCCTTGGTTTGAGCCCCTCTGGCGTTTTCGATGAGCACCCCTGGCGTTTTTTAAGCCACCTACCTATTAAATTTTAACCTTATACAATAAAAAAATCTACACTCTAAATTTGTCCGTCAATCTTACAGTAGTTTTAACTGTAATAATTAAAGAAAATTTACAATGTCAGAACGTGAATTTACAATAATTATTAAATTAACCTCAATATTACTGGGTTTAGTAAAATCTCAGCTCTTTTCCTGTCGGTACAATAATTTTGCATTAAAATTCATGCGTGGTCCAAAAGCCACCACTTTTACAGACAGTCCCGAAAATTACCAAAATAAAAATTCACATTTTTACAGATAACTGTGAATTTACAGTACTGATTTAAATTTACCACTTTCTTTGCTGGCAACATATGACCTACTTTATTTGCTGTAAAATTACCATATTTGCATTTACAGTGTGGAGGTCAGACATTTAAGCAAGTTAAAATAAAATTAAAACGCATTCTAAAGTTATATTTACCTTTAGATTACTATTTTTTTGCCTGCGGCGCTGTAGATTGTATATGTTATATCACAATAACCAAGCGCCAGCCAAAATCTTTAGTCAAAATCAAATGTATGAGAAAATTGTTATTAAAATAATTTGCTTATAAAGGGTGTTTTATAAAATAATTAAATTTTCAAATTCTAGGCTGTTTGAAAAAAATGTAACCTTGAAATTTCTAAAAAAAATTGCCTGCGGCGCTAAACTAAGTTGCCAGCCATTTAAAGTATAGCTAAAATTTAAAAAAATATATATTTAAAGTAAATATTAAAATATGTTATGCAAATTAAAAAGAAATAGCAAAGACTCGTTTGTTACTTACTCGGAATAAAATCCGTGATAGCAATAATGTAGTCACAGTGACTGGTCAGACTCCTACTAAGATTTTGTATTAAAAGGTTTTAAAAATAATTTTCTTAAATTCTTTTTTTTTTTTTAATTGTGACCTTTAAATTTATAAAAGTTTTGCCTGCGGCCCTAAACTTGATCAATAAATTGAGGTTAGTTGTATCTAGTGTTTTTAAATTTCAGATATATACAGATATATGTATATTAATCTGCTTTGGTATCTATAATTTTAAGGTGTTTGATCCTTAAGATTTATAAAAAAAATGCCTGCGGTGCTGAAAATAAATACCAAACCCAATTATATGGAAAACTTGTATTTAAAATAATTTATAATATAAAATTATTATTTAAATAATATGTTTTAAAAATTCTAAGCTGTTTGGAACATGATTAACAAATGTTCTAAAAGCAAAAATGTTTAATTAAAAGGTTTAATAAAATAATTTGTGTTTCAAAATCTAAGGTGTTAAGAAAATGCGTTTCCTGTAAAATTTAAAAAAAAATCGCCTGCGGCTCTTACTGGTTTTCTATTACATGTGTCTAAGCAATGTAAATACTTTAGATTTCTAAAAAAATCGTCTTTGGTTCTATTTATTTTTATTTTTTTTTACTCGTACATACTCGTTAAATTTTAAGAGTCTTCCTCGGGGTAGTTAAAGTATATAATATTATATACTTATATATTATGTTAAAATTATGTCATAATATGTTTGTAAAATGCGTGACCTTAAACATTTCCATTTCTTTTGCCTGTGGTACTAAACATGATTACCAATAATGTGTAAAAATTTAAGAACATTTAAGAACATTACACAACTTTTCCCACTACAGGTCATGTAAAATTTAAAAATCGACCCACCCCAACATAATATGTTTGTAAAATGCGTGACCTTAAACATTTCCATTTCTTTTGCCTGTGGTACTAAACATGATTACCAATAATGTGTAATAAAATCAATTAATATATTTTACAAAACAATTTGTAAATGCAAATTCTTAGATATCTGAAAAATTCAAACCCTTAAGTTTTTTTAAAAGTTTCGCTTGTGGCACTAAAAAGTAATATATACCTTATTAAAAACATTTGAAAAAAATTAAATTAAGAAAATAGACTCAAAAACTGGTTAAATTTTAAAAAACATTAAAATATAGCACATTTAAAAAAAATGGCTAAGGCGCTTATTTCGTACCACCCTAGGGGCTGAGCCCCCTAGAATGGTTAAGGCCCTGTTTCCATCATAAATTACATATGATGGAAAATGGCATTCACTGTAACTAATTATAATATAATATATACAGGTTATTCAGAAATAAGATCGAGAAATTTAAGAGGTGATTCTAAGTTAAAAAATATGAAAAAAAGTTGCTATAAAGGTTGGTCCGAAAATGAGCCTTAAGGGAGCTAAGGCTCTTAAAAATTATAATAAAAATAAGGTTTTTAATTAATAACTCTTGTACCCTTTAAGCTAGAGCGACGAGCTTTTGAATGTATACTAGTACTAAAAAGGGCAATAAGTTTATGTTAATTTATTTTTTTGAATATATCCAGAGGCGTGCCTAGACGGACAACATATGTTTAAAAAATGCATTTAAGAGGAAGTAACATTTTGTGCTACTAAAAATGTTACTTTTTAAAAGGCTATAACTCCTTTAATATTAAATCTAGGTGTTTTAGTGGAGAATACTTTTTTGCTTAGTTTTAAATAAAGAATCGCTGCATTAAAATTGTATTGGGGCTTTTTTTGTTCCCCATTCAATATGTCCATCTTCGAAGGGCCGCAGCTCCTTTAGGGCTCATTTCCGGACCAAACTTTACAGGAACTTTTTGTCCTATTTTTTAACGTAGAATGACCTCTTAAATCTCTTCTCGAACTTATTTCTGACTTTAGAAATGAATACATAGTTATTGTTTTAAATGGTACACCCCCGTAACATTTGAATGAAATTAGATATAAACTTTAAATTTGGAATATATAAATCACAAAATAAAAATTATCATTTGCCATATTTTTAATTTTGTTTAGGTAAGGTGGCTCCAGGGGGTCTATGGGGAACTGTGTAACTTTTAATTTTTTAATTTTTTTTTTCTTCAAAATGATTCAAATTTTTAATATTTTGTGAATAAATATTAAAAATTTTATGTATGTATTAACTATTTGGAACTTCTTGCGGAAAATTTCCAAAATTAATTTTTCAAAAATACTGAAAATTTTATTAATTTATAGTTACATGGTGAAATAGAGAATTTTAACCTCTTTAAAATGACGTATCACAAGACCTAGGGTGCAATTTAAAATATTATCCCACACTGCCCCCTGGCGCTGCCTTACCGAATAAAAAATTGAAAAACATGACAAATGATAGTTTTGGTTGTGTGATCCTGTTCAAAAGTTCCGGGGGGTGTACCATTTAAAAGAATAAACCTGTATAAGGTTCATAACTGCGCCTTCTCCATAATTGCAAAAAACTTGCCATCGAGACTAAAAAAGGTCCTCATCTCTGATAAAAAGCTTTTGGCAGATAACAGATGACAGATGGTAGATGACAGATGACAAAAAAACTACTTTCGGAGCTAATCGATCGCCTCTTGGACTTAACTATTTGGCCGCCCCGAGAGGCCCATGCTCTTTAGAAGCCACTGCGGTGCTCTGGAGGCGCCGAATATTTTACCTTTATTCGGTAACACCGTTTAAGCTATAGACAATTTTTTGCAAATTAATACATCTATACTTGATTCACATAAGACAAATTACGCGATTTGTCCCGTTATTAGTAAAGCTTTCAATAGTTATTTGAGCTCCTAGTAGAGGTAAGTGAATTTTTCTGTGTGAGGTCGTATTTTGTGGACCGAAGCGGAGCTGAGGTCCATAAACACGACCGAAGACAGAAAAAAACTTACCTACGAGTAGCTCATTAGGTTTTTTTTCACTACCAAGTAGTTAAAATCGTATTCAATTAAAAATACTTTTGACATTTATATGTGTGACAATTCAACAAATCATTTTTTTATGAATCACTCTATAAAATTAGGAATAGTAGTCTTGTGTCTAGATGTACCCCTTAGGTAAGTGTCGTACACTTCGTGTCCTTTAGCGGTAATTCTTTTTTTCTGTCTAGTTATTGATTTCATCTATCACTAAGTGTACTAAGTACTAAGTACTTTCCATTACTGTCGGCTTTTTGATTAAGTAATGTCAACTTACCTAGTTAGTAGTGAGAAAAATAAATTTCATACCAGTGAATACAGACACAACAAGCTACAAGCTTGCCAAAACAAAAGTTTTCAACTAGATTTTGTTTTTGAGCTGCAAATTTTAAACATAACTTTAACTGAAAATACAAAATTTTGAAAATACATTTATTTTTCCTTATAGTAAATTAATTTTTTAAACCAACTTTAATATTTTTGTTAGTTATATCCATATTTAAAGAATAAGATGTTTAATATTTTACAAACTCTAGTATACGCGTATATCAGTAAAACAGTACGCAAGTAAGTCTTGTCGTGTACATAAACTAGCCCCTAGATGGAAATAGTGTATATAATTATATTTAAAACTAAATAAAGTAAGCATTACATTTTGTTTACATTTTGTTTAACCTCGTAGTATTCTACTTAGTTAAGCATCCCACAAGTCCAGGACTTGTGTGGGCTAGTAGTAAAGGGAACCACCGGCTTTAATTGACTTTTGAACCAATTTATAGGGATTGTCCACTTCACTTACGCCTTCGCCAAATTTCAATTATTATTTAACTGAAAAAGGCAAATCGGCGCCGGTGAGAATCGAACTCACGCTATTTTGGGTAGTAAACTCGTCAAGTACGAAGCGGTAGTCCACTACACCAATTCTCCCATAAAAAGCGTTTGCCTTTTTGTCCCTCCTGATGGTCCTCTGACGATAGCCGCATATTAAAAATGTCTTCTTTTTAAATGTTAAGGTTTTTTTTTATCAAATTTAAAGAATATTTAAGTTTGACAATTTATAAGACTTTTATGACATAGTCCCAACTTGAAAATAAATGAAATTCATAGGATTCTTGTTAAATAATTCTTTAAAAAATATGTACATTTTTTAATAAATTTAAAAAATGAAATCATTTTAAATTATTAAATATTTTTAAACCATTTAGCAAAAAATAAAAAATATTTTATTTAAAATTACTGCTAAATACTCAGTTTCTCGAAAAAAAAAGCTAGTAGAAAACTTTTGTTTAAGCACAACTTTAGCTTATTGGGTCTATTATTAACTGGTATAAATTTTATTTTAATAGCTTTAATAATAACATCATAATAGGAGTGATTTCTGTTAAGTGAATCACCATGTAGATAGCTAGAGATAGTTACAGATAGCTATAGATAGCTACATATAGCAGCTTAACATTTAGTTTTATGATAAATTTAATTACTAGCCAAAAATACTATTTTTCTTCAAGCGTACTAAAATGTTCATATTTTATAACTGAACACACTAGTTAGAAGTGATCTATTTTTTTACAGTAAAAAAATAAGTTCATTGTTGTACGCCTTAAAAAAAGTTAGTTAGCAAAACCACCACTGGCGGCAGTACTCTTTGACTTTGATGACAGCCACACTTTAAACTTGTTTGTTTATTATGTAAACAGGTAGTTGACTCGAGATTCTGTGTAAAAACCTTGTGTGAAATTGATTAAAAAGTATTGAAGAAGAATATATGGTTTATACACCTACAAATCTCTCCGAAATTGCAAATGCTACATTAGACAAGGTACCATCGAAATCGCGAAGTGTACGATTTAGCCTACGAAAAAAATTTGAAATGAGTTAAGGAAGGTCTAAGTTTATTTCGAAAGGGTTTCATTGGCCTATTTTAATAAAAAAAACATACTTTATTACTGAGTAAATTAAATTCAAAAATTGATATTTAAAAAAATATATATAGGATGCTTGAAGAAAAAATAGTATGTTTCACTCAGAGGAAAAGTGCTCCGCCTCGCGTCGTCAGTAAATTCTACAGACTAGTAAAAAAAAACTTCACTTTTCCTCTTAGTAAAACAATATACTATTTTTTGTGCCTAATCATTAATTGTAACAGAGTGGTCACCCTGTATATATTGGATATTTATATTTTTATTTTTATGGTTATTGAACGTGACATAGCAGTGTTCTTAACGGGCGGTTTGCTGTTTGTTTTTACAGATGCTAATATTATTAGTATTTGGGAAGCTTGCATTTTGTGTAATTGAGGCGTTTACATAAAAAGGGTGTACATTTTTATTAGACTAATTAATTGGTTAATTCGGTTTTCTTAATTAATAAATATGGGAATATCTTTAATGATGTTGTTTTAGATACTGGCAATAGTTAGGGATTGTTTGTAAAAATGGTTTTTTTTACTTCGAAGCAAAGTCATGAAAATCAATATCAATCAATATGTAGAAGTAGTTTTTTTAATCATTTCGCGTAATTAAATTTAAATTCATTTTCAGTAATTTAAAGTTATTCAGTTTATTTTGATCGAAAACTCCTCAGATATTTACGTTAATAGTTTTATGACTGGTATATCGGCATCTCTGGGAAGGGAAATTTTGCCTGTGTTTAGTTATGGTCAAAAATGGGTTTCGGAAATATGTAGTCGTCTAGTTAAGTTGGGTCTTAAGGGAATTTTAGAATTAACGTAATATGTGAAAATTTAAAGTCGCGAGTATAGAAATATCTGAAGGGTAAAGATACTATGTTAAGCTTAACTTAACTTTCAAATTAAATTATTTTATTGTTTTTTTGTTTTTAACTTTTCAATTTTCTTTCATTAAATTCTTTTAATTGTTGTTTAATCCTTTTGTTTTATTGGTAAGATATATTTTAATTAATTTAAAATATATTTGAAGTTTTTTACCTTTCACATTTCTATATAAAGTTAGTGATATATGGAGTCATCGAAGAAACATCTAAGAAAGTCAGATAAGTATTAAGTAGTAATTAGATTCTTATATTAACATTTGTTATCATAAGATATATGATATTGTGATAATATTATGTAATATTATTACTGGTGGCACGCTACCCAAATAGCAACTATACAGCTATTTGCATTTGATACGCCTCCAAATAATAGTGTGTGGTTCTAAATAAATGTCTTAGATAAATAATATTTTTGGCTATAATTGGGACCAGCACCCTATTACATAATTTATATCTTTTACGCTTGAGTGACCTATGTTTTTTAAAAAGAAAAAAAATACTTTTAAATTTTTATTAGATGGAATACAAAGTACGCTTAAAAAGTAATAAAAATAAACACTAAAAGTCATAAATAAAAGAAAACTTTAAAGTATAAAAGAGGAAAAAGCATTTAAACGACTAGTTTATGTGTTTTTCAACGAATCTTCTTATTTGTCAGAGAAACTGAGGTAATTCTGTGCACCAATTTCATATACATTACGAAAATATATACTGGTTGATTCACAATTATGAGTTACATTTTTGAGTGGGTCCAAAATGCAAAAATTTAGGGGTTCAGAGCTAAAATGAACCAAGTCCATAAAGACGATTTTTTGATCTGCATTGATCAAGAGATATTTCAAAGCACATATTGATACGTACTGTAAGGAACCAAGTCCATGCCTCTGTCTTTGAATGGTAGATGCCACTAGTTCATTAATTAAAAAGAAACTAGTTCATAAATTCAAAATTCATACACTTCATATCCCTTTTCTCGCGTTATTAAAGGATGTAGAGATTTCATGTTTTGGCTACCCCCCCAAATAGGGGGTGTGTTAGGGGGGATAGCCAAAATATAAAATCTCCACAGCCTCTAATAACGCGTGAACCGGGGTATGAAGTGTATGAATTTCGGTACAATTTGCGTTACGTAATACTTGAACGTTCCCTTAAGAACAAACAACTTTAAATGTCAATATCTAGAATAACGGTTTTATGGACTTGGTTCACTTTAGCTTTGAACCCCTCAATTAATAAAGCTATTGTGATCAAATAAAGTTATGTCCAGAAACATTTTTTTTTTATTTTGAGGGATAGAGAGGCCATGGAAAAAATTAAAACGATATTTTTTGTGTAATTTTATTTATATTTTAAGTCGTTTTTAAAATTTTCTTCTATTTTGAATAATAAAAAAAGGATGGCCAAAACAAACATTCAACTTCCCTTTCAAACAACATTTTTTGTCAGGGGCTCGTAGGTTACTACCCCCGGACCCCAATTTCCTCTCTACGGCCCTGCTGAAATTAAATTGAGTTGAATAATATTATAAATATTAAATATTATTATTTAGCAATAAAATTATTTTAACATAATAATATTAATTAAATTTATGATAAAATGAAAATAAATTGGCCTTGTCGTTGTTTTATTAGTTATGTAGCCAGCACATATTATGCTTTAATGTAATTTAATAAAATCGACATGAATAAATCAATCTCAAAATTTAATTTACTAGATTATTTTATTATTACAATTATTTATATATTAATTATAAACCACTTTATTAGCGCATAATAAATTTCATATAATAAATCAAAGTATATAAATTTATAGCTCCACACACAAACCAGCTGAAAAGTTGCAAGCACCTTGTCAAAACACCGGCACTAGGCGATAATTTGAAACTTTATGAAATAGAAAGTTGTGTGAATAGGCAACCATTAATATTTATGGGAGGCATAGCGTAGTTATAGGAGGCATAGCGTAGTGGCTAGCCCGTATATATAGCAAGCCTACTAGCGTGAGGTCGATTCTCACTGGTGCCGATTTTCCTTTTTCAGTTAATTAATAATTGAAATTTGGCGAAGGCGATAAGTGAAACGGACACTCCCTAGAAACTGGTTCGAAAGTCTGTATAAGCCGGTACCAGCACCACGGTGTTTCCCTCTACTACTACCCACACAAGTCCTGGACTTAGGGGATACTTAATTAAGTAGAATAGTACGAGGTTAAACAAACATGTAATTTGCGTGTTGCATAATTTGTTAAAGTTTGAAAGTATTTTAGGCAAAAAAAAAATAATTTCGACTCAGAAAGGTCCAAAACGTCGAGAAATATGAAAAAAAACATGGTAAAAGATTTTGACTTTTCGGTGAAGATTTCAGTACACCGTAGTACTATGTAAATAAAATCTCCTACAAATATTTGGGGTTATGTAACTTCAGATCCAAAACATAACTATTTATTTATAGATATACCTAGGTAACCCAGGTCGTATGGTTTTATAAACCATTAGTTTATATGAAAATATATCTGATTTTAGTTGAAAACTGACAAAAAGTGAGATACTTTCCTTAAATTTTGCAATTTTAGTCAGTTACGTAATTACGTGAGAGACCATATTATTGAGGACATATTTTTTAGAGTTTTATAGGGATGTTATGAAATGGAGATGTTACCTTACCCCTACTAACAATATTTTTAAACAGACCAAAAAAATAAAGAAGGCCGCCTAAGCCGAAAAACATAAATATTTTGGAAATATATTTTTTTTATACTGGAATAAAATTTTAAATATATTTTTTTGTTGAATAAAATTATTATAAGTAGTCAATACTAAATTGGCTGAACAGTTTCCAGTTTTATAAAAATCAGCATGTTTTTAAATTTTAGTAAAAATGATTCTATTTCAGTTTGTTGTCAGTATTTAAATTTGTTATGCAGTAACTACCTGATAAAACAATAAATATACCATTAATTACAATTTGTAGTTGTGGTATATGCTCCAACCATTACTTATAGTAAGAAGAACTATAAAGGAGTGATTACATTTAAATATTTAAAATCAAGCGAATTTGTACAAAATACAAATACAAAAATTTAATTCCGATCTGACGGTGGACCGTGAATTTATATAAAAAAACATCAGCCAGAACGTAGTATCGAACCCGGACCTCCAGTTTCGTACTTTACCGTTTAACTACTTCAGCTTACTTTTTGGTTGCCGTTACGTCATCATTACCTCAATTGAAAACAATTAAGTAGCGGCGTAGTAATTACGTAGATACTACCAAAATTTTAAAATATATAGTTAAATGGAGAATTTTATAAGCTTTAAAATGATGTATTACATGACCCCCATTTCATTAAAAAAAATGTCCGCACATGCACGCCTGCCCATATTTTAAGAGCTAAAAATATCAAATATATGCTAAAAAATAGTTTAAGTTGTCTTATTTAAGAGTTCTAAATTTGAAGTCGATATCTCAACTCGGTCAAAAGTTAAGAGGCGGGGGGTGACTTTTGGACCGATCTGTATAATAAGTGAGATCTACGTAATAACAACTGATGAATGGTAGCGGTTTGGACAGTTATTTAGGTAAAATTCACAAAGAATTCTAGTTGAGTAGTGTCTCTAGTTTAAAAGTTTAAAATAAGATAAATCCTGGTGTAAAACCCAGATAGCGGTAGTTGTAAAAATAATATAAAGTTATGTAGTTTTTTTCAGTATATTAATATAATAAAATTTACTAGTTATATTTGTGTATTAAATATTTTTTACTAAAAACCATTTCAAAGTTGCATTTTAAAGAACTTTATATTAATATATTGTATATAATAGTAGAATTTGTAAGTCTTATAATATATATAGAATATATAAGAATAATTGTTTTTACACCAACCTTATCTATTTATCAATTAAATTTTATGCAGTTTTATATGCATGCAATATTTATAATTTAACCTTTTTCAGAAACGGAAATATTATATTTTATGTGAAATAATTTTAGATTAACTTTACGAGGTAACTTGTAGCGATAGCTAAAGTATTTACTTTTTTGTATAATTTTTTCAATAATTATTAAAACTGAGTTACTTATTTTGACAAAAAAAAACTTAATAATGCAATTCTTTAAATCTTTCTCCTATTCTGAACACAGAAAATATAGATTTTATATAAATTATGTACATTATAGGGCCCAGAATGATTCCCTGTGGTACTCATAAGCTAAAATCTTTGTTGTTTGTTGTAAAATTTATATAATTTTGCTACTTGACTCTTAATAATAAGGTTTAATTAACTTTAACGCATTATTTCTAAAACCCATGTTTTTAGAGATTTTAAAAGTTCTTCATGTCAAACGATTTTTTCAGGTCAATAAAAATACACTGTAAAAAATGAAGGTAATATTAAAGACTAATATTAAGATTAAATTATAAAATTCACTGTACTGTTTTATAAGGAAATTTAACTACATAAATCTTTAAATTTTCCCTATTTTACGATGACTACGTAATATCCTAAAATCAAGTTTGAAAATTACAATATTGTTTTAAAATTACTGTATGAAAAGAACTTTCACTTTCGGGTTTAGACCGTGTTAATGGATTTTCACTTTCCGACGTTTTGTCTCTTACTACTAGAGACTGAAACTGAGTTTCAGATTAATCCCTGAAGATGTCTCTAGTAGTAAGAGACGAAACGTCGGAAAGTGAAAATCCATTAACACGGTCTAAACCCGAAAGTGAAAGTTCTTTATATCTTAATGGCCGTGAAAGCTTAAAATCTAAAATACTGTATGAAATTCGGCAAAATTTTACAATTTTCTTTTAATATTCTAGTACCGATATATCACGATATCCGGTTTTTGAATAGTAGGATATATGTTTTAGAGTGTATCTAAACATTTTTCTCTGTTATTCATATACACTAGGGTGACCCACCAAAATTTCAAATTAAAAAATTTGGAGGTCCCACCCCTTAAATTTGTTTATTGGGGTAAGAGTATCATCCTTGTTTTTTTTTTCAGAATCTAGAGGTCGTTCACAGCCATTTTTTAAAAAGAGATGTTTCTTAAGCTTCTTTAAGTCCGAAGGATTTTTTATTTAAATCTTTTTAACACGGCACGAGATAAAGGAATAGGAAATGGATAACCTAAAAAAAAATCAGAATGTTTTCTTTCAAAATGGTGCAGCTGTGCCCTTTTAAGTTCGAAAATGCACTACATTGCTTCATGGGAGTGTAGCCCAATAGGTCCCCACATAAGAACCACTATATTTTTTTTATTGGATATACAGGGTATCCAGAAAAAAAATAATTGCCTTGTCGTGTTAAAAAGATTTAAATAAAAGTGTTAAAAAAAAATAAATAATCTTAAGAAACATTTTTTTTAAATGGGTGTGAGCCACCTCTAGATTTATTTCAAACATTTTGAAAAAAATCATTGATGATACTCTTACCCCATGGGCCCAATAAACAAATTTAAGGGATAGGACCTCCAAATTTTTCAATTTGAAATTTTGGTGGGTAACCCTAATATACACGGTAGGTTTTAAAACATCTAAATTCGACTAAATACTACACGGAATTTTCTTGCATAATATTGTTGTAGGATGTATATAGGGTAAAAAAATCGAAACCCCGAAATCTGGGAACCCAGTCTATTTTACCCTGTATGTAAATAACCAGTTTATTAAATATATAACACGTTACAATTCCAATATAGTTTATTACAAACCGTAAAGTGCAAAATTGCAAATGATGACAGCCAAACAATAATTCACCGTGAATGTTTAATGAGCCATTAAAAATGATTTTGTATTAACCCCATATGAAATAATCGTCACCGTGCGGTTTGATGAATAAGTGTGTAAATAATTTATGTTATTGAAAATATAATATCTAATAATAGTGGTCTACTATTAATACTATGGTGGGTATATTAAATAATAAGTTTTATCCACGGCCGTTTTTAATAGGCCTATTAATCACAGGTATGTAAAAATAAACCGTTTAAAACTCAAAACGGCCCTGGATAAAGTATAGTATTCTACTCGCGTATAATAGCTATTAATCATTCGGGTGACTAGGCCACTCGCCTATCGGCTCGTGTACCAAAATTCACCCTCATTGATTAATAGCAATTATTATATGCTCGTTGAATAATATATTATTAGCCACGGCTGTGATTAATAGGCTTATTAATCACGGGTCTGTAAAAATAAACCGCTTACAATGTAAAACGACCGTGGATAAAGTATAGAATTCTACTCGCGTATAATAGCTATTAATCATTCGGGTGATTAGGCCACTCACCTGTCGGCTCGTGTCCCAAAATTTACCCTCATTGATTAATAGCAATTATTATACGCTCGTTAAATAATATACTATTTTCTACTACCTAATTAAGTGCGAGCTTACATATTATCTACCGTTGTTAAGGCTTGTTTACCTTAACAACCCATAAAATTAGTGAACTTACTTATTATTGACCGTTGTTAAGCATTGTTTACTGGCGAAGGTAGATATTGAAAAAAAAATAAGAGAACTAGGTACTAAATTTTTTCCACTTGACACGCAAGCTCGAAAAAAGGATTTCATGATTTAAAGACTAAGTTCGTATAGGTACATAATATATTATTTTCTATTTTCTATTTTCTATTTTGCGACCTATAAGAGGTTAGTACTTTTTTTTTCTTTTGGGTTGGCAAGACAGGACGAAAGAATATCGCTTGGCGTTTTCCGTGCAAATGTCAACACCGCTTTTAAGTTTAGTTTGCTACTAGATTGTGTTAATTTTTACAGTGTTAAAATTGTGACTTGGTTACTTGCAGTAAAAAAGAGAAGAGCTGACTATAAAAGATGTCAAAATATCTCCTTGTTCTATGAATTTCAAATATTGTAATTGTAATACCAAAAATCCCTAAATCGGTCATCAATTTAAATGTAAGTTTTTTTTTAATTTTAGAGCAAAATATTAAAATTAGTACAAAGCACTCGTTTCATAACACGTTTTTAGTTCACTAGTACTTTAAAAACTCAATATACAATATGTGAATAGCTCCTTTTGGCTTGAAATATCCCATCTCAACTTAAAGGTCCTTTTCAATAAAAAAATCAAATAATATTAAATATTTTTAATTATATTATGTATGTTATAGTATAAGTTGCAGACCAAGTTTTTATCCGAAAATTCTCAGTTAATAATTAATATATTTTAATAAAAGGTAGGGTTTTAAAAGATAGGTTTTTTTAATGTACAGTTAAAGAGTTGCTTGAGTGGATACCGCCTCTTTTTTTAACTTTTGCTTGTTAAAGCAGAAAAATAAAAAGAAAAAATTAAAAGAACTTTTTTTTATGATTGAAATTACGTAAAATTAATTAATTTTTAAAGTAAAATATATTATATTTAAAACAAAAAATGAGAAAAATTGCATTTTAACCAATCGGAATACATACATATTTTATTGTCTTTTCCATAGTTGCCAAGAAAAACTTTGTAGAGTTTTTTTTTATTCGAAAGAAGGCTTAATGCATAATTTATTACAATTCAGACCGTACACTTCGATTAACAACGATTACCGTTGCACTAAAACAAATTGAGAACATAAAGTCCCATTCAGAAACAGAATAAATATGAATGAATTGGTAATTGTAGCTTTTTTTAATTTACAGGGACTTGCAGCAGTTTTACAAAGGAAATCCTATTTGATTTATTTTTAAAGCAGGAAAGGGTAGGAAGTTTGCTTTTATTTTCATTGTCTTTCTTTTCTCATTGGTATAAAAATACTGCTGCTAAATTGGAGGTGCCAATAAAACAATACTTTCCCCTATATTGCCCTACTACGCTAGAAAGCAGTAACTCCATTTACCGCATAGCAGCGTTTTCAAAATATTACATCAGAGTTGACGTCAAATCGTCGCTAGGCGACAAATTGAGTTACTGCTTTCTATCGTAGTAGAGCAGTATACGTGTTTGTCAAGAAAATATAAAAAAAAAATTATATATATTTTGATAAAAAAAATTAAAAGAAATTTTTTATAAAAAAAAAATAAAAAAACAAACCTTTTACAGCAATATTGTTTCTTGTACTATCAAACAAGCAAGCTATCATAAAAGCATGTTAAAATATTTGTTTTATATATATTTTTTTGTCTAGTTTGGAGGTTTTTACAAAAAAAAGACGAAAATGTAAATTTGGGAAAATTTTTATTTTTTGTTGAAACGATTGTCTTGTGAAGTCTCATACTTCCTTTATTTGTGCTCAATTTTTACTAAATATCAAATAAAGTTATTCAAATCGTACAGTGAATATTTTCAAAACAGGTTCGAATATTGGATATGCGAATATACTGCGTAGTTTATTTTATAAAACATAACTATATTCTATACACAAACATATACTATTCAAACATGTTGTAAAAATATTTGCTGTGAGATTTTTAAATTAATATCTTGCTTGAAAAAACATACCATAATAAATTTTTTACCAAAATATTGAAAGTAGACATTTTGAGTTAATGTACATGTACATGTAATTACATGTAATATGTATTCTCTATGTGCACATAAATACAGAGCGGTCCAAAAGTCACCCCCCCCCCCTCTTAACTTTTGAACCAGTTGAGATATCGACTTCAAATTTGGAACTTATAAATAAGACAACTTACTATCTAGAGAATTTTATAAGCTTTAAAATGATGTATCACACGACCCCCCTTTCCATTTAAAAAAATGTTCCTCCATGCCCCCCTGCCCACATTTTAAGAGCTGAAAATATCAAATATATGCTAAAAGATAGTTTAAGTTGTCTTATTTCAGAGTTCTAAATTTGAAGTCGATATCTCAACTCGTTCAAAAGTTAAAAGGGGGGGTGACTTTTGGACCGCACTGTATAATTAATTTGTGAATTTAAAATACATTACACGAAATTTGCAAGCGCAGTAGAGAGCCGACGCCTACCAGGGTTAGCTAGCGAGTCGGACGGACGGGTAAGGTGAATTGCCTGCGTTTTGAAGCGAGCATAGTGACGTAGTAAGGAGCGGCAATCCGACCCTGCGAATTTGCAAGTCACGCCTACCTCGCTCTTTGCCCTACAAAGAAAACCCTGATCGCTTAAGTGTTTGTTGTTGTAAATCAAATAATTGCACTCGTTTGTAAATACCGAACACGTTTACTTTTTTGTTGTTGTATTCTATGCAATAAATAGTGGTTGGCGTATATACAACTATTTATTGTTGTATACTTTAACCTAATTACTTTAATAATTACGCTAGTGTTCTATCAGTGTAGTCAGTTCCGTTAAATCAAAGCATAAACCAACACTTATAATAGGGGAAAGTAATATTATTAAGTAATTAGAGCTTTTAATTTGCAGGAGTTTTATAAAGGTGGAAATCCTGTTTGATTTATTTTTAAAGCAGGAAAGGGTAGGAAGTTTGCTTTTATTCATTGTCGTCGCCTTAATTACTATCAGGGGATTAAATCTTTTCCCATTAGTATAAAAAAGTATAATAAAATAAAAAATACTGCAGCCAACGAAATAGCGGGTAACATTTTTGGATTGTATCTAAAAGCGTCACTTTTACTTTTATATTTTCAATATACAGGGTGTCCCATTACCTTTCCCACAGTCATTATCTTGAAAACTGTAAGAGATATCAAAAATCTAAAATGATCTATTAGATATAGATATTTTTAGTAAGCTTTCTATTTACGTCATCGGTAAGGTTCTAAAACTCACCCCCTAACCCCCAGCAACCCCAAAAATGGCAATATGGGTCATGTGATGCATTATTTTTATTTTGATTAAAATTCATTTTTTATTTTTAAAATCGGCTAAACCGTTCCGGAGATATCCATTAAAATAATTTCAAAAACTTAAAAAAATAATAGTAATATTGAAAAAATCTTATATTTGAAAAATAAAGGTATCTTAATTATGTTATTGGCCAAATTCTAACATTGAATACATCCATATAACATAAAATGCTCGAAATGACCACCATTTTTAACTATGCACTGTTCAAATCGTGACAATAAATTTCTTCTGCAAGCTGCATATGCCATATACGGGTTAATAGTCTCACAAGCATTAGTAATGCTTGTCTTTAAGTCCTCTAGGTGGTCAGTTGGTTATATTTCGTAAACTATTACTTCCTCATAAAAAAATCTAGTGGCTTGAGGTCAGGACAGCTTGGTGGCCAAGAAATTATTCCCCTGGAAACATGAGGGAATTAATACCACGAGGTAGAAACGTGATGGCAAGCGCTCCCCCTCATGGTATTAATTCCGTCACTCAACATTTAAATAATAATTTTCCAAAAAAATGGATTGGAAACAGGGGAATAATTTCTTGACCACCAAGCTCTCCTGACCTAACGCCACTAGATTTTTTCATGAGAAAGGAATGGTTTACCAAACATAACCAAGTGACCTAGAGGACCTAAAGACACGCATTAATAATGCTTGTGAGATTATTAATCCGGATATGGTTTATGCAGCTTCCAGAAGAAATTTAATGTCACGATTTGAAAAGTGCATAATTAAAAATGGTGGTCATTTCGAGCATTTTATGTCATATAGATGTAGTGAATGTTAAAGTTTGGCCAATAACATAATTAAGATAACTTTATTTTCAAAATATAAGATTTTTTTAATATTACTTTTTTTATTTTTTTGAACCTATTTTAATGGATATCTCCGGAAAGACTTATCCGATTTTAAACTTTCATTACAATGACAGGGTCGAACTAAGAATTTTAAATTATTTCTAATTTTTGGTAAGTTTGTTCAATACATACCTATGCCGAATAAGATTATATGCCCGTACTACCTAATCCGTTAAACAGGCCCGGACTGGGAAAATTTGGCCAAAAGGCAATTCTGTAATTTAGCCACTAATTGGTTATAGGTTACTTCGAGGTAAAATCTGGTGTTAACAGAGATAATCCATAGCCATCATCTGCGCCGATTTGGTCATAATTATTTACTGAAGATTTGATACACATAATTATTTACCGAAGATTTAGTAATAATTCTGCTAATATTTTAATAAAAATTATAGGTAGTTTCTAAATCTAAATCACAAAAGAAAATTGCCCATTTGCAAATGCCATGGCCACCAAGAAATTCCAGTTCAAGTCATATTTTGCTAACTTTTAAAAACTACTACCTAAAAACATGAAATTTGGTATGGGTGCGATTTGGAACAAGATCAATCCACGCATCTGTCAAAATTCCCGTTAAAGGTCATATTTTGATAAGTTTTTAGCACCATCACCTAAATCATGAAATTTGGTCAGAGGGCCTTTGGAACAAGACCAATCTACCCAACTATAAAAATTACAGTTCAAGGTCATATTTTGCTATCTTTTAAACGCTTTGAACTGCAAATTAATTCTCGGCCCCTAAAAAAGGCAAATCGGAGCCAGTGTGAATCGAACTCACGCTAGTAGACTTGTTATGTACAGACGCGGTAGACCACTATACCAATCCTCCCATATCATATAAATATAAGGGTAATTTAAAAATTTCTATGAATTTGCCCTTAAAATATACAATGACAAGGTAATATTAAAGTTTTATCCTACAATTAAATTTTAAAATTACAATTTACAACTTATTTTAAAATTAAGTTAATAAATTACAGGTTAAAGCAACAAAGTTACAGTGTACATGAGACTAAATTTAATAAACCATTTGGTAATAGCTAGTAAATAAGTTAAAATTGCAAACCATATTTACAGACAGATATACAGACATACGAACGGAAATTTTGTTCTATTACTTTCCCATTTTAAAAATTTTCAAGATTTTGGAAAGCCTTGTATTCTTGCAAAAATTTTAAATTTTTTTTAGCGTATTTTTGCGTTTTATGACGTTTTATGTCAAAAACTTCATTTCAAACAAAAAAAAATATCGGTCGATTGTTTTGGGGTGGGGCAAGGGGGGCAAATGGGGTAAATACAATAATTTTTCACAAAAATTTGAAAATTGCTATATAGGGCTTTTTTAGGTTGCTGAAATTAAATATAATAATAATAAATTTTTAACTCCACCCTATGGGGGTGAGGAGGTAAATATTTTTAAATATTTTCATTATTTTCGTCAAAATTTGTATATAGAGGTTTTTGGGGTCGACGAAACTAAATTTGATAATAAAATTGGGAAAAAGATTTTACTGGGCAGTGCATTTTTTTGCCTAATCTTCAAAAAAGCAAGAAAAACATGCAACTTTTTTGCCGAAGTAATATTTAATAATAATTTATGATCTTAACTTCATACTGAAATATAAATTTACGGCCCTGCCGTGGTAAGGACTCCAGGGTGCTTGTTAAGGGTCACTCCGTAACCACGGAGGAATCTCTATACCATACTAGGAGCGTCTGGAGATACATAAAACATGAACGCCTCGTTAGGAGATTCTGCAATTATAGGCCAGGAAGCAGGGTAAAAACAATAGAAGAAACCGCTACCAACAAAACAAAACTTAACTAAACTAAAAACCATTATAGTGAATATTTCGAAACCAAGCTGTGAAGATATGTAATGCTACGCATTCCATTATATACTATTCAACGGAAATAGTTTATTGCATTTTCCTAAATACTTAAAAAAAAATAATTAAAAAAAAAATAAATAATTAAAAAAAAAATTAAAAAAATAATATTTCAAAATTTGTCCTTTTTTTTAATTTTCTTTTTGCGAAAAACGAAAACATTAAAAAAAATGAAAATGATAGTTTTATAATTTTTTTAAAAAGTTTAATTCCCCATAACTTTTTTTGTTTTTGTGGGATTACTTTCAAAATTAGTAGAATTGATCCTTATAATAAAAGTAATTTTGCCTAAAAAAGTTTTTCGTTAATCTTAATTTTCTTTCACCTTTTTTTTAAGTTTAACCCCCATAACTGTTTTGTTTTTAGGGGGATTCATTTTAAAAACAATAGAGATCTTCCCCTCATAGAACTTGATTTTCTCTGAAAATTTTGAGTCGATCGGATTATTCGTTCTTGAGTTATCGTGTCTAGAAAAAACGTGACACCGGACTACCGTATAATACTATTCTAGCCCCACGCGTTGTGAATAGTATGATAAAACAAATAACAAAAATAACATGTCTGAGAAAATAAAAATTAAAAAAATGTCAAAAAAAGTCAGAAAACAGCAAATGGTAATACTGTATACCTCCCTTTGCCCCTCCCCCACCCGGTCTTATCTAAAAATAGTCTCATTCAATTTATTATCTAAAAGCGTTCTTAAGTTATTATGGTCTGATTGTTTTTAGGCTAAGCTGACGTACAAACTCACAGACTTTTTCTTACTCAGTCTTCGGTTGGTATTGTTTTTAGTTAAGAAACGGAGAAGTCACTTTTATTTATCTATGGTCGATTGACTAACATTTCTGCTGTAAAAGGTTAAAATAGTTTTTTTTTAGATAAAATTAATTTATTTTTTTTTAACTTTTATGACTTCAGTACTGTCCGACCACATAACCTTGGATAGCGGGGCATCAGTAAGTGGAAAGAAGTGTCTTGCATGTGAATGGTGTTCTGTGACCTTTCCTAGCATACTACGACCCTAACACTGGTCTATAAAAAAACAAAAAAATCTAGGGTGCACCCTACACCCTACACCCGGGTGTGGGGTTGACGTAATTGCAGTTTTTTTGAAAATCGGTTAACATTTCAGGGTGCACCTAGCAAAATAGTGGGCGCCTTTGTTTTAATTATATGCTTTTCGTTATCGCTTGTAAATTGGGCTTTTTTAAAGGAGACTTATTAACTTTTTGTCGTTTCCAAAGCTTTAGAGTTCTACAGTTCTTCCTCAGACGAATCCAAAAAAGTTCAATTTTTGGGCTCGTGTAACCGATCTCTAATAAAAACCGGGATTTACTCGAAATCTACGTGGTAGAAAGTATTTTAAATTGAAAATTCGGTTTCAGCACACAAAAATACCTGATAGGTTTAGTCCTTGGAGAAGAAAAGTTTTTTTTTGTAGACATAGCGCAACGTTGCAGATATAAAAACTCCTTAAACTGGCCAAGGTTATGTGGTCGGTATATTTTATGCTAAAAGTAAACTCCTGGTCTATAAAACATGCCACGGCTTTTAATTTAGTTAAAGTTAGCTAAGGGAGAAGCAATGCAGACTCACTAATGTAGAAATATCGCAGTTTCTAAACGTCAGAATATCATAAGTTATATAGGTATACTAGATAGTATCTAGTAAAGAAACAAAAAATAAAGAAAAATAAATTGCAAAATATTATTTACTTACGACAGGAAAGTATCTTGTTTGTCAGTTACCGAAAGTTTACAGTAAATATATCATAATATGTTATATGGCTTTCCCATATTAAAATTTTTCTAAATTTCGGAAAGCCTTGTATTAGTTTCAATTTTTTTTACGTATTCTTGCGTTTTATGACATTTTATGTCGATATAAATCAATTTCCAGCAAAAAAAAATTTTCAGTCTATCGGTCGATCGGTCTGTCCGGGAAATTTTGGGTACACGATAACTTAAGAACACTTGAAGCTAGAGACTTGAAATTCGGCATACAGGTATGTTACCGAAAATTCTTTCTCGAGATTGTTTATATCCCGGAACATACTTTAATTAATTATTTTAATAAAGAATTTTGACATGACAATGCACGATTTGGCAACATTGCACCTAACGATGGTTCGTGTCAAGTGTCATGTCATGTCAGAACAAGAATATCTTCTACTGTGGGCCAAGGGCTGTATATTGTGATGTGTAAACTCCGCTTGACAGTAAAATTAAAATGTTTTGTTAATTTTTAAGGATTTAACGTGTATTGCACTTATCAGACTAGTTTTTCAGTAAGATTATCAAGTTGTTTTTGAGCTATATATTTATACTAATACTATTTTAAAGCAATCGAGCAGCTCCAACGTAGTATAGTAACATAGAGCATGCAGTCCCATGAGACAGTTTGACCCCAGACCCAGACCCAGTTAGTAATTTAATGTGGTTTTCAGTGTGATAAATACCTTTATTTTCATGAAAAAGTTTTAAGAGACTTTTAAGCTGTAGTGTTAAATACATTTAATTAATATTGTACAGTGTTTTTATTATAAATTCCATTTGGTATGTTGATATTCAGATAAACAAAAAAACGTAATTTTTTTAAGATAAGAAATGGGCATTTAGAATTTTAGCATTGTTGTCACGTTTACAATAACACAAAAATTGTTAACTAATTTTTAATAAAAAATAAACTTAGTTAACTGTTTTCATATTTTTTTTTTTCATTATTTTGCACTTCTTTAAACAAAAACATATTTTTCTAATTTAGCACAAAACTCACCTTTAAAACGATATCCTTCTTTGCGTATGTTATCTAAATTCTAAATATTTTTTTACGATACTTTGATGTGTAGGAAACATTTTAAAAGCGGAGTCTCACTCGTGTAGCGAAACATATTTAAATGAATAATAAAATAACTACCCTATTTAAAAATATATTTATTCATGTGTAACAGAATTCAAATTATAACGAGAAGCGTCAAGTTAAATAAAATTTAGGTAAGGCACATAATTCACATAAATAAGTGAAAGAAAACCGGAAAAACTAAAGAATATTATTACCTGGTTTAAAGTTTTTGGATATTTTCGGGAAATTTTTTTAAAAATATATAAAAAAAAATATATTTTTTTATTTTTCTATTTTCCAAATAAGAAGAAGATTAAAATAAGTTTAGCCCTACATCTACAGTAATACATATATATACACTGATAATTCGTTAGAGTTCCATTTCCTCCGTGGAAGAGATAAGTTGTCTGCGGCGCGATTTCTGATTTATTTAACGGCGTTGAGTCCCAGCCTGACTATTTTATGTTAAATGTGTTTGTAATGAAAATAAAATACTTCTAAAACGATTATATACATTAGAGTGGGTCAAAAAAAACTACTATTTTTTTTTACTTTATACTCGGTTGCTAGAAAATTCTCACCAAATATGAGCTCTTAATTTTGATAAAAAGGTTCTCCGCTTTACAATTTTCCATTTTTTCCTCAGTATTAGAAACAAAAATTCATATCTCTTTGACAAATTTTCGTTAAAAAGTATCTCTCCTCATATTTTTGTAGGAAATCGAACGCTCTACAAAAAAAGTCTCTTACAATTTTTTCGTAAACCTCACCGTTTAAAAGATATCAAAAGTTAAAGTTTGATTATTTTAGGAGACATTTCTGTTTTTCTTTTGAATTTTATAACTCGCTTACAAAAAATTGTTATGAATTGCGCAATTCATAGTTTTGTAGGAAATTAACTGCTCTACAAAAATAGTCTCTTATGATTTGTCGATTAAATTATGCGTTTAAAAGATATTCATCGTCACACTTCAATGCTTACTAATTTTAATAGTTTTTGATGAATAATTTGAAAAATTTCAATTTAATTTATGAGTTTCACGAAAATTTATACAAATTTAAGCGAGTTATAAAATTCATAAGCAAAACAGAAATGTCTCTTAAAATAATCAAATTTTAACCTTTGGTATCTTTTAAACGGTGAGGTTAACGAAAAAATTGTAAGAGACTTTTTTTGTAGAGCGTTTAATTTCCTACAATAATATGAGGAGAGATACTTTTTAACGAACAGTTGTCAAATAGATATGAATTTTTGTTTCTAATACTGAGGAAAAAATGGAAAATTGTAAAGCGGAGAACCTTTTTATCAAAATTAAGAGCTCATATTTCGTGAGAATTTTCTAAAGGTGTCTAGCAACCGATTTTTTAGAGTATAAAGTAAAAAAAAATAGTCGTTTTTTTTTGACCCACCCTAATATACATATATTTAAATTAATTTTATAATTGAAATTTGATGTTGGTGATGTACTTTTATAACGCAAAAGCGGCTTAGCGTGCCAAACGTATACCACAGGGTGATATTTTGATAATTAAAGCCAAGTTATGTAAATATTATTCTGATGGTAAAATAATATTCACAGAACTGTTGGAAAGTTGGTTACACTTGCACAACTAGCTCAGCAGAGAGATTCTTACTTTTGGGGTTGTCATATGTGGGATTTTTATATATAATTAATTTTGGACTTAAAACTATATTTATCAAAATAAGTAAAGTTTAGGAAAAATGTTTATATCATATGAAAGTTTGGGTTATATTAAAACAAATTAAATTTAGATTGACATATGAGTTTATATTAAATAAATTGAATATTTTCGTAAGATTACAAAAATTGACAGTTAAATGTTTCTTTAAAAATGTTCATGAGTAATGATTATGCAAAATTTAAATTGTGACAAAATATGGGTATTTTATGAAAAATGGCAAATCTTCATAAAACACAGATACTTAAATTAATAATAATAAAAATGTTTACGACCTGAATTATAATCCTTGGATCCAATTCTGAGATTTTCCGATGATAAACCATGAACTGACGGAGCAAAATTTGTCAACCAGTGTACGCTTAAATATGACAAAATTCCATAAATATTCTCCAATTCTGGTTTCCAGCTTCAAAACATGCAATATTACGTATTCATCTGCTTTTGACGGCAAAGGATGATTAAAATATATACGGATTTCCAAAAAGATTATGATTTCCTTGTCTTGATAAACTAGATGATTTCTCGCTAAATTTGATGTATATTTCTTGAAAATATATTTACTACTCATCAAAGGATGTATTAAAAATAGTTATTTCCATTAAAAAACGTTGGATGAATGATATTTGTTTGTAAAAATTAAAGAAAAGTATTTCCTTTTTTTACTACGCCATTTTGAAATACATGTGGTTGCGGTGAAATTTCAAAAAGTAGTACATTAAAAATGCTGATACTAAGAATACTAAAAAGTATAAAACTAATAAAAACCGAATAAACTGAATAAAACTTTAAAAACCGGCCTGAAAAAGAATAAAACATTCATTTACTATATTTTCAATTAAAACAATTAAAATTCAATTACCTTAAGGTTGTATATCGGCCATCAGTAATTTAACCCCAAACACACGTGCGTTGAGATATGTTTAAAATTTGACTGAGAGAAAACGCAGTACGAATTTTAGCTTGTAGCGCACGCATGACGTCACTCCTTTAAAGAGGGCGCTTAAAAATATAAATCTCAAATTCCAACAATTATACTTTATTTTGTTATTATAATTGAACCAATATGTTATTAATTATAAAACAAACATGTACAATTAATAAAATACAATTAATAATTGGTTTCTTAATTAATTTCAATTATTAACAAAATAGCGAGCCCTGTAAATATCGGTAAATGTAGTAAACTAGTAGAACTTCGATTTTAGTTTAATAGAAAATACCTAGATGGCAGTTATTTCTATTTTCATAAAATACAATTAATTAATTACCAAAAGTATCTAATAATTATAAATTAACGAAAATACTCGACAAACTGTAAGAATTTCATAATAATTGTAATCACAACTTTAATTAAACAAAAATATTTCATACGATACAAAAGATTTCCTGAATTACCGACATTAGGATTTTGACAATCAACCAAAACATTGAATATTTTATTGAATGAAATTTTAAAGTATTTTTACATGAAAATGATGTGTTTATCAAAGAAAACAACGTACTAGTCCAATAAAATGAATTCAAAGGAATTACTTAAAATGTATACAAAATTGTGCAAATTTTTGAGGTTATAAAAAAACAAAACATTTCTGAAAAATGTTAATTTTACTAAGGAAAAGTGATTCAAACATTATAATAAGGTAAGCTTTTATTAATAAACGGATAATTAACTGTTCTTTCATATTAATAAGCCATGTCAACAAATAAATTCAACATAAATCATATTTAACATATATCGGATAGACTAAGTTATACGACAAATTAAAAAAACAAAGTAACAGTCCCACAGCACTGTTACACGTCAGTTGAACGTGAAAAAAAAAACAATAAAAAAAATGACTGAAACCCATATAGATCATAGTAATCTAAAAATATTTTTTTTCTTTTGTTTTACATTCTCTTAGATCAAATTATCTAAAAGAATATAAGATTCTTTTCATTCTTTTAAGTTATGCCAGGATTATAATATGGCTTTAACGATTTTACGTGCCAATTACCCAAATTCTTATTATTCTCATCCACCAAATTATATACTAACGGTGACAATTTTTTCTTAACCACACATTTAATAAATTTAGGGGCTAATTTAGCATTAAATCCTTTACTACTATCGGACAAAATTTTATTTTCTTTATAGACTATGTCTCCTTCATTAAAAGATAAAGGTCTTCTACGTAAATTATAATGAATTTTATATTTATCATAAGCAGAATTTAATTTTAATTTAACTTTCTTATACAAATCAGATAATTTCTCAAGTTCCTTAGCATAATAAGTAGGTTCAGAAGTTAATAATTGATCATCAGTTATAGTACCATAAAAATCACCACTTATTGGAACAACTCTACCAAAGGTAAGAAAATTAGGGGTGTATCCTGAAGATTCATGCTGAGCAGATCTAATAGCATACGCAATTTTATGTATATTTTCATCCCAATTATTTTGATTACCTTTTAATAAGGACCTAATAGCTGTTACAATAGTTCTGTTAGTTCGTTCACAAAAATTAGTACTTGGAGAGTACAAACTGGAATACCAAATCTTGACATTGTATTTTGACATAAAATCTTTAAATAACTTGCTAACAAAATAAGAAGCATTGTCAGTAATTAAAATTTGAGGAGCACCAAAAATAAGAAATATATTATTTTCTAAATATTTTATAATACCCTGAGAAGTTACGTTTCGCATGGTATGTACAAAAACTGACTTTGTGAACCAATCACAAACAACTAAAACATATTTCATACCTGATTTAGAAGTCGGATAATTACCTAAAATATCAATTGAAATCATTTGAAAAGGATAATCTATGTTTTTACATTTCCCCATTAGACCTGGTGTCTTTTTCGGTGAGGATTTACAAGTGTTACATATTTCACAACTTGCAACATAATTTTTAATAAAACGACGCATTTTTGGAAAGTAATAACGTTCGGTAACTTTACAAAAAGTTTTGAAAAATCCTAAATGTCCTGCATAAGGTGAATCATGACATTGTTTTAAAATTTCTGTTCTATTTTCTATAGGTACTACAATTTTCCAATTTGACAAGTTTGTATTGATATCTAATTTATTTTCTACAAATTTTAATAAAACATCACCTTCTACTTTAAAAAGAGGGTAATTTTCTGGATTTGAATTTACATTTGATAACATTTTTGAATACCACGAATTTTGAACATTTAAAGATAATATTTCTGAGTTACTTAATGGATTTCTACTAAGAAAATCAGCTAAATTATTCAATTTACCAGGGATGTGGTGTATTTCATAATCGTAAGATGAAAGTTTAATTGACCATCGTGCTAAACGACCGCGTAAATCTTTTAAATTTGACAACCATTTCAATGAAGCATGATCAGTATAAATGTGTATTTTAGTTCCTTCACAGTATCCTCTGAATTTTTCTAACGAAAATAAAATTGAAAGTAATTCACGCTCAGTTACAGTATAATTAGCTTCGCAACTAGTTAAAGTTCTACTGGCATAAGCAATAGGATGCATTTTATTATCAAATTGTTGACATAATGCTCCGCTAATTCCGAGATTACTAGCATCGGAAAAAATACAAAAAGATTTTGTGAAATCCGGGGAAGCTAAAATAGGGGCACTAATTAAATTTTGCTTTAATTGTTCAAAACACTTTTCGGCTTCTATAGTCCAAAGTATTTTTTGATTTTTTGTTTTACCTTTTGTAAGAGAAGTAATAGGCGCAGAATAATCGGAAAAGTTACTAATAAAACGTCGATACCATGAGAGCATTGCAACAAAACTCCGTATACCTGTGACAGTTTCTGGTTTTTTAATATTTAAAATAGCTTGAACTTTAGAATCATCTACACGCAAACCCTTTGAATCTACGATATATCCCAAATAAGCTAGACTTGATCTACAAAATTTACTTTTAGGAAAATTAATGGTTAACCCAGCCTTTTTTAACCTTTCGAAAACTTCTTTTAAAACTTTAACATGAAGTTCAAAAGTTGGGGTAGCAATAATTATATCATCAATATAACAAAATACGTATGGCTTTAAAGATTCATCGAAAATTTTATCCATTAATCTTTGTTGAACTTTCGGACTAATTTTTAAACCTTGAGGCATTACTAAAAATTCGAATAAACCACGATTAGGTACAGTAAAAGCACTTTTCTCACGAGAATCTGGATCTAAATTAATTTGGAAAAAAGCTGAACGCAAATCTAATGAAGATAAAAAACAAGCATCTCTTAATTGATTTAATATTTGATCAATATATGGAAGTGGATAAGCATCATCTTTTATAAGTTTATTTAAACGTCTAAAATCTACAACTGTTCTAAATTCACCGTTTTTCTTTTTTACTAATAACATATTTGAATTCCAAGCGGATGAACTAGGTTGTATAACTTTTAATTTTAATAATTTGTCTACTTCCTGATTCATGTGAACCTGCATAGCCGGAGACAATGGATAATTACGTTCTTTAAAAGGAGGTGCATCTCCAGTATCTATTTTGACAGATATGAGATCGGTTTTACCTAATTGTTCTGTATCTAAAGTTTTATAAAGATCAATGATTGAATTTATTTCTGATTTTTGACTAACATTTAAAGAATCATATTCTGAAATAACGTTAATTGAATTTAAATTTGTTTCTTTGTGAAGCATACTATAAGAATTGGTTTTAAAATCACATTTAAGACCTATTATTTTACAAAAATCCATACCAAGATAAATTGAATGATTAACAGAAGGAACGACTATTGCCTTTACATTTTTTATAGAATCTCCAATATTTATGGGTAAATTTAAATATCCTAGAACTTTTTGATTACTACCATCAGCAGTTGTAACACTTAAATGAGTATCTAAAGGTTGTATTAAATTATACAAAAAAGGAAGTTTTTCTAAACAAGAGCCACCTACGATTGTAGCATTTGCACCTGTATCTAAAAGAGAATTTATTGTATGTCCATAAACTTCAATAGGAATAAATGATCTGTTATCATGAAGTTCTTTAACAAATTGAGCTGATAAAACTTTACTATTTTTACTAAAATTATTTTGATTGGTATCAGAAGTTAAACTAACATTATTATTATTTTTGAAATTTAAATTACTATTATTATTTTGAATAATATTTGAACTAGAAGTATTTAACAGAAAATCTTTAACTAACTTTAGCCAACGTTTAAACTCTAATTTTTCGGCTTTTTTGAAAACAGAAGCACTACTGCCGATTATAGAACTCCCTCTGACTCGTTTTTTGACCTCAAGGCTTTATGATTGTTAGGGCAATTATCACTAATTACATTTTGGTAACCGCACTTGAAACAAAAACGCTTCCTAGGTTTTCTACATTCTTGAAATCTATGTCCTAACATTTGACAGTTCCAACAGACACCACGACTTTGCAGTTCTTCTATAGAAATAGCTTCTAAATTAAGTTCTGATTGATCCAAAGCTTTATCAATATTTTCTGGAGAATTATCTTCAAAAGTTAATAAATCATTATTTTCATTATTTGTATTTATATTTAATTCATGAATTTTATTTTTTGTAAATGATTTTTTATAAGATAAATCTGGATTTATAGCTGTACTATTAAATACTGGATTTTGAAATTTACGTGAAATTTGTCTAGCATCTTCTAAACGCTTTGCATAAACTTTTAATTGATCTAAATTTTGAATATCAAACATTGCTAATTGTACTTGGTAAAATGGTTGAAAATTCCGCATTATAATATGTAACTTTTGAGAAATAGAGGGGGGATTAATTAAACGGGCAAAATAATTTTCCATACAGGAAATATAGACAATAATTTTTTCATCAGAACCCTGAGTTCGACTTCTTATTTCTTCCCATAACATAAGTTCATAATCTACTGGTAAAAAATCTGTTTTCAATCTTTGAACTAACTCATCCCAGTTTGATACTTGATTTCTGATTGCTCTATAATATATTAACCCTTGATCTTTAAATAATTCTATGGCACTTCTAAATAAAATATCTTTACTAACGTTTCTACTAAAACAAAGTTCTTCGATCCTTTCTAGAAATAAATTTAAATTACTAGATTGGCCATCAAAATAAACATTCCATTTAGAAATTTGAAAATTATATGGTAAAGAACTGGAGGAATATAAATTAGTACTTAGACTATTCGGAACAAGACTAGATTGAATAGGAACACTAGGCATTTGTCTATTCGAAAATTGACTATTACTAGAAAAAGGTTGATTACTAAAATTCTGATTAAAATTTTGATTATTTAAATTCTGATTAAAATTCTGATTATTAAAATTCTGATTATTTAACTGATGTGTTGGTTGATTAGAAATTATTGGTATATAATTTTGTGAATTGTGATTATTTGAACTAAAACCATTGTGATTATTTACTGGATTCGGATTTACTTGTATATTAGTACTATGATGCGCATTTATTTGATTATTGTGATCTATATGACTATTGTGATCAGTATAATTTACATGACTACTTAAATGTTGATCTATTTGCGAAACAACTGGACTATTAACAAAATTTGGACTATTTGGTTGACTAACAAATTGAATTGAAGGTTGATTTTGGTTACTTAAAGTTGGAGAATTATTTACTAAAGGTGAATTATTTGCAGTTCGATTAACCTCTTGAGTATTTTGATTTACTAAAGGTTCTTGAATTGAAATTTGATTTGAATCGTTAAGAATTTGTAATGTTCGAGTTAAAATAGTTACGTCATGATTATGCGTTGCTGTGCTATCTGGGTTTTCAAAGAATTCTACTAAATCTCGAAAAACTTGACCCGTAGTTTTTGTAATAAAATCGGAAATAATTGACTTTAAGATTTCTATAGCCTCATTCTTTTTAAGAATGTGATCAGGAGTGTGAACAACTAATCTTTTTACTCTAAAAGTTAAATGTATGAGTTTAGTTTCTACTTTCTTAAAATTTAAACGTGTATCTCTATAAGTTTCTATATATTCTTTCAATAAGATTAATTTTTCGAAAATTACATCAAATTCAGGATCGATCAATAAAGTGGAAGGCATACCTATAATCCGATTCTCAGATTTTTCAGCATCTAGATAGACTCGTAGCATTGCACATTTCTTAGCATTGGTGATATCAGTACGCTGACCTCGTATGAACAGTTCATAGTCTATTTCATCAGAAAATAGCAGATCTGGCTCCATTTCTTACTAAAAATACAGAATACAAATTGAATTAATAAAAGTAATATAATTAAAGTGATATATTTTTTTTGAGTAATCCTGGTTGAAAGAAAATGCAAAAATCTTTAAAGATTTATAATATAAAAAAAACCAAGACTTTAACTCAAAGTTAAATGTCTTCTCACTTTTTCCCACAAAAAATTAAGAAAAAAAAAAATTAAACTGAAAAATGTGAAAAGTTTTTAAATTTTAAAATATCTATGTGAACCTAAAAAAATTTAATGTAGCAAAAATATTTTTCTTTATTTTTTTTTCTTCTGCACGAAAACAAAGGTTTTCGACGCCTCTTCCGCAAAGCAGATCCTGGGCAACAGGATAACAAAATTTTTTTTATTCTGAAAGTTTTATATATTTTTTTTTAAGTTATGCACGAAAACAAAGTTTCGACGCCTCTTCTGCAAAGCAGATCCTGGGCAACAGGATAACAAAAAATTTTATTCCTTTTCTCAAAATGAAAAAAAAAACCCAAACAAAAATATTTTTTTTCAACAACCAAAATTGCTAAAAAAAAACAAATAAACCTAAGCTAAAGTTTACGTATAAACTTTTGTGTAGGAATGATCAGTTCCAAAAAATACAAACACAAATTATTTTAAGGAATAATCCAAAAAATAACTACAGGACAACGTTAATTATCAAAAAAGTTTTACTGTTTCTTGGGATTAGGAGTGATCAAACCTAAAAACCAAAAAAAACAGGCATCAAATTTCAACTATATCTCAAACACACAAAAAAACAATGTGTGTGAATCTAAACAAATATACTAGATTGCTCAAATTAAACAGCACTTGTATAAAATTACTGATTTTTCACGCAAAAAAAGTGACCTTTTGTCAAAGTTAATCTAACATTATCTTACACCGTGCTCAAATACACTGGCACCGAATGCAAAAAAAACCGTAGTATGTGCACACTAAAAATATCTCCCTGATTATTTTCCCCGTATAACATCAGTATACAGCCAGAAAAAAACCAAAAGCAGGCACCAATTACCACAAAAAATTAGGCTTTTAACTTGACAAAATTAAAATCAGAAATATTACACAAATCTAAGCATAAAAAAATGATCAGATTCTGTTTTTAGGTTAAATATATATTTTTTCAAATATCCCACTTTCATACGTTTATTTTTCCTAACAAAATTAAAAAAAGATAGAATTTTGAGCGCCAGAAAAATAAAGTTCACAAAAAAAATATTTTTCATAAAAATTTGCAAGTTTACAAAATTTTACAAAAAACACCAAAAAAAAATCCAAAATTAATAAATGACAATATTTGACAAAACTATCAAAAATATCAAAAAAAGGGAGGGGTTCACCCAAAAACTTCAAATGACAATTTATGACAGCTGTGGCAAATTATGACAAACGGCGAAAAAATGACAAAATTATGACAAAAAAAAATGACACTTGTCAATTGTAAAACGTGACACAATTGTGACAAAAAAATGACAAAATTAAAACAAGGGCGCCAATTGTATAACGCACGGGGCGCCAATTGTATAACGTGACAAAAA
>OY294047.1:16149188-16206617 GCA_958510825.1 Brachypterus glaber | reverse complement strand
GGGTTCCTGAGTTTTCATGTATTTATTTTAACCAGGGGTGTGCGAAACGGGAGGGGCCTTTCAGTTTTTGTCTCAAAACTTTTTTCTGTCTTTTTTGTAATTTTATTGAAATATGATTCCTTACGTCAAAATACATCAAAAAAGTTACTCTTATTGTATTACTGTAGGATTAACAATTTTCGAGAAAAATTAATTTTTAGGTAAAATTTCACGTTTCGAGGACGAAAAAATAAATACTAAAATGTTGGAAACCAAAATTTTAATGATGCAGGTTTATTGTGTATCAAACCTAAGAAAAAAAGTTTCTATACATGTAGTCGAAAAATGGCCTTTAACCCGGCGTCTGACACGTGGGGTGTCACAAAACCCCAGAGTCCAAATATTACTCCGTAACTATTTTATTTTCGCGCCAAGCGAAGACAGCGCCTCAGTACCTTTCAATCGCTTTTTACTTTGCACAGTGTAGCATGAACGGCAGTATAAATATTGAAGCATTAGAGGCCACGTCTTTTTGAAGTCGCCTGGGGTTTCTGACACCCCACGTGTCATAATAAGTAACATTTATTTTCCTACAACCTAGCTAGTAGTTAGTGCCTATTTTCTACCCGTTGCCTATGACAATGGTTGAAAAGTGAAAATTAGTTGATTTTTTATATCTGCTGTCAGAAAATGAGTAAACGTGAAACACATAACCTTAAATTGACAAATTAATATTTTAAGACAATTTTTGCGTCTTTGGATGTTTAGGTCGTAGAAAAAATAGTATACAGACCTCGACGCAAACTATTTCGGTGGACTTCGAAAGATTTTTTACTCGGCTGCGCCTCATAAAAAAATAAGCACTTTCCTTGCACTGAAAACTAGGTTCGCGTACTCGGTGCGTAATATACTATTATCTTCCTGTTTCTCCTGTATTTTTCAGTCATATTACGATTACTTAAAGTAATTTATTTTGAACACTACCTATAATATTTAAAAGTTTATAATTTATGTATTCATTTAGATCTTTGTTTGGCAATTTTAAATGTTTTTTTTTTTAGTTAATAGAAAACAAAAAGCTTTCCTATTTTTTTTTAAATTTGATTTTTGTTAACCGATTAAAAATAAACATATATGTATTTAAGATTTTTTAAATTATTTTTAGGTTAATATGTTGTATAACTCGAATATTTTACTACATTTTATATAAAATTTATTAAATAAAGCAAAAACGGTCCCATTTATTGTTGGGGTTTATTACACCCCACCTGTCGTTACTTGTAAACTAAACCACCTGTCCGACGCCGAGTTAAAGCTACTATGGCCCTTTAAAAATGGTGCATCTTAGGAGACTATAGCTCCCTTAGGATTGATTTTTGGAAGTACCTGTATATGAGATTTTTTTCTTAGTTTTTAATGTGCATTCGCGTTGCTTCATTGAAATCTTGGTTTTTAACATTTTAGTATTTAATTTTCGTCCTCGAACCGTGAAATTTCACCTTCAGATTAATTGGTTTGGACTCCTACAGTGTTAAACAGGAGTACCTTTTTTATGTATTTTGACCTGAGGAATCATTTTCAAAAAATAAATTACAAAAAAAATACACATACAAAAGTTTGGGACAAAAAACTTCTAAGGCCCCCCTCATTTCGCACACCCCTGGTTAAAGTAAGTACATGAAAATAACATACGAAGATGTACCCTATTAGGATTAGTTCACGTGAAAAACCTAGTTGCTATATCTAAAAGGGTTCCTGAGTTATTAAATCTCTGTGTTATGTTAAAGAAAATCTTACTAATTACTCGCAGCAACACTTGACATACATGAAAATAGTACTCGTTTAGCTGAAAATATCAGATTACCAAAACATAGACTTGAGAGTAGTAAGCTTGGTTTTAACTACTCCGGACCAACTTTTTTTAATAAAATGCCAAAAGAAATTTAGTAACCTTCCCCTAAAGCAGTTTAGGATTAAAATTAAAGAGTTTTAAATATTATTATTAGTATTATTATTATTATTATTATTATTATATTAATATAAGAGTTGAGGTACTTAAACCTATTAAACTCAAGATCGAACATATAAACAGAATGTAGAATTTACAATATTGTAGTGTTCAAAAACAATCAATTAAGAAAATTGTCCAAACGTTTTTTAAATGTGTTAATCGATGGTGCATCAACTACAGATTGTGGAAGTGAATTCCAGGGATGAAAAATGTGATTAAACCGGTATGATTTTCTGCTGCTTGTACGGCAAAGCTCTTGTTTTAATTTATATGTGTGTCCTCTTAAGCGACGGTCGGTATTTAAGTAAACAGATGACTTAAGTCCTTTGAGAAATTGTTGTGAACTAGTCTATATGCCATTATAAGCGATCCCCGCTTAAGCCTGTCATTTTGCAATGGCAAATCAAAAATGTTTAGACGTTCCTCGTGTGAAGGCCGATTTCTTCCATATGGTAATCTTGTTGCTTTACGCTGGACATCTTCAATACGATTTTTATCGCGCACATAAATTTGGGAACCAGACAGAAGAACCGAATTCCAAACTCGGACGAATATACGTCTTATAAAGATTTTTAGTAGTTATGACTGAAGGCTTGGAGAAAACCTTTTTAAACATAAAGAGTTTTTGCTTGGACTTATTACAAATAGAGTTTATGTGAGGTGACCACGATAAATCACTAGATATTAAAATACCCAAATCAGTATGTTGGTCCACTTTGGAAAGGGGCACATTATTTATGTAATAGTTTAACTTGGCTGTGTATAATATGCATTTTATCTATTTATTTATTTTAGCTTATGTTTTGATTTTCAAATCTATTTTAATATTTTTTTTGTATAATTTGACATGTGTAAACCTAGTATCACGAATAAATTACTATATTACTATATACAGTGCGGTCCAAAAGTCACCCCCCCCCTTTAACTTTTGAACGAGTTGAGATATCGACTTCAAGTTTAGAACTCTTAAATAAGACAACTTAAACTATCTTTTAGCATATATTTGATATTTTCAGCTCTTAAAATGTGGGCAGGGGGACATGGGGGGACATTTTTTTTAAATAGAAAGGGGGGTCGTGTGATACATAATTTTAAAGCTTATAAAATTCTCTATTTAAACTAACATTTTTAAATTTTTTAAAAATGTTTTTTAAGGTTTTGATTTTTCAATTTTTTGTGCTAAAACATTCGATTTTTTAAGTTTTTTTTATAAATTTTTATTTATGTCAACTAAAATTAGTTTAAAAGTATAATTAACATTTTTTTATGATGAAATTAGGCATTTTTAAAAAATTATTTGTTTTTTTTTTTAGAGAAATTTTGACATTAATACCCATTTTCAACTCCATTTTAAACCCATTTTTTTTTTTATTTAAAAATATGGAGTTAAATGGAGAATTTTATAAGCTTTAAAATGAAGTATTACACGACCCCTCTTTCCATTTAAAAAAATGTGCCCCCATGCCCCCCTGCCCACATTTTAAGAGCTGAAAGTATTAAATATATGCTGAAAGATAGTTTAAGTTGTCTTATTTAAAAGTTCCAAATTTGAAGTCGATATCTCAACTGGTTCAAAAGTTAAGAGGGGGGGGGGGTGACTTTTGGACCGCTCTGTATATTACTATATTACTAAAAAAATAAAAACCGAATTTTTTAGCCACTTTCAAAGGGCTGACGCATTTTTAGACATGTTTATAGGACTTTTTGTCATATTTTATGATGTAGAATCACACCTTTAAATTTCGGACCTTATTTCAAATAAACCGTATATATAAAAAGTCACATAACCCCAAATTATAAAACGAGCCTTTTGGTGCTAAGCAAGCTAACCTAAAAAATTTTGACATGGTCTTGGGTAAAATTAATTGTTTTTTCACGTTGGCAGCCTTGGTGCAACATACCTATAAATGGCAGGTTTTTTGCAATTTCAAGTGAAGTCACATTATGTGACTCACTATTATCGAGTTATATTTTGAAGAAAATAATAAACCTTTTTTTTAAGAAAAGGATAATTTTGCGTAGGTACTTGTTTCATAAATAACTACAATGGATGTGATAATTTCATTAAATGTCTATTCATTCATGTAGGTTGTAACGAGGTTTGAGCCAATTTGCAATATTTAATTATGCTTCAATAGGATGTAATGATATATGTGGAGCAAACATGCAAAAACCGATAAATCCACTTTTTGCATATTTTGACCTTAATATAGATTTTTACTAAGCCAGTTTTAGGATTTTTAGTTTTTTTTTGGGATTATTCTGTACTAATATCTCAAAATTGGATAACATGGATTTATCGGTTTTTGCCACATATCGACACTCCCATGCAACAAGGATGTAACTCAAGTTAGACCCATTTTGAGTTATATTCAAGGTAAATACGTTGAAAAAACACACACATGGTGGTACTACTCAGATTTCTCCTTAGGCCATTTTAACCAAAAGTTTGCCTAAAAACACTAAAGTAAGAAATTCTAAACTTGAATATTATCAGAAACAAACAATAAATAAACAATAAATACATATACAGTTAAATATATAATTTTATAAGCTTTCAAATGATGTATCATATGGCTTCCTTTTCTACTTCAATCAGTTTCCCACCCTTAAATAACAAAAAAATATATTTTAAAAATTTAGCTGTCGTGAAAAATGACAATATATGAGTTACGGCTTTGTTGCTTGGGGGTATCGATATGTAAGCAAAGTCATTAAGTGATATTCCATAACACAAGGTAATTTAATGCGTGTTTTGTTATGATATACATATATGTATATGTATATGTATATATAGATATTTTTCGTTATTTTTTTTTAAAGATATGTATTTAAAAAAAAAACGAGAACTTCATAAGTATACTTGAGTGGTTTATATAGAGCTGTCTAAAAGACATCCCCCCTCTTAACTTTTGAACCTTTTGAGATATTTACTTCAAATTTAGAACTCTTAAATAAGACAACTTAAACTATCTTTTAGCATATATTTGATACTTTCAGCTCTTAAAATATTGGCAGGGGGACATTTTTTTAAACGGAAAGTTTGATACAACATTTTAAAGCAAATAAAATTTTCTATTGGACTGTTTATTCTTTAATTTTTTAAATTTTTTTGTTAATTTTTATTTATGTCAATTAAAATTTAGAAGTATAATTTACGTTTTTTCATCAAGAAATTAGTCTTTTTTAATTTTTTTTTTTGATTTTTTTACAGAAATTTCGACAAAAATACCCATTTTCAACTCTATTTTAAACTAAAACAAAATATTTAAAGAAATTAAAAAATATATAGTTAAATGGAGAATTTCATAAGCTTTAAAATGATATATCACACGAACCACCTCACCCCATGCCCCTCTGCTCATATTTTAAGAGCTGAAAGTATCAAATATATGCTAAAAAATAGTTTAAGTTGTCTTATTTAACTTCTAAATTTGAAGTCGATATCTCAAGTCGTTCAAAACCTATATGTATGAATGTATATAAACCACGTGTACAGTATAAGTACCAAATGCTGTTAGTTATCGCCTACCTCTCGCGATAACGATACTTATCGTTCCACCGTAAAAGTTGAATATTTCAGCCATCTAATATTAGTTAAATGAATTTGACTCAAATGTCACATTTAAAAAGAACATGTCAAAAATTAATAAAATGCATATGCAGCCTGTTCCAGAACTCGCGTACCAAAATTTGAGGGTATATTAAAAACCCTCTGGACTGGAAAATATGAAAAAAATTTCAAAAAAAATCCATCTTCGTTCAATTCAAAAATAAGAACGCTTTAAGTGGACCAATACTGTTGCTGATTATAAATTACCATTAAAGGTTCAAGTTGTAGCTATGGAAGCAAATTTAATTATTGCAGGTACATATTCTGTAGGTTGACATGGTGATTAATGTGACATAAATATTTATTAATGTCATAAAAAAATATCAAAACTTTCATGATGTTTACTTCAGAAGAGTATTGCGAAATGCTAATTTTATATGGCGAGTGTGGCCGGAGTGCTTCAGCTACAACTGTAGAATATTTTATTCGTTTTCCCAATAGAGAAAATCCTAGCAGAAATGTTATTTTAAGATTGGTGCAAAGGGCAAGAAATTCTGGAAATTTAACTCCAAACAAAAAAGAGATTGGAGGCGCTCCGCGAACCGCAAGAACTGTTGATAATGAAGAAGCTGTCATTCAGGCTTTTGAAGAAGAACCTGAAACAAGCCTTAGTATCGTGGCTAGAAATCTTGATATGTCCAAGACTTCTGTTCAGCGAATTCTAAAAGATGAAAAAATGCATCCCTTTCATTACACTCGAGTACAATGCTTGACACCGGAGGACTATTCTTTACGAGTCGAATTTTGCACATGGCTGTTGCAGAAACATCAAGAAAATGAAAACTTTGTAAAAAGCATTCTTTTTACGGATGAGTCTGGGTTTCAAAGAGATGGTTTTTTTAATTCAAGGAATTCTCATGTTTGGGGACAGGAAAATCCCCATGCCTTCAGGCAAGGAAATCCCCAACGAAGGTTTTCCTTGAATATTTGGGCCGGAATATTGGGAGATGCTATAGTAAGTTATTTTGAGAAATAAACCACCATAAAATGCTTAAAATATTTGTTTTTAGGTTGGACCCCATGAGTTTCCTGGCAGATTGAATGGCGAAACCTACACTAACTTCTTAAGGGATGAAGTGGAAAATCTTATTGATGACATCCCACTTCAAAGGTTGGCAAATGTGGATAACATCTGGTTTCAACATGATGGCTGTCCAGTGCATTTCTCAGAAACGGCAAGAAGCCAACTCGACATCAGTTTTCCAAACAGTTGGATATGCCGTGGGGGTCCCAGAAGGTGGCCTCCTAGATCCCCTGATCTCACTCCAATGGACTTTTAAATCAATTAAAAGATCTGAGTTTCTAATAAAAAAAACACTACATTCAGCGCGCTGAATGGAGTTGCAGCGGCAGTTTGTTGCTGCCGTCTAAGACGGGTATCATAAAACCACCGTTGGATGGAGTGACCCTATAAAAATAGAATATTTGATAGCCTCTGTCGGTTTTGTCAAAATATAATAACCTAAAAAGATTCTAAAGTTGAAAGTCTTAAACAATGCACGAGTCAACCATTAAAATGCAACCATAGTTACTAATAAGTAGGGAAAAACTAATTTTTAGGTAATTTAACATCAGCAACAGGATTGGTCAGATTAAATAGCTTCCTTTTTAATTAGTATTGAAGATGGATTTTTTTTTAATTTTTTTCATATTTTCCAGAGGGTTTTTAATATATCCTCAAATTTCGGTACGCGAGTTCTGGAACAGGCTGTATCTTCATAAAATGATAATTTGCTGCATATATGTGACCATTATAAGAGGCTTTTATCTTTTTAAATCGTATCGCAAGCAGTAATTGCTTTAACATTGTTCTATTTTTATAGCAGACATAAAAATATGAACTCCTGGCAGTTGCACTAAGTACCTAATTAGGCTTATAGTAAGTACGGATATATCTGACTAATACGAGGGGTAATTTAAAACAAGGCAAAAAGGCCAGAGCTGCTGTTAGTAGGACCTGAGTGCTAAAAATCAATTTTAATAGTCTTTATATATTTTGCTTTCCCATTTTTACTTTGCACAAAGAAAGTATTGTGATAGAAAAAAAAGCATACATTTTTTTACCTAAATCATATTATTTTTTTCCTGAAACGTCGAGAAAAACCAAAATAAGCAAAAAAAATATATCCGTCTGTCTGTGGGTCTGTCTGTCTGACGGTCTGTCTGTCTGTCTGGTTGTCTGTCGGTCTGTCTATCTATCTGTCTGTCTGTTCGTCAGTCTGTCTGTATCCATGACAACTTAGGAACGCTTGGAGCTAGCGACTTGAAATTTGGTATGCAGATGTTTTTTATATTATCTTCTACAAGTTCGTTTTTGAGCAAAATCGGTTTTAGGAAAGGGAGAAAATGTTTGCTTTTTTTCCATCACGATACTTTCTTCAGAAAGTAAAAATGGGAAAGCAAAATATATAAAGACTATTAAAATCGATTTTTAGCACTCGGGTCCTACTAACAGCAGCGCTGGCCTTTTTTGCCTTCTTTTAAATTACCCCTCGTATTAGTCAGATACTACCATACTTACTATAAGCCTAATTAGGTACTTAGTGCAACTGCCAGGAGTTCATATTTTTATATCTGCTATAAAAATAGGATGATTTTGAAGCAATTTCTGCCTGCTATAGGATTTTAAAAGATAAAAGCCTTTTATAATGGGCTAATATATGATGCATAATGCATATTAAAGAATATATTTGCATTTTAAAAATCATTAAATTCTAAAATTAAATAATGACGTTTGTGTCAAATATTTTTATCTGATTTTAGGTGGCTTGAGCATTCGACTGTCTCTGACTGTACGAGAGTTATCGCTCTCGCTTCGGTCTCGTTACGGGCGAGAGGCCTCACGTTATCGTTACAACGATACGATATTTTTTCACCTCTCGCTATCGTTCTGTTCAGCGATAACGAGACGATAGCGAGACGATAGGCCTTAGGCGGCAACACTATTTCTAATAACTAAAATATGCTATTCTTTTTTCGAAATACAGCCTGTTCCAGAACTCGCGTACCGAAATTTAAGAGGTGATTCTACATCCAAAAATATGAAAAAAAGTTTCTATAAAGGTTGGTCCGGAAATGAGCCCTAAGGGAGCTACGGCCCTTCGAAGATGACGTATTGAATGGGGAACAAAAAAAAGCACCAATAAAATTTTAATGCTGCAGGGTGATTCTTTATTTAAAACTGAGCAAAAAAGTATTATACACCAAAACACCTAAATTTAATATTAAAGGAGTAATAGCCTTTTAAAAAGTAACGTTTCTGGTGGCACAAAATGTTACTTCCTCTTAATTGCATTTTTTTTTGATAACGGTTGCTCCTACAGTGTTATACTATATGATATTTTATATGTATTTTTACTCTAGAAATCTATATTTTTTACAACAAATCCAAAAAACATACACATAGAAAAGTTTGGGGCAAAAATGTTTTAAGCCTCATATATTTTTTCCGTCTGGGCACGCCTCTGGATAAATTAAAAAAATAAATTAACATAAACTTATTGCCCTTATTAATACTAGTATACATGCAAAAGCTCGCCGCTCTAGCTTAAACGGTACCCGAGTTATTAATTAAAAACCTTATTTTTATTACAATTTTAAAGGGCCCTAGATCCCTTAGGGCTCATTTCCGGACCAACCTTTATAGGAACTTTTTTTATATTTTTGGATCTAGAATCACCTCTTAAATTTTGGCATGCCAGTTATGGATCACCCTGTAGATTGTGTTAAGCGTATAAATTCTTATTTTTGCTAAATAGTTATAACTTAAAATGGAACCTATTGATTTAGTTTTATTGGTTTGTTTAGTTTATGTGTTCCAATAGCTTGTCTCTTCCTTATTTTCATATACGAGAATTGTACAATTAGAGAACGGGACTTCAGAAAGAGCATACTATTTAAATCTTTTGAATTAATTAAAACGATTTAGAAAAACTCTTTTTTTTGTATGGACAAAAGGAGAATTCTTATAGTCTGTTCAATGATTTTTTTCAGTGTAGAAAAGCAATGACGGGATCCGAAATCAATTTAACATGGATCATGTTAGGAATGTAGGTCCCTTTATTGTCGTCTTTTAAGACGCGCATATTGTACTCCGTGCAAGCCAATCAAAGAAGGGGCAAAACACAATGCACTCAGTGTGCAAACATAGTGAGAATGCTTTAGCATACGTGTACTTTCTTAGGGTGTAATGATTATGAACTATTTTTTTTTCTAGTCTATAAGCCGTTAAGCTTGTTTTTCAGCAGGTAAGGTTATAAAGACCACTTTACACGGAGCAATTTTTACGCAAGTTTGATGCTATGCAAGTTCGCTGCCAGATATAGCATGAGGACAATTGGACATTGATTTGCCTTTTCACTGAGCAAGTTGTACGCAAGTTTGGTGCTATATATTGCAAGGTAAACAGTGCTGCCAACCAGACAATTTTGACGTGTCTGCGTTTGTTGATAAAAACATAACCTTGCATTTGCTTTTTTTAAGGAAGTTTTTTAGTTAGACAGATCGACCTATTATTAATAATAATAATTATTAACATGTGCAGTTGCAACTATATTAGTAAAATGAAATCGATTTGGTACTTTTTTTCCAGGTTGGTACCACGCAAATAACCATAAAATTTGAGTGAAAATCGCCGAAAAATAGAACATGTTCTAAATAATTTGATGGCACGAAAATGGCCTCAAACTTGCCTGAAGGCATGGGCAGTGACTGAATCATTCTTGCAACAAACTTGCATAGCATCAAACTTGCGCACAAATTGCTCCGTCTTAAGTGGCTTTTACACAGCCACACAAAAAGAAAAATATTTCCGGCATTTTTACGGTAACCATTCTAGTCCTATATATTTTGAGGAGCTGAATCAGAATTTAAGGTCAGATAGCAACTTATCCGATTTTTTTTGGAGATAACCTCATAATGCTAATTTGACCTCAAATTTAGATTCAGCGCCTCAAAATACAAAGGATTACAATGGTCTCCAAAAAAATTCTTGACCTTTTTTTGTGTGCATACAAGTGTGACCACAAAAAGAAAAAATTTTTTTCGGAGACCATTGTATTCCTATGTATTTTGAGGCGCTGAATCTGAATTTGAGGTCAAAATACTACCTTATCCGATTAGTTTTCGAGATAATATTATATGCTATTTTGACCTCAAATTCAGATTCAGCGCCTCAAAATAACTAATATTACAATGGCCCCCAAAAATTTTCTTGACCTTTTTTATGAGGCTACAAGTGCGACCACAAATCTGCCCACAGGGCATTAAAATGGTGCAAATTTTTTTTATTTTTCACCTATTAATTATTTACTTAGAATACCTTAGAAACGGTTGCTATAAATATCATCATAACCTAGGAAGTATTAGCAGGCGATAAAGTTCATAATACCCGGTAATTTTCATAATTCCCGGTAATTTTAATATAATTTTAATAAATAAAGAAAACATTGAACAACCTTTATTGTTATTATTGTTTGTTGTTGTTTGTTTAATCATTTAACGTCGTTTTTCGCTGCTATGGTCTAATTGACGGGACCGCCATCTTTACGTGCCCTCCGAAGCACGGTCCTCAACAGAACTCGCATCCACCCTGAAATGTGTTTACAGTTTCACCTGCAACCCACATTACAGTTAGTCATCGTAGTTCCATCTACCGACTATTTACACCACTATACATCCATGCTCTATGTGGGGCTCGAACCCACAATCTCAGTGTTCGCAGCCGGGCGCACTACCAACTGCGCCACCGAGATCGGCATTTGTTATTATTAACTATGGTTAATGTACAATCTCATCCCTTCTTAGGCCACCAAAAACATCTATTACAAGTATTACTTTATGTAGCAGGAAGGTATCGCTCGGCGCCTTTCTGATAATTTATTTATTTATTTAGTTATTCAGTTTAAACTCGTTTTGGGACCTTATTACAGGTATTTTTTTCACCTTCCAAAACTTTTATATTTCAGGAACATATCCCTTTAATTTAACTTTTAAAATGCTATTAATTGACAATATGTTAAAATATTAATGTTTTCCTTTAACTTATATCAGACTTCATCTCGGAATATTTTGTCCAAAGGCTCTTTGGGGTATATTTTCGATTTTATTTTTATGTTATATGTTTATATTTTGTATTAATTTGTATTTTAAATATTCTATTTATTTATTTTTCTGACTAAAATAAAGTAAAAGTAATTAAAAATCGTTATTACTAATGCGCAAAAAGTTTACATACCTGAAAGTAAGCTATCATTACTGTTTCAGTCGAGGTTTCAGTTATCAAGTTAATTTAGCTTTTACTTTCCATTGTAGAAAATTTTCATACTGGCCAAAGGCCCTCGGGCTAGTATAGTTGCTTTTGCCTTCCGGGCATTATAGTCTACCTAACCCTTAATTTGGTAATGTGTAGTATATAATAGATGAATTTTAGGATAACAAAAATAGTTATTTACAGTACAAGTGAGGTAAGTAGGATATTATTCACGAAAAAAAAGTTGACTTATGAGGCTCCTGGGTCGAGTGGGTTAATTTTTGAGTGAATAATGTTACTTACCCCACGTGTGCTTTACAACATTTCAATATAATGTCATTTTTCGGTGATTAGAAATTTCATAACAAAACTTGTTTACAGGATGATTAAAACGTCATTTTCATTGATTAAAATGTCAATTGTAAACTAACATTAATAGTAGGTATTGTATAAAAATTATTTGATAAAAAAAAATTATTTGGCAATGTCAGTTATGATACAAGTCAGTATTAAGTCACGTGACTTATTTTTAATATTTTTTTTTTCATAAATGTTTACCATTGATGTATCTAAATTTCCCCTTAAAAGATTTTTTATATACTTCATCCCAAAGAGTGTTTGCCAAATTAAGGGTTAACGCCCTTGGTACATAAATAACTATAATGCTAGTAACTTTTTGTTAAACTACTATAGGTGAATTTTTGTGAGGTAATCGCGAGTAACTTGGTAATGGAAATATGTATTATGATATCTGTTTAACCTAGCGGTTATACGACAAAAATTTACCTTGTGTGTATCACAAATCGTCTTGTAAATTTCAGGACGTCGTATCTCAAAAAAGACAACTTTACAGGAATGAGAAATAACTCTTTTTCGCATTATTCATAGGTTGAAAATGTACTTTTTTAATATAAACTTAATACATTTTTAATGATTAACTTACCTTAAGTCATTTTATTGTGTATAAAATAAATAAATACAAATAAAAACCTAATGTTTATAGATACGACATTTTGATGCTCAAAATTAATAATTTTAAGATACGAGCTTTGAAACATTATTAGCGGAACGCACCTCTTGCATCGCATGCGCAGTGTTATTCAAACTGTCATTTTGCCAAGGTTGATTCAAACACCGATCAGGGTATCTATTCTTGGGCTCGAGAGAACGTGAACAATTTTCGTAGGAAGGGAACTGATCACACCATATCAAAGTTCCCCAAAGTTAAAAAATGCTATTCTTGAAGAGCAGGGAGCGTGATGGGATCTCTGCAGCCGGCTGCAGCGTTGCCAAGTATTTTAGCTGATTTTAACCAATCAGATTATGCAACACGAGTTTGCGTGCGCAGGCTGTCATTATTTTCATTATTTGTAAACAAGTTGCTGGGGTTTAAATATTTGTTTAATTAATATATAGAAGTATAATATATTATCAGCAAAAAAATCCTTCTAAATTTTCACCATTTGGTCTTCCGCATCTTGCAGATCTCCCAAAAGGGCAACAGCACCCACAATTTCCAAATCATCCATCGTTATATTATTATTATCATAATATGTATAATAATTTATAAATATAAAAAATCTTTTATTAATTACGATTAACTATTATAAAACAAAACGGTATTCAAATTAACAACACAAAAGCAAAGCAAAAATAGGGTTATGTTCGAATGCGCGCGACTAACTTATATGTCAAAATTTCCGTGAACGACCGCTTCTCACGATCTCGAGTAGTAGAAGTAAAGTTCCTCAATTTTCGTGCGAAGTGAAGTTCAAGAATAAGTAGTTTTGCGTTTCGAGAGAAAGTATATGCAACCCGAACTACCTTTCTCCCGGGAATGCGTTCTCTCGAGCCCGAGAATACATACCCAGCTGTGAAATGCTGGCGGTCGTAAAACAATTCATCACCCCAGTATTCATTTGTCTTATCTCCAAAAATCCCCTAGTAAAAATCTTAAAAAGTCCAAAAATAGAGATATGGCAAACCAATACTGGTGACGAAATATTAGTAGTTTGTTTATACTGTCAGTACTGTCAGATGGTCGTTTGTTACTGTTCATTTTTCGACTTCTACTGTGTTTTAATTGTTTTTTTTTGCTGCATTTGTTTATAACTTTAAACCTAACCTGTATTGTTGCTTTATGAAGAGCAAAGGGTCAATCCCTGGGTATCTATTCTCGGGCTCGAGAGAACGTGAACAATTTTCGTAGGAAGGGAACTGATCATATCATATAAAAGTTCCCCAAAGTTAAAAAATGCTATTCTTGAACATTAGTGAGCGTGATGGGATCTCTGCAGCCGGCTGCAGCGTTGCCAAGTATTTTAGCGGATTTTAACCAATCAGATTATGCGAAACGAGTTTGCGTGCGCAGGCTGTAATTATTTTCATTATTTGTAAACAAGTTTCTGTGGTTTGAATAATTTTTATAATTAATATCTAAAAATTAATGTATAAGAAATGAGAATAAAAACAGAAAAAGATCTGCGCCCACCAGTAGCCAACAAAAAAAAATAAGAAATGAGAATAAAAACAGAAAAAGATCTGCGCCCACCAGCAGTCAACAAAAAAAAAATACTTTAAAATTTTATTCAGCACAACCCTCTTGTCAATAGTGGGCTGTTTAGCCCTGAATTCACTATGGCCCTAGCCAACACTTCCCGTTATTCGTTCTCCATTTGATCTTCCGCATCTTGCAGATCTCCTAAAAGGGAAACAGCCCCCACAATTTCCAAATCGTCCATCGTTATATTATTATTATTATTATTATTATATGTATAATAATGTATAATAATTTATAAATATAAAAAATCTTTTATTAATTACGATTAACTATTATAAAACAAAACGGTATTCAAATTAACAACACAAAACCAAAGCAAAAATAGGGTTATGTTCTAATGCGCGCGACTAACTTATATGTCAAAAATTTCCCGGAACGACCGCTTCTCACGATCCCGAGTAGTAGAAGTAAAGTTCCTCAATTTTCGTGCGAAGTGAAGTTCAAGAATAAGTAGTTTTGCGTTTCGAGAGAAAGAATATGCAACCCACACTACCTTTCTCCCGGGAATGCGTTCTCTCGATCCCGAGAATACATACCCAGCTGATCGGTGGATTCATAGAACAAAATATATATGCAAAAGGTGCGTTCCAAGTCAGTTAACTAGATTTAAGAGATACGAGGTTTTAAAATTTATTAATCTGTAATCATCTAAGATACGACGTTACTATTTTGCTTATATTTTTGTTATTTAAAAAAAAAATAGCAGGTGAAACTTATTTTTTAGATGTAAATTAATAATATAAAGCGTTTAAATCCAAAATCTCAAAATCGAAAAATTGAGATACGATGTCCTGAAATTTACAAGACGAAATATGACATTCCCAAGCTACTCTAGAATTCTCTAAAGGGGACGCCCAAAATTCTAATTTTCTAATTATATCTATCTTATATTTTTTTTAAGTTACTAAGACAAATTTTTTGCATTTAAGGGAATATAATTATAATTATATACCATTAAATACAAATAATAATATTATTAGTTAAAATAATTCCCAAAGAGTAAATTGAGTTTAAAAGTATACAGGGTGATTCAGAAATAAGTTACAAAATTTTAAGGAGCTAGGTCCAAAAATATGAAAAAAAGTTCCTATAAAGGTTGGTCCTTCTTAATTGAGCATCTGAAAAGTAGTTTTTATTTAATATCTCTGGAACCCTATAAGCCACAGTAACGATTTTTTGCACATGCTTTAACATTGATAAAAGTTATCATTAATGTAATTTTTATTTTGGTAATTTTGAAAAATGGGGGGAGGTCACTTTTTTGCCCCAAACTTTTTTATCTCAAATTTTTTTGAAATTTTCCCAATAACTTTTAATTAATTTTTAATTAAAAATGTATAAAAAATGTACTCTTTATGTAACACCGTAGGGCAAACCATTTTCGATAAAATTGCAATTAAAGAGGCAATTTCATATTCTGAACATCAAAAAAAAAAAAGAACTAAAAAATGCACCAATAAAAATACTGCAGAGCTATTCTACATCAAAAACTATAAAAAAAAGTTTCCATACACAAATATCTAAAAATCGCTTTTAAGGGAGCTACGGTCCCTTGAAAAGTTTTCACTTAAAACTGATTTACGAACCTAGATGTATAGGAGCTTTTTTTCTTAGTTTTTAATGCAAAATCGCTCCGTAGCTACGTACTACGCGTAGTATTGAATTTTTTATGGGTGCATTTTTTAGTTCCGATTTTTAATGCTTAACGTGAAAATGCCTTTTAACTGCAATTTTCTCGAAAATGGTTGGCCCTACGGTGTTACCTAAAGAGCACCTTTTTTATGTATTTTTAATCAAAGAATATTTTATTGAGAAAATATCAAAAAATCAACAGATAAAAAAGTTTGGGGCAAAAAGATGACATCGCCCCGCCTTTTTCCCCTGGTTAAAATTATTAAATAAAAATAACATAAAAGGATAGCCTTTAGCAATATTAAGGCTTGTTCAAAATTCGTTACTGTGGTTCATAGGGTCCCAGAGATATTAAACTACTACTACTTTTCAGATGTACCCTTAGGAGGGTCGTAGTTCCCTTAGGGCTCATTTTCGGACCAACCTTTATAGGAACTTTTTTTCATATATTTTGACCTAGAATCACCCCTTAAAACTTATTTCTGAATCACCCAGTTTAAACATTAAAAACTATGAAAAATTCCTACTGATATCAATCAATAAATCAATCAATTTACGTATTATGCTTAGCAAGCATTAATTAGTGGTCCAACTTTAAGGTCATTTGAAAACCAAAACTATTTTTTTAATATTCATTATACTTAAACATATTTTTTAGTTTAAAATCACGCCTTAAAGTATTGTGACCCATTTCTAAATTACCTGTGTGTAAAACATTAAAAAGAATAAAAGCATTTTTATGTGCCTTTTTTCTATGATTACATAATTTACATAGAGCCACAACAAAGCTCCTACTAATGGAAAATGCTTTTAAGCTAAAAAATTGTTTTTTCTATTATTTAAAGCCAAAGTATTTTAAACTTTTACAGTTATAATGTGAGCCTAATTTATAAACCATATGTCATTTTTATAGAAATTAAAAGAATGAACAAAATAAAATTCAAACAAAATATGTAGGTATCTCAAAAATTCCAAATATTTTTTTTTCATGATTTTAACCCTCCACTAGTGGCGCCTATTTAATGACGTGAGTGGTGGCCCCGGTCTCAGAAACCGGGTTATCACAAAATGGTCATAATGGCATTTTTAACCAATTGTTATAAAATATTTGTAAAGAGGTGTTAGCAAAAAGTATATTTAACACGTTAACTGTCCCGGTAAGGATTTTTTGTCCCCTACGTTCAGACGTTTTTTTGCAATATTTTAGTTTTAATTACGGTTTTCTGTGTAAAAAAATCTGTACCATTTTTTCAGTGTCTGAGTGCATGTTTATATATTACTCATGAACGTATTAGCATATTTTTTATTCATACGTCCATGAATTACACTGGTTGACAAATCTGAAGATTTCTCTAACTGAGATTCCAGACATAGGTTTAAACTAATTTTGGGTCGCTGAATCCAAATCCGAAGGCCGTTTGTCTCCATCACCCTCAGATTTTTTTATATCATAAAAAAAGTTAAAATTAGGGAAATCGATTTTGTGTAATTAGAAGAAAATGCTTTGACTTAAGTTAAGTTATTTATTCCCCTACTTACCCAAAAATACAATTGTGTGTATATCAGAGGAGTGCGTTCTAAAGTGCTTATGTAATATATTTCTCCAACAAAATTTATGTTTAAGAATTTTACAATTTCGATAAAAAATTATTATTGATTAATTTTACTTAAAAAACATATTGGATCTTTTGATCAAAGGTCAATAGTTTTCGAGAAAAATAGATTTAAACATATCTCTGCAAGTTCCACTAAGAAAAAAACTGCTGCCAACAAGATAATACTTTCTTCTATAGGTCTAGGTTTATTTATAACTATTGACCTTTGATCAAAAGATCCAATATGTTTTTTACGTAAAATTAATCAATAAATAATAATTTTTTATCGAAATTGTAAAATTCTTCATACACACAATTGTATTTTTGAGTAAGTAGGGGAATAAATAACTTATATTACCACTATTAACCGTACTTAATTTTAATGTGATAAGTCAAAGCATTTTCTTGTAATTACACAAAATCGATTTTCCTAATTTTAACTTTTTTATGATATAAAAAAATCTGAGGGTGATGGAGACAAACGGCCTTCGGATTTGGATTCAGAGACCGAAAATTAGTATAAACCTATTTATGGAATCTCAGTTAGAGAAATCTTCAGATTTGTCGACCAGTGTTATGTATGCCTCATAGACGTGTGGGAACACATATCATGAATCATATGTGATTCATGAGCTCTCGCTGCAAAATAGCACATGGTTTTAACTAACCCGGTCCCTGATACCACTACTGGAGGGTTAAAAGTAATCACTTTTTCATACTTTTTGCTTTATAGCTTCTGAAATATAACAACTTAGAACAGGTTAAAAAAAAATATTCCGCGTTATATGTATATCTGTGGCTTGGTTTTAAAGGGCCAGTGTCACTTTTTCCGTATTTTGAGTTATACCACCTAACTAATTTTTTTTCAGATCTATATAACCAAAAAAAGCCAATGTCAGTGCTTGTGAGATAAATGTAGATGTTAAGCGATAAGGGCAGACGTGTGTGACACATGTGTGTGACACACGGTGTGTCATCAATAAACATTTCGGTTAAACCGCTAAAACGCCCGATGTTTGACTCAGTGTTTCCGTTCAAAATTTTTGACATTGGTCTTTTTAGGACTAAGCTACTGATATAATTTAAAAACGTACGTCCGTCGTTCTTCTGTCCATATATCAGGTTTTTTATCTGTATGATAACTCAAGATGGAATAATCTAATCCACCTTTTCGAAATTTTCAAAAAAAAATCAATCTTGGTAAGGACACGAAGCTTATTGAAATTAAAATAAAAAATGAACCGACTTCTATGTCTCTAAAAAGTAAAAAATAAAAAATACTTAAATCGGTGCCAATTTCCTAAATTAATTACTAACAATTATTTTTTTTATTATTTTATTATTGTTTGCTGTAAAATAGGCACCGACTTATTTCATATTTTTTACTTTTTAGAGACAGAAGTCGGTTTATTTTTTTTGCGAAAAGTTTTTATTTTTTACTTTTTACAGACACAGAACTTGTTGATTTGTAACGTCATCTAAGCTAAATTATAGTTGTCCTTCCATCTCGCTAAGCTGCTGACGTCACAACGCACTGTTAGTGCGTTGTGACGTCATTATCTTAAAGATAAATTTCTAGTAATATTTTTATTTCAGCGCCCAAGAGTCCATCCAACCTTATTTTAAACGAAATACAAGAAAATCTTGTTAAAATTTAAGCGTTAAGTAATAATCAAATAACGCCTTATGGTAGAATCACAAATTTTATCATATTCTCTTGATATTTTAATATTACAGAAAATCAAGTTTAGCGGCATTTAAAAGATTTTCAGTGTGCCGTAATATTTGAGTGACCCCTTAATCAATTTATCTGGCTTATCCGAGTTATCCGATATTTCTATAAAAATTTGGTTGGAAGTAGAACCAAACTAAGCCGTTTTTAACTGAAATTGCGTTAAAATGATTAGATTTACCTTAATTATCCGGTTTACCCGGCATAATCCGAGCGTCAAATTAAAACGGGACCACCTCATGAATTATCTCTTTAAGTTGCAAAAAGTTTCATCAAATTCCGTTCATTCGTTCCAAAGTTATGCGGGAACAAACATAAAGAAAAACGAAGTCACACATCGACTTGATAACCTCCTCCTTTTTGGAAGTCGGTTAAAAAACATCCTGAATAGCAAAAAAGTTATAGGGGACTAAACTTTTTAAAAATACAAAAAATAGAAGGAAAAAACCTAGGAAAAAATTAACTACATTATTAATGTATACCAAATTAAAAAAAAAAACATTTAAAAGCATACAGTTATAGCACTTGAAAATTAGTAATATCCCAATACAATTCAATTAACCTACGTAAAAGAAAATCTGATTGAAATTTGAAGAAAAAAATATTTCTAAATTCCAATTTAAAAATACTCAATATAATCGACAAAATATAAGAGTGGATAAAAAGTTTTTAACAAAGATATAAAAGTCCATATCGAAAAATATGTCAGACACTCGTATATAATAGATTTCATTATCGAGAAAAAGTAGATTAAATCACCGACGCTTTTTCATTAAATTGAAAGTTGTGTCCTTGTAAGTTACCAGACTTTGAAAAACAATAAGAGAGAGTGGCTCAAAATGTTCCCTTATGTATAGTCGCCTAATTTCGGATACCATTTACAATTTATCCAATATTTAATAAGCGGTAATACTTTTTGATACCTTTTTTATATAACAACATACAACTTACTACAACGAACCATGATTTATTATGAAAACAATTTTATTACAGTTTATTTTTTCCAAAAAACACGGTTAAAAAACTAAGCGCATTATTGTGAATTTGAAAAATGGTTGCTAATTTCGAACATATCAATTTTTTTTTCAAAAGTAGATCTGGATTCCATTGCTTATGTTTCTTGTTATTCCCAGACTTTTTGTTCTGGAAATAAGAAGTAATTTAATCTCGAAATTAATCATTGAGAAATTTTTTACGAATACTATTATAGTATTGAGAATTTTTTTACGAATACTATTATAGTATTGAGAATTTTTTTACGAATACTATTATAGTATTCGTAACCTATAATAGGTGCCATAATTTTGCCATTTAGAATTAAACGATTTGAGCTGCCATTTAACGGGGAGAAACTCTATCTTTACCATATTACAGGACGGATTTAGTTTGACTTTTGGCTTCACATAAAAGTAGGTTATACACTACTATTCGATAGTAGGAAACCATCCGAAATTAGGCGTCTTTACTATACATGTTTCTAGATCTTAGATCTGATTTGGTAGATTAATAAATGTCGTGTTTTGGACGTGTTTATTTTCTATGCACCACGCGTCGTACTTATGTCATGTTTTAGTCTTACTTGTGTAATATTTTGGTCGTTAAACGTTAAAATAAAAATTTTAGTGTTTTGCTCGTGTTTTGGTCATGTTTATGACGTGCTTCTGCCTTGTTTAAGTTGTTTTTCTGTCGCGTTTCTTTTGTGTTTTTGTCTTATTTGTTCGTGTGTCTTTCGTATTTTTGTCTTGTTTTTGTTATCTTTCTGTCGTGTTTTGTCGTGATTCGGTCTTTTTCTGTCGTGTTTTGGATGAGCGCACTGCCAACAACTACTCACTCACTAACAGAATGTTTTTTTTTCGTATTCTTAGAAGATCTTGACTAAGGCTACGAAAAGTATATTAAACATAAAATCCTTTACTATAACATAAATCCATATATACTTAAAGTACTTGAATATATTCAAAAATTATCAAAGCATAAAATTGTACAGAACTTTAGTAGGGCATGCCTTTATTTACAAAAGCAGTAGCTCTATTTTTCATATACCTATACACGGAAAAAAAAATTATAGCTAGGAGCGCTATAACACACATACCAAGCAAATTATAATCGCTTATTATATAAATACAAGGCTTTCTCTTACAATTATGGCAGTCAGTGTAAAAATTTATATGAAATACTTTAATTGTTTAGTGAATAATAAAATATAACAAATAGTATGGCATTTATAGCTTAAATAGATTTAATTATTGTCCGTGCTAATAATTTTTATAATATAATAAAATTTCTGTAAATTTATAATAGTGCCTGTAATAAATATAATCGTGTCTGTAATATATATAATCGTTTCCAATTTATTTTTAACATTATTAGTTATTGTGTCCCTTATAATCTATAGCTTAAATCACTATAATTTGCCACTGTTACCAAATATCTTATAATGTATAGCGCAGAGCCCACTAATTTCTTTCCGTGTACTCAAATATATTCGCAAATAAAATTGCATTTTACTTTTATAAGAAAACTGCTTTGCAATAAATAAACTAGATTTTCTTTACGTGCATTGGTATTACATTATACGGTTTTAATTTTATATACAGTCAGTGCCGGCCCTTGCACGACGCCTGCTTCAGGGTACCGGCAGGTAAAATAGTCATCAAAAGAAGGGTATCGTTTTAAATAGGAGTTTTGGGCTAAATAAGAAAAATATGTTTTTGTTTAAAAAAGTGCAAAATTATGAAAAGAAATGATAAAAAACTGTGTCAATTGTTAATAAAGAATAAAATGAAAAAAAAATTAAAAACTCAGGAATTATTTGTAATCGTAAACCCGACAACATCGCATCGATAAATGTGACTATCATATTGAAAAAAAGCATTATTTTTTGTTTATCTAAAAACCAACATAAATACATTTAGGTAGAATGATTAATAAAACCACTGTGCAATATTAATTAAATATATTTCTTTTTAAATAAATATATTTAATTAATATTAAAAGTTAAAAGTCTGTGTGTAACTTTTTTATAATCTCATTTAAAATCATATCATGGAAATAAACTAATTTAAAATGTTGAAAGCCGCATTAAATTACTTGTCTTGGGTAACACTGTCCCATGGAAGTACATGCGTGGGGATTCAAATGTACCAGCACGGTCTCTATGTTAGTATGACAACATTTTGTATACAATACACACATTGCAGTATATAATATCACAAGTAATTAAATACCAATGGTGGCGATATAAATAACAAATATGTATTTACAAATAAAATTTAGTATTAAAATTACAATGACATTTTCTGATTGACATTTGCGATAATTAAAAAACAAAAAATGACAGGTAAAATTTTCTTTCAGATTATTGATCAGCATAAAAATGCGCAACTTTTTTCCATTTTAACTGATCTTGTATCATAATAACCCAGATACCCATGCTTGAGGTCAAAAAACGGGCAGTCTCTATAATCTCACCTTTTACTACGAGAAAAATGCGGTTTTAGAGTTCTAGAATTAGCCTTTGAAGATGCATGTATTTTTATTCAGCACCTAATTATGAAGACCCTGTTTCCTTTTTCCTCCATTCTAAAAAAAGGAACATGATTATTTGCTATTTTGTTGTCTAGAGCTAGGACGAGGCCTAATCCGAGTACACAAAAAATTTACACGAGCATGAAAAACGTTTTCCTCTCCAGTAATATACACTATTTTTTCAAAAAGTTACGGATAAAACGCATAAGAAATCACTGTTAGTATTCAAAAGAATAGAGAACGTTTCTAAAAATAAACTATACATTGTTCTATGAATCTACTAACCTAGTTAAGGCATATTGTGTTAAACCGACATTTGTAATTTAGTAGAAGGCAATATTCATGTTTGCTAAATTAGAATTTGACCAAAAGTCCCGCACACAAATTATCAAGAACATGAGTTATTCTGAGACCATGTATCAAAATTCTCCAAATATGTATTGCTGCAAGTAAAATAAACCTGGTAAGTATAATTGGGTTTATGCATGCGTTTCTGCTAAGCAGGAGAAAACGAGAGAGTGCTATGCCAAATTTTAATAAAAAAAGAATAACAGGATTTTTTAAAGGAACAATATCTAAATTTTTTTCTTAATCAGCGTACAGGGTTGACTCTTAGTACTGAAGAAGGCCAGTGTACTGGCTTCTGCAGTAGCCCAAATTTAAAGTCTACCGATATCACGCAGTATGAAGATAGGAAAATGGATTGATGCAATATTTAAAAAGGAATATAAAAATATAAAATCTTGTCCTCGGATAAAACTGCACAAAAAAATTAATCAAAATTAATTTTGCTCAAAACAATTAAAAAAAAAATAAAACCAAAAAGAAAAAAATATACCGAAAAGGTGTTTGCTTAAATAACTCTGGATTAATTTGCAGTTCTCTCGTACAACAGTTTACCATTAACCTAATTTAGAAAATAAATACACATGATGGTTTACTTTAACGACGGCAGTATAGGACACATAGAACAATGTAACGTTAACTGACAATGGCCCTGTAGATAAGACCAAAGGGATTTGCTTCCAATCCAAGTTACAATGAATTTTACACGATATTGCAGAGTGCGGCATAATCGATGCCTGTAATCTTACTTAATGCTGTCAATGAAAAATGAAAAAAAATCCACATGATTACATTAAGAACTAATATGTTTAAATTAAATAGTAATATATTTAAAACCAAAATTTTAATGATGCAGGGTTATTCTATATCAAAAACTAAGAAAAAAAGTTTTTATACATGTAGGTCGAAGAATCGCTTTTAAAGCTACTATGGCCGTTTAAAAATTGTGCATGTTTAGGATTGATTTTTGGAAGTACCTATATATAAGGTATTTTTTCTTAGTTTTTGATGTACATTTACCTTGCATCATTGAAATTTCGGGTTTTAACAATTTAGTATTTCATTTTTCGTCCTTGAACCATGAAATTTCACCTACAAATGATTTTTTCTCGAAAATGGTTAATTCTACAGTATTGCAACAAGAGTATCCTTTTTATGTATTTTGACCTGAGAAATCATATTCTAAGATAAAATTATAAAGAAGTTATACTGAACAAAATTGGGGCGAAAAAACTGATAAGACCCCCTCCCCCCGATTCGCACACCCCTGGTTAAAATAAGTACATAAAGATAACATAAGAAGATAAACCTTATTAAGGTTAGTTTAGATTCAAAACCTCGTTGCTGTATCTCAAAGGGTTCCTGAGTTATCATATAAAAACATAATTTTTTATCCACTTTCAAAGGGGCTTAGCTCCCTTACGACGCATTTTTAGATATATGTTTATAAAAACTTTTTTTCATATTTTCATATGTTATTGAATTTAAAATTAATGACCCTATTTTTGAATAATCCTCTATGTTTGAATCGTTTAGTTGGGAATGTTTCATTGTTTTTTTTTACGAACACAGTAAAAAATAATAATTATACACGTATTTTCCTTTTTTGAAATTTTTGTAAATAAAATCACTTTTGTCTAAAATTTAAATTGGCATTTTCTTCGCATGGCAGGTGACAAATGTCAAATTTTAAAAGTAATTTTTTGGTTAATTTTCATGCTCTCCTAGATGGAAAAGGCAATTTTAAAAAATATTTATTAATAAAAAGCTTTTCCATATGATGCCGACAAAATAATACCTTCCTCTGTAAGCCCAGGTTTATTAAAACCGAAAACAAAAATTAAAATAAAATAGTTATTCAAAAAAAAATTGCCTTTAGCTCGAAGCGTTCTTGAGTTATCGTGGTCACAAATTTCTCGCACAGACAAACATACAGACAGACCGACAGAACAACAGACATTTTTTTTTACGAAAATCATCTCTATTATGTATAAAAGTTCGTGAAACATAAAAAAAACAATTATTTTTTTAATTTTTTTTAGGCTTTTAGTCTTTCCTCGGGAAAAGTAAAAAGTAAAGTTTAATTTTGTAATCTAACTATGTGGAACCGTGTAATCGTATGAAAACCAAACAATCAAAATGCACAAGAGTTGCTAACACACAGAAGATAGTCATTTAGATAAGTGCTGTTGAATGGCGTCTGTGTTAAGCCGAAGCACCTAGAAAGCTGCCAGCACGTTTAAATTGTTTAAAACAAAAGTTGTAATCTTCTACGTTAGGAAGGATAAAATTTTCTAATAAAGAATTAATGAAGTAATTTATTTTAAAAAGGTACACGGAGAAAAAGACAAGAAGAATAGAATAATAGTACAAGTTGGTCAAATAAACAATTTCTTGGCTAAAAGGGTCTTGACGCCAAAGCCATAAAATTAAAAGACAACGTCAGCTGTGTTTTGAAATTGAAATAACACAGGACCTCAACTTTTTTTGTGGATTGACATGGATCATAAATAATTTTCTAGGTGTATTTTTGGTCGCTGAGCAAAAATCCGTCGGCCGTTTTGGCCCATCACGTCAGGGTTTTTGTTTTAAATACGAAAAACCATTTTTTTTTGTTTACTCATATTTTCCAAAATATTAATCTAAAGTTATTATATGCCTATATTTTTGGAATCAGAGCGTTGAGATCTATCGACATGATTTTTTAAACAAAATCCTAGATATGGTCAAAATCCTCTGGATTAAAAAAAAATCATGTCGATAGATTTTTTTTATCTTAATAAAATCCAATTAAATACTATTTTATTTATTTTTAGAAAATATTTATTAATCTTTTTATAGGACAACCCTCTAAATAATTGTTGTAATTTATGAGGGGGGGTAAATGTTCAAAAAATCCAGGGGGGGTAAATTTTTATGATTTTTTTGGGCTATCCCCTAAGCGTATTTCTGGAAGTGTATTTAAAAAAAGCAGCTAACTGGGGGGTTTAGGGGGCGGTGGTAATTTTTTATATTTTTTTTTGGCTATATGCGCAATCCCCTATGCGTATGCCGAATTTCAAATTTCTAGCTTGCCTGGAAGTGCAATTAAATAATATCGCCTAATTAGGGGGTTTTAGGGGGCAGGTGGTAAAATTTTAGGAAAATTATGACATATTACCAATGAATAAGTTATTTGCTTTGCATTTAACAGATAATATAATTTTTCCCGTTTGGCCACATAGTTGCGTCATTAGGGTGGTTCAAATTTTTCAAAAATGTCTGATTTAGCTGAAATTTAGTATAAAGGCCGATTTATTTTTTAATTTTGCGAAAATTAACAAAAATATGGCATTAAACAAAAAATTATAAAAACTTGAGCCTATTTTTTATGGATTATTTTTCTTATATATAATAGTAATTACCGTAAAAAAACATGATTTTTTACCAGTCTGTTTTTTTTAATTTAATTTAAAAAAAATAAATATTAAAAATTTGGCAAAATATGGTAAATTTTTCTATTTTATTCATATATTAAACAAAATTAGCCCAAAATAATTACAGATTACTGATTTACGAAGAAAAACTGTTTAGTTAATTTATTTTTAATATTTAAGGAAGAAAAATCGTAATAAAAAAACATCTAAATTGGTCCTAGAAAAAAAAGTCACCAAATTCTGTTTTTTTTAATAGGGCCATTTTTTCAACCGCTGAAAAAAAAAAATAGTGAAAAATCTAAAAAAGTTTTTGCGTCACTAAGGTGGTTCAAAATTTCTTCAGAAATGTCCGATTTAGCTAAAATTCGGTATAAAGGCCTCTTTTGTTAATATTAATGTGGACCAAAAACGTAAAATTTAAAACGGCGTAATAAATATGGCAGATTCATTTTTAAAATTTTACCAAATTAACCTAAATATGGTACAAAACAAAAAATTAAGAAAAATTTAACCCATCTTGTTATGGGTAAAAAATTAATGATTTTTTATCAGCCTACTTCTTTTAATTTCATTTTGAAAAAAAAAATCAAAAATTAGGCAAAATATGAGTATTTTTCTAATGTATAACAGTGTATAAACAGTTTTTCTTAGTAAATCTGTAATGATTTTAGGGTAATTTTGTTTAATATATGAATAGAATAGAAAAATTACACATATTTATTTTGTCAAATCTTTAATAATATACAAAAAAAAAATATTTTGGCACTTTTTTTTCTGGGACCAGTGTCTCTACTGGTTGCCCCAACCAGATCGTTTTTTTAGTGTATATTCTTTTGCTGCATGTAGAATATTTATTTGGATAAAGAATTAACGAAGTAATTTATTTTGAAATTTACACGTAACGTTAAAATAATGTTGTGGAATTTGAAATTTTAACCCTTTTGCTTTTAACAAGATCAAGTATCTCAACTTTAGGAACTGAGAATGATATAAATTTATTTTGCATAGTTTAAGGTTATGTTAAGAAAATCCCACATAATAAACATATACAAATTACTTTCTCCCATATCGTCCCCTATCTCACGTAACGACCTAATGTCAGTTAAGTCGCTACGTGAGATAGGGAACAATATGGCCCCTTATGGTTATTAAAAACAATTAAAAAGAATAAGAAAAAAATATAAAATGTTTTGAGGAAAAAATGAAGAAAAAATATTTTTTATAACTTATAAACCACGGTTCGCAAAAAAGGTCAAATAAAATAAAAAATTGCCCAAGAACTTTGTGAATATAATTTGATTCCTGGCCCTTTCCTTAAATAGAAAAAGCAAAAATTAAAAAATTTCAAAGACAAAATTTTTTTTATCGCACTTTTTTGTTTTGAGTATTATAAAATAGATACACGCTGATTTATAATTTTCCCAATTCACCAATATTTGCTACAGTTTACTTTTTTCTGCTTAAACGTTTTACCTGTAACTCAAAAATTAAATTTTAAATTTATCTAACAAATAGGACCCCCTTGGGGGGCCTTAAAGAGGACGAAAGCCTAAATTTTTAAATTTTCTTGGGTTTATCTTGTATGCTCTATTTATATACCAATATAAGCTATTCTAGTAGTATATTAAATATTTTTTTTGGGGGGTCTTGAGCCAATTTTCAGATTTTTTTTTAGAATTTTAATGTTCAAAAAATATTATAATATTATAAATATTTTCTAGATATTGTTTAAAATGTCGGTTTGGGGGTTAATTATTATATAATATATATTATTATATATTATATTATATATTATTATTATTATTATATGTTAATATAAAAAAGATATATAATAATAATATTATTATGTACGCGTACGTGCCAAATTTGGTTTATATTTCTCCTGAAAGTTGTTAAAGAAGTCTCTTATAAGAGACCTACTATATCTAATAATTATACATACATAATTATGTACATAATATTTCTATAATACATTATGCCTAAAACTTTAAAATCTCTACTTTCGGCTTAAAGAAGAGATATCAGACGATCGGAAGAAAAAAAAAACATTTTAAAACTTACTTTACAAATCAATTTTTTTTGAAAGGTTTGAAGGTTTTTTTTTTAATTCCAGAGGAAAGGAAATAAATTAAAAGCAAATAAAGTTATAAGTGGAAATTATATTTTGTATTAAACAAAATTGAAATATAAAAGTACAGAAAAAATAAAAGCAAAAATTTAATTAATTAATGAATTAAAAAATCCCTTCAAACCATTCAAAAAAAAACTGATTTTTAAAGTAAGTTTTAAAATGTTTTTTCTTTTCCTTCCTATCGTCTGATATCTCTTCTTTAAGCTAAAAGTAGACATTTTAAAGTTTTAGGCATAATGTATTATAGAAATATTATCTACATAATTATATATGTATAATTATTAGATATAGTAAGTTTTTTATAAGAGACTTCTTTAACAACTTTCAGGAGAAATATAAACCAAATTTGGCACGTACGCGTACATAATAATATTATTATATAATCCCTTCAAACCTTTCAAAAAAAAATTGATTTGTAAAGTAAGTTTTAAAATGTTTTTTCTTTTCCTTCCGATCGTCTGATATCTCTTCTTTAAGCTAAAAGTAGACATTTTAAAGTTTTAGGCATAATGTATTATAGAAATATTATGTACATAATTATGTATGTATAATTATTAGATATAGTAAGTCTCTTATAAGAGACTTCTTTAACAACTTTCAGGAGAAATATAAACCAAATTTGGCACGTACGCGTACATAATATTATTATTATTATTATTATATCTTTTTTATATTAATATATAATAATAATAATATATAATATAATATAATATATAATAATATATATTATATATTATATAATAATAAACCCCCAAAACGACATTTTAAACACTCTTTTACAATATATAGAAAATATTTATAATATTATATTTTTTGTACATTAAAATTCTAAAAAAAATCTGAAAATTGGCTCGAGACCCCCCAAACCCCCCTATTAAAAAAAAAATATTTAATATACTACTAGAATAGCTTATATTGGTATATAAATAGAGCATACAAGATAAACCAAGGAAAATTTAAAAATTTAGGCTTTCGTCCTCTTTAAGGCCCCCAAAGGGGACCTATTTGTTAGATATTTAATATTTAATTTTTGAGTTACAGGTAAAAAGTTTAAGCAGAAAAAAGTAAAATGTAGCAAATATTGGTAAATTGGGAAAATTATAAACTAGCGTGTATCTATTTTATAATACTCAAAACAAAAAAGTGCGATAAAAAAAATGTTGTCGTTGAAATTTTTTAATTTTTGCTTTTTCTATTTAAGGAAAGGGCCAGGAATCAAATTTTATTTTCAAAGTTCTTGGGCAATTTTTTATTTTATGTGACCTTTTTTGCGAACCGTGAAACTTTTATGGCTTTTAAAGAAGAAATATCAAACAGTAATAAGGGTAAAAGCAGTTGGAATTAAAGCCCCCTTTCTATAAAATTGTCTGTTTTCCATTCGTCAGGAAATAATTACATAGCCCCACAAAAAGAAACTGCTACCCGAGCTAAACCACCATACCTGTTGCAGATTTATTTTTTTTGCCGATTCAATGTTTTTTTTTCTCATTTTAACGTTGACTTGACCTTGATCCTGACTTGATATGGTCAAGCTGACCCCGGATTCGGTATCAGAGACCCCAAAAACGTCTGAGGTAGAGGTTTTCTCCTATCCAATGGTTTTCTTCATTTTGAACTTCAATTGACTTTCATCCTGACCTGATGGGGTCAAACTGACTGGATTCGGATTCAGCGACCTCAAAAACGTAATGTTTATTAGAAGGCCATGATAAAAACAAGCCATGAAGATACGTAATGCTACGCATTCCATTATGTACTTATTCACAGTAAATGGTATATTGCATTTTTCCCAAACACTTGAAAAAAAAAATTAAAAAAAAGAATTAAAAAAAAAAACTTCAACATTTGTTTTTTATTTTATTTTTGCGAGACACGAAAATTTTTCGAAAAATAATAAAAAACAGATTGACAAAAACAATTATTTTTAAATAAGGTCTTTTTTTGAAAAACGAACATTTTTAGAAAAAAAAAACAAAAAAAAGATAGACAGACAAAAAAAATCTTATTTTTTTATGAAACTAATTTTTATCCAAGTATTTTCTGTCTAGGACGATTTTGTAAAATTCGAAAGTATCTTATAATACTATTCTAGCGCTATGAATAGTATAATAATGCGTTAAACTTTAGCATAAAAATGTCTTTATTTTTGAGGTATACTATTAAAAAAAAATTTATTGTACATAAAGTTCCATTTTAGTAGATAAACCGAAAGTATTTTTATTCAGAAGCATACAAAAAAACTCTATATGCATTTTAAAAAGTTGCAAAATGTATAATTTTTGTCTGTTTCTTTAAAAGTGAAAAAAGCTTTTCTTTTTTAACCTAGGTTATATATGAATTTATATTTAACCTGGTTTTTGGTTATACTTCATAGATGGCGAAACTTTCGCCTTCTCTGTAAACAGCTGTGGTTTGCGAATAAAATAACCTAACTTTTTTGTTTATTTCTACGAAAAACAATAAGAAATAATCTTTATTTCTATATTATATGGTTCATACCGAGACTAATACTAAAAAAGAACAACGAGCCACTTATTTAAATTATTATTTAGTTGAAATTTACAGTGACGTTAGAAATCTGAAAAATTTCTGTAGATCATTTAAAATGGCAATTTTTTCGAGGTTATGTGCTATTTATTTATTTATGCTTGTGAATAAAATTCTGTTCCAACCACATAAGAAAATGACATTTCTGACTCTCGATATGCTAATTTGGCCTAGGCTACGCCTCGGCCAAATATCATCTCTCAAGTTGGAAATGTTTCATTTTCTTATTTGGTTAGAAATAAACTATTTTGTAACAAGAACATTTTTAATTTTTAATTTAGTATGAGTATAAGTAAGAAATTATCTCTTTTCTCAAAACAAAATGGCTGAATATACTTTTAAGACGGTTGCACTGATAGAAAAATCTAAAAATAATAATACAAAACGTTGTTGTGTCATCTTTTAGGTATAGACTACAATTTTAACGATTACTCTAAAACATATTTTAGGTGGCTTCAACATTCGACTGTCTCTGACTGTACGAGAGTTATCGCACTCGCTTCGGTCTCGTTACGGGCGAGAGGCCTCTCGTTATCGTTACAACAATACGATATTTTTCCACCTCTCGTTATCGTTCTGTTCAACGATAACGAGACGATAGCGAGACGATAAGCCTTAGGCGGAAATACTACCTAGGGTTAATTTCCGGACCAACCTTTATAGAAACTTTTTTCGTATTTTTTAACGTAGAATCACCTCTTAAATTTCTCGAACTTATTTCTGAATAACCCTGTATAGTGGTTGGCGCATATACAACTATTTTTTATTGTATTGTTCTACAACCTAATTACGCTATTCATTACGGTGGTGTTTTATCAGTGCGTCTAAATAAAAATTCCGGACTTATTTTAAGCCTAAGGGTATCAGACCTTATATTTCTTTATCTGTTTCAATTATTCCAATTAAAAATGCGAATTATTTAATATTTTTTATAAAATTATTGTTTGAAATATGATTTTATACTTTCTCTATTTTATGCCCTGTCGAGAATAATAAGAAGGTTATTAATAAAGAATATTTCAATGCTGCTAACTGAATTTTAATGAAAGTATCTACTTTGAAATTCAAAATTTTTTTAATAAAAAAATGATAAAAGCTCTACTACTTTACTTCGTCAAGGTTGCCACTTTATATTCTACTTTAATATTATTTTTTTTTACATAAAATGAATCAAAAAGATATGAATAATTTTACCAAAGACAAGCCGTGAATAATGTTCTATTAGTATATTACTTAACGTGTACGGAAAGTGACAAATTTCGCATAAGCAAATAAATGTTTGCAAGTGCGGAAATGTCGCAAATGCAAGAAAGATACTTTCTGACAAGTTATGTACACTATTTTTCCTACGACCCCAATAAAAATAAAATTATGTTAAAGTACGTAAATATTATTTTGTGAAAATAAAGATAAATAAAATTACAATTATTTAAAATAACTAGGTTGAATAATATTAATTAACTACACTTTTTTTTTCTATTACCCTAATAAAAATAAAATAGTTTAAAGTAAATATTATTTCGTGAAAATATAGATAAATAAACTTATCATTATTTAAAATAATTAGGTTTTGTTCATTTAAATTATTGCTATCTCATAAAAATGAAAACGATTTATAATCCAGAATTATTATTCATAAATTCCATTTTCTGAACGTTTTAAATTAGTGCCGATGTTTTGAATCAAAAACCAAAAAACTTTTGATAACATGCTTTCAACTGTTTATTTATTTTTAAAGCTTGATTTTAGGATTTTACGTAGTCATCGTAATTTACAGGTAAGTTTAAAAATTCTCTTCAATTTCTTATAAAATCCAGTTTAAATCATATGAATTTAAAATTTTATCTTATATTTACCTCACTTTTTTACAGTGTAGGGCCTTTGGTGATTTTGTAACTTTAGTATAATAAGTATAGAGGTCTACGGGCCACTTGCACCAACGTTTTAACCGAGATTATCTCGACTAAACTGAGTGTATGTTAAAAATGCTGTGTTCTCATATCATAAAATCCAATATTGGTCGACTGTCAGTTTAATCCAAGTTTAAACCTTAACCATTGTTAGTGCAAATGGCCCTAAAGAATATAATAACTGTTTTATGGAAAAATTGCTTTGAGGTAGATTTTAATTTTCCAAAACAATTTTTTAACGTTATGAAAATAAAATTAATTAGAGTCATATTAGCCACAACATCACGCACTTATTTTTCAAGCAGCAGTTCATTTCTCAATGCCAAATGCATATCTAGGCAGTTCGTTTTTGTTTACATTTAACTTTTATATTAATGTACATAAGTATTTTCATGCATAAATAAAGAACTTATATACAGATAAAGCTATTTTTGTACGATCAGATTATTGTATTATTCACAGCGCCTGCTCTAGAATAATATTACGCGGTAGTCTCGAATTTTCCAAAATTTTCAAAAATCGTCGTGAAAAAATAAGAAATTTTGATTTATTTTCTGTCCGTCTGTCTGATGTCACGTTTTTTGTAGACACGATAACTCAAGAACGAATAATCCGATCGACTTGAGATTTTTAGGAAGAATAAATTTCTATGAGGGAAAGATCTCTATTGTTTTTGAAATTAACCCCTCCTCCCCTCCAAAAAAAAAGTTATAGGGGGTTAAACTTTTTAAAAAAATCGAAAAAAGTACTTTTATTATAAGGATCAATTCTACTAATTTTGAAAGTAATCCCCTCAAAAACAAAAAGTAAGGTGGGGTTAAACTTTTTTTGAATTTTTTTTTAATTTTTCGCAAAAAGAAAATAAAAAATAGTTCGGACTTTTTTTATTTTTATTTTTTTATTTTTTTTTATTTTTTTTAATTATTTTTGAAAATGCAATACTGTGAATAATATATAATGGAATGCGTAGCATTACACATCTTCACGGCTTATTTATTTGTAAAATGTCAGCCGACACCACGCCGTGACATGCGACATTTAAGGACATTAAGAGGATATCAGGGGGATACTGTGTGCTATATGGGTTCAGATTTTTATTTATTATTATTTTTGTGTATTTGATATATTTTTTCTATTAGTGTGATAGGCACGTATCTAGGACAAGGATTGGCTCTGATGAAGTCACGTCATATAAAAAAATACAACTTCAAACTGTCTGTATAATTGTCATGCATTATTTGTTGGAATATACCCTACAGTATTTTGAGTGATATACGTATGTCACGAAATCTTTTGCTCTATGCAGAGAAATTGTCATATTAGCAGTAAAAAAATTATGAGAAAAGCAGGTTTGCAGAGACACACATGCATTAAATAGTAAAAATTATCACAAGCATGTGTATGGGCTTGTCACACGTCCCCCCAAATGGAAATAGGTTTTAAAATAATAGCAAACTTAGGTAATGATAAATTATGCGAGCAAAGGGTCTGTAAACTTCAAAACCTCTGAGAAGGAAATCCTAATGAGTGCCAGTTCTTGAATAGTGGTAAAAGTTCTTCCGCAAACTGCATGCTAAACCACATTAATGAACTGAAAATTATTTTGCATAATTCTAATATTTTGTTGCTGATATCGATTTTGTTTAGATAAAATCTCTATCTCTTCCCACTTTTGAGAAAAACCGTTCCAAAATTTTATAAAAATTATAATATGTCATTTTTTGGGGTCCATATTTAAATTATTATACTACAGCTACAAAAGTTATTTCCAGTTTAAATTAAAGTTACATCTATGCTTTATAAAATAATTACGAAAAATGTCTGAAAATCATTTTAAAAGTTCAGTTAATGAATAGCTTTTGAAGCCTCTGCAATGCTGTTTAAAAAAGGTGAATTTATCTTTGTTAAGCAGTTTTATAAATTTAACGTCAAATTTATTATATTTGTCAAGCCTATGTGGTTGTCAATTTTGATAAATATGACATATACTGCCCAAAATAGTCTTAAACAGCAACACTGAAATGACGACATTTCAGATGTCTTAAAAACTAGTCTTCGGTTGAACACCGGAAATAAAATCCAGATACTTTTCAATACGGTTTTAAAGATCAAATATGCAACTTGAATTCAAGCTATAGAAAACCTGCATAGGTACTTCCATAATTTATTTATTGTCCACCTAAAATTACATTTTTTAATTTTTTCGAATTTTGGGCAGGGTATTTATAAAAAACGGAAAGAGATACAGATTTGATCTGAATAGAATCGAAATCAGCAACAAAACCACTATTAGAATTGTGCAAAAGAATTCGCAGTTTGCTACTGTTGTTTAGCATGCAGTCTACGGAAGAACTTTTACCACTATTTACGAACTGGCGCTCATTAGGATTTCGTTCTCAGAGGGTTTGAATCGTACAGACCCTTTGCTCACATAATTTATCATCAAAAAGTTTGCTATTTTTTTAAACCTATTTCCACTTGTGGGGACGTGTGTTGTGTTAATTTAATTGTTTTTACTATTTGGCATAGTTGTGTCTACAAAAAGTTATATAACCTCAAATAATTTAACGATGTACGTTGTGTAGGTATGTTAAAAAACGGTTTTTTATAAGTTGTTTTAAACATTGTTTAAAATTAAAAGGTTTTTTTTTTGTTTTTTTTTTCGCTTCCAAACAAATGCTCAAAAAAAAATAATTATAAACTGTCTTTTAGTTGTCAAATTAGTACAATTCGTATATTTATATATTTTTTTTAATATGTAATCGTTAATTTATTGCGTTCAACGCTTTGTGAATATTTTATGGTTTTATTCTGATAGTAATTACACTTCTTGGCTGCCAGGACCTGGACCTGGTTATCCATTGCGCCAGGGCCTAGTTATCCATTGGTTGTAAATTTGTATATGTATTAAAATAAAAAACAAAACAAAAACTTGTTTTAAAACAAAAAAAAGCAAAACCGTTTTTTATTATTTACATTCCTAACGTTGTGATATTTTAACGCTGATCGCTGTGAATTTACTTGTAAATTAACCTTAAATTTTTAATTTTTGTCATAGCTTGGGTACAACCAAATTAATTTTACATCAGGTACTGACACTGACAAAGAAAACTAATTTATTTAACAAGCAAGGCAATTTTTTCCGCTGTTGAACCCAAGCAGCGTTGTCGATAAGCATTAAAATTCCCTAAAATGTAATTCGCAAAAAGAAAGATTATTTGTCAATTGATTTGACAGTAGAATTTTAAATGTTGTAAGTTTTCTTGCATCTGTTTGAAAATGCATAATTCAAATCGGTTTGGACTTTTTCAGAATGTTCTATCAAAAACCTTGGACGCCGTCGTTAAAAAAAAATAGTATAGATAGATTATCTATCATAGATAGATAGATATATATTTATTAATCCAAAATACCGGGTACCCCACCAGGTTCTTGACAAGCTATGTCTCCGTTATTTGAAAAGATAGAATTTTTTGCAAAAAACAGCGTTAAATGGGAGCCATTGACGTTTTTATTCACGTATCCAAAACCACCCCTTGCTTACCCACCCTCTTGAAACCATCCCCAACCTCTGTTTTTCAAATAACACCCCCCTATTTTTATCAAAGAATATGAAAGTAAATTTTATTCTTAATTCAACCATGTATTATAAGTAGTATCTTATTTCTTAAAGGGGCTCCAAATAACAACTATTATTTATTAATAATACTGTCCGACCAGGTTTTAGACGGGATATATCTCAGTTGTTTAAAAAGATAAAAAAATCGAAAAAAAAAACAAAATTAAAATTGAGTCAAAGTAGAATTTACTTATGCAAAACGAACCCTTACTTACCCACCCTCTTGGAACCACGCTCTACTTTGTTTTTTAAATAGCACCCCCTATTTTTACTAAAGAATATGTAAGCACATTTTATTCTAAATTCAACCATGTATTATAAGTAATATCTTATTTTTTTAAGGGGCTCCAAAGTACAACCCCATCAGATCACAAGTACTATTTTTGATCCAAAAATGTCAAAAAACTCACGTTAGATTATATCTAAAAGAGAACTGATGCAACTTTGTTCTAAATACCACTCTATTATTAATAAATAATAATTGTTATTTGGAGCCCCTTAAATGATAAGATACCACTTATAATACATGGTTGAATTCAGAATTAAATGTACTTTCATATTCTTTAATAAAAATGGGGGAGAGCCATTTAAAAAACAGAAGTTGGGGGTGGTTTAAAGGGGGTGGGTAAGCAAGGGGTGGTTTTGGATACGTAAATAAAAACTTCAATGGCTCCCATTTAACGCTGTTTTTTGCAAAAAATATTATCTTATGAAATAACGGAGATATAGCTTGTCAAGAACCTGGTGGGACCCCCGGTATATACAATACAGGTATAAAGGATTCGTCAGTTTAAATGAATATTATACAAAAAAAATATATACAAAAAATGAGGTAACATTAATTTGATGTGGCTCAAGGTATTCCCTGATACTATAAAAACATTCTTTTAGCAAAAAAGTTCTAAGTTGATTTTTAAATGTACTTAATTTATTTATGTTTTTTATTTCGATTTGCAATTTATTGCAAAATTTTCGAACCAGCGGCGTGAGGAGATTTTTTAAATTTTTCTAGCCTAAACTTATCCATATGAATTTCTTCTTTTTTGCGCGTATCATAATTGTGTAAGTCTGAATTTGAACTAAATTTTTCTAGGTTCTTTTTAACATAAATGCATATTTTGTATATACAAATGCAGGGTACTGTTAATATATTATTTGCGATGAATGTAGGTTTACAGGTTTCTCTGTAAAATAAATAAAACATAATGCGGATTACTCTTTTTTGAAGCACAAATACTCGATCTACGTCTATCGATTGACCCCAAACTATTATATTATAGAAAATAACAGGAAATATTAAGGAATAATATGCTGTTATTAGGTATCTGTTGGATAATTCTGTTTTTAAGTTTGAAATAGCTTAAACACCACGAGGTATGTTCTTACATATATTTTCTATGTTATGGGACCAAGATAATGTATTATCTACTATAGAGCCAAGAAATTTACATAAATCAGCTATATTTACATGTTTTTTAATTTCATTATATTACATAACGTGTAAGGAAAGTGGTCGTAGGAAATAGTATATTATTTACCAAGTGATAGAAGTTTAACATTTTTGACCTGCGTCAAATTTCGGGATGAGCGCGCTAGCGCGAAGCCCGCAAGACGCGGTCTAAAATGTTAAATCTTCACTCACGTGGAAAATATAGTATTTTTTTCACTACCAGTATAATTAATTAGCTATTTATTTAATTATTTTATTAAAATTTAATGAAAAAGATTATAAATTTAAAATATCACGAGGCCATTAAAAAAACAAATGAATAACTTGACATTTCTGGCAGAATTTTTTTGGTGATCTGCTGAAATTATTAAGTTAGAAAGTGTTTCCGTGTTAAGTGTAATAAAATATATAAAAATGGAAAGTGAAATGCAAAGTGATGATTCTGGTACTTCCCCAGAAATAAGGGGACAGGCGAAAACTGTGAGGGAGAATCTATTGCCTCAAAAATCAATATATGGGGGTTGAACCTCTAGTAATCTATAATCCTTACGGTAATATATGGGTTGTATAATCTATGGTTGAATATTATGGACCAATGATTTTCACTTTTCGAAGTGTTTTTTGTAAAACATGTTTTATAGGTACTAATTTAGTAATTATTTTTTAATTATCATGCAATAAATAAATTTGGTGCCTAAAGACACTTGTAAATAGCAATGTGATTTAATAATTAAGTGAAACGTCAGATGCCAAAACTGCTGAATAAAAATTCATTATTAACCATGGTGCAATTTCATTATTTTTAGAACCTCTGACGTCATAGGTAGAGAAATAATATTTCTACCAATGAAAAGAACAGTGATAAAGATGTGCTTTTAGGCTGGTGGTGAAAAAACTAATTTAACGATCCCCCTTTCTCGTGGCATTAGACTTTTTTGAAGTACGTAGAGCATGATACTTTTTTAAATGCTCTTGGGGTACAAGCATGGTACCACTTGTTATTTTGCTTTCCCATTTTGAAAATTTTCAAAATTGCTGAAAGCCTTGTATTCGTTCAAAAATGTTCAATTTTTTGCGTGTTTTTGCGTTTTTTGACGTTTTATGTCGATATAAATCAATTTCGAGCAAAAAAAAATCTATCAGTCGATCGGCCGATCGGTCTGTCCGGGTATTTTGTGTGCACGATAACTTAAGAACGCTTTAAGCTAGAGACTTGAAATTTGGCATACAGATATGTTCCCAAAAGTTCTCGATCGGGATTGTTTTTGGTGAACATTGGGTTGCAGCAAGGGGGGCAAATGGGGAAAAATACATTTTTTTTAGAAAAATTTGAAAATGGCTATATAGCGATTTTTGAGGGTGAGGGTGAGGGGGTGAGGGGGTAAATATGTTTAATATTTTCTTTAAAATTGGTATATAGGGGTTTTTGGGGTCGACGAATATGAATCTGATAATATTTTTTTTACCGACTTCCAAAAAAGGAGGTGGTTATCAATTCGACGTGTGACTTGGTTTTTTGTATGTTTGTTCCCGCATAACTTTGGAACAGATCAACGGAATTTGATGAAACCTTTTGCTACTTAAAGAGGACATTCCTGAGGTGGTCTCGTTTTAATTTGATGCTCGGATAATGCCGGGTAAGCCAGATAGTCAAGATAAATCTAATCGTTTTAACGCAATTTCACTTAAAACCGGCTTAATTTAGTTCTAATACCAACCAAATTTTTAGAAAATGATGGGACAACTCAGATAAGTCGGATAACTTGAATAAGGGGTCACTCAAATATTAAGATGATACCGCCACAACGCACTAATAGTGCGTTGTGACGTCAGCAGCTTGCCGAGATGGAAGGACAACTATAATTTAGCTTAGATGACCTTACAAATCTACAAGTTCTGTGTCTCTAAAAAGAAAAAAATAAAAACTTTTCGCAAAAAAAATGAACCGATTTCTGTCTCTAAAAAGTAAAAAATAAAAATAAGTCGATTTCACAGCAAACAATTTAACAACATAAGAATTTAATTTAGGGAGTGGTGAAATTGGCACTGGCTTATTTTTTATGTTTTACTTTTTAGAGACAAAAGTCGGTTTGGACTTTTTTTGAGAAAAGTTTTTATTTTTTACTTTTTATTCTAATTTCACCCCCTGAGCGGTGGGTGGTAGTTTTTGTGAAAACTTGTATATTGGGGTTTTTGAGGTTGCTGAAAGTGAATCTGATTATAAAAATATTCTAACACCACCCCAAAGGGTCGAGAGTAGTTTTCGTGAAAATGAGTGTATTTGACTTTTTCAGGTTGCTGAAAGTAAATCTGATAATACACCCCCTCTAAGGGGCCGCGGTTAGTTTTCTTGAAAATTTATATATTGGGGTTTATAAGGTCGCTAAAACTGAATCTTATAATAATTTTTTTCTAATTTTACCCCCTAAGGGGTGGGGGGTAGTTTTTGTGAAAATTTGTATATTGAGGGTTTTAAGGAAAGAGAACCTGGTAATAAAAAAATCTAACTCCACCCTCTAAGAGGAGTGGGGTAGGTTTCGTGAAAATTGGTATATTTTTAAGGTTGATAAAACTGAATCTGACAATAAAAAATCCATTTTACGGGCAGAGTGAAAAATGGGAAAGCTCTTTTACTTGGCAGTGTATTTTTCGTGGCGCTAGGTTATTGAAAATGACAGAAGTGTTTTTTTTTAATAAAAGAAATATTAAACTAATATTTAAATTGGGCAGTTTCTTGCTCTATATTTAATATTCTTTTTTCATATTGCTAATTGGCTTAGGGATTTTGCTAAATTATTAAGCTGTAATGTCCAATTAATATACAGAACGAGTCCTCTCCCAGATGCAATCAAGAAATTTACATCTTTCATTGTGGGAACTTATAGAATTGATAATGAGGGAAAATCTAACTGAGTAATGAGTTTTCCCAAAAGTCTGCGGAATACATTTAGATTATCTGGATAAGATATAGGATAACATGTGTAGAAAGTTTTTGGGGTTTGTAATATACACTTTATATATATATATATATATATATACAGAGCGGTCCAAAAGTCACCCCCCCCCACCTCTTAACTTTTGAACCAGTTGAGATATCGACTTCAAATTTGGAACTTTTAAATAAGACAACTTAAACTATCTTTTAGCATATATTTAATACTTTCAGCTCTTAAAATGTGGGCAGGGGGGCAGGGGGGCACATTTTTTTAAATGGAAAGGGGGGTCGTGTAATACATCATTTTAAAGCTTATAAAATTCTCCATTTAACTCCATATTTTTAAAATAAAAAAAAAATTGGGTTTAAAATGGAGTTGAAAATAGGTATTAATGTCAAAATTTCTCTAAAAAAAATACAAATAATTTTTTAAAAATGCCTAATTTCATCATAAAAATATCTTAATTATACTTTTAAACTAATTTTAGTTGACATAAATAAAAATTTATAAAAAAAAACTTAAAAAATCGAATGTTTTAGCACAAAAAATTGAAAAATCAAAACCTTACAAAACATTTTTAAAAAATTTAAAAATTTTAGTTTAAATAGAGAATTTTATAAGCTTTAAAATGATGTATCACACGACCACCCTTTCCATTTAAAAAAATGTCCCCCCATGTCCCCCTGCTTACATTTTAAGAGCTGAAAATATCAAATATATGCTAAAAGATAGTTTAAGTTGTCTTATTTAAGAGTTCTAAATTTGAAGTCGATATCTCAACTCGTTCAAAAGTTAAAAGGGGGGGGTGACTTTTGGACCGCACTATATATATATAGCCAAGTCAAATAACGAGAAATTCCTATGTTAAATTGCAATAAATGTACACGGGCTGATGTTTTAAAGGGCAGTAGTGGATAGTTACAGAACAGTCCTGTTAGTTTTTCACCGGGTGATTTTCGTAAGGGGTGTCCACTATCTTGAATTTTAGGGGTGACTGCGGTTATCTCACTAAATATGCATCTAACGATAAAAATGCATATAACCAGTTTTGTTAAAGAAAACATTTCCAACAATTATTGTTGGGATCATTTTTTAAATGTATTAATAAACCTCGAGTTATAAATATTCAAAAATGTCCATGTTGGGGTTGAAACAGTTTTTTTTTTTCATTTTTAGCCAAATTATTTATCAGAGGATAAAGAGGTTATAAGCAAACTTATAGCTCTTGAAATTTTAAGTTTTATATACTATGTATTTTCATAAGTATTTTGGGCACTGCCCTCTGTAACCATACCATAGTAATTATGAAAATTTATAATAAATGAAACTTGTAGAAAATTTTAAGAGCTACAAGTTTGTTCATAAACACTTTTATCGTCCGATAAATAGTTTGGCTGAAAAATGGAAAAACACAATTTTACCTCCAACATGGCTAATTTTGAATAAACTCGATTTTTATTAATATTAAAAAAATGTATTTTATTAGTATTAAAAAAATGATCCAAACAAAAATTGTTGGAAATTTCCTTTTTAACAAAATTGTTTTTAATCATTTTTATCGTAAGATACATATTAAGCAACACCCCTAAAATTCAAGATAGCGGACACCCTTACGCAAATCACACGGTGAAAAACTAAGAGGAGTGTTCTGTTACCATCCACTACTACCCTTTAAAATATCAGCCCGTGTACATTTATTGCAATTTACATTTATTATTTGACAGGACTAATAGAAATAGATGAAGAAGTTTTAAAGAATTATTGTACAATATAAAATATGGAAAACAAATCGAAAAATATAACTATAAAAATGAAAAGATTGGCTTGCTAATAGTATAATACAGGTCGACTCGAAAGTACCTTTCCGAGACTGTTTATAAGTCGAGGAATAATACGATTTTCCAAACCGAGACTGTTAATAAGTAGAGGAAAAATACGATTTTCTGGAAGACTTTTATACTGTTTTATTTACAAGTGTTTTTTATTTAAAAAAATAGATATATTTTTTGAAATCTAGGTGTTTGAATAGAAGTAAAACGGAGAAAACAAAACTATAATACGTTGTTTTTTTAGTCCTTTTCTTATTTACCACAAGTCATTGCAATGGTTGGTGCTATCTTTTGTAGTTAAGTTGAATATGAGCTAAAATTAAGAATAAAAATAATTTCTAATTTTTTCTGAGGTCAAGTTATTAACTTACACAATACTTTAAATTATTCGGTTAACTTTTAGAAAAATGAGTATAGCCCATGAAGTTTCCAACTATCGATGACAAAAGGGTTTTTACGCAACAAATATTTTTTGTGTCATTTTTGGTACATGAAATTGGTTTCTTTATTTTAAAGTACTGGTACAGAATAAATTATTTCTAATATAGCGTCTAAAAATTCTTTTTTCTTATTTTTTCGTAAAAGTTAACTATACAGGGTTATTTAGAAATAAGATCGAGAAATTTAAAAGGCAATTCTACGTTAAAAAATTTGGATAGACGGATTTTTTGCAAAACGTTCTACTGGATGATACCATCCGAGAACTCAATGATCGCATCCGAGAACTCAATGATCCCATCCGAGAACTCAGTGATCCCATCCGAGAACTTTAAATTTATGTTACTTACGATAAAAATGATCCCAGCCGAGAACTCAGTGATCCCAGCCGAGGACTGAATGATCCCAGCTGAGAACTCAGTGATCCCAGCCGAGGACTGAATGATCCCAGCTGAGAACTCAATGATCCCATCCGAGAACTCAATGACCCCATCCGAGAACTCAATGCGAGCGTCACATATTTTGGGACACTTTTGTAACGGTTTTTTTGTAACCATTTTTTTCGTTACGGTTTTCTTCTTAACTTTTTTTTTCGTAACGGTTTTAAGTCTCCAGTTACAAGACACATACTTGTCACATATTAATGTTATCACGATTTTGTTTTACTTTTACAGTAGAACGTATTTAACAATGATCCCAGCCGAGAACTTTAAATTTATGTGACGCTTACGGTATCAACAATGATCCCATCCTAGAACTCAATGATCCCAGCAGAGAACTTAATACTCCTATCCGAGAACTCAATTATCCCAGTCGGGAACTCAACGATTCCAGCCGAGAACTCAATGATCTCATCCGAGAATTCAATGATCCCATCCGAGAACTCAATGTTCCCATCCGAGAACTCAATGATCCCATTCGAGAACCCAATGATCCGAGCAGAGAACTCAATGATCCCAGACCAGAACTCAATGCGAGCGTTTCATATTTTGGGACACTTTTTCGTAACGGTTTTTTTTCGTAACGGTTTCAGCCCTCTATCCCCCCGTCTTAAACATATTAATGTTAAAATAGGAAATAAGTTCCTATAAGGGTTGGTCCGGAAATGATCCCTTACGACCCTTCTAAGGATACATCTAAAAATTAGTATTTATTTAATATTTCTGCAACCCTATGTAACGAATGTTTGCACATGCCTTAACATTGATAAAGGCTATCATTTCATGTAAGTTATATTTGGTAATTATATCTAGGGCCGTACGAAATGGGGGGGCGATGTCACTTTTTTGGTCCACACTTTTTTATCTGTAAAAAATGTACTCTTTATGTAACACCGTTTTCGAGAAAATTGCAATTAAAGAGGAAATTTCACGTTCTGAGTATAAAAAAATAAACTAAAAAATACACCAATAAAAATTTTAATACTGCAGGGTTGTAACAGAGTGGTCACCCTGTATATATTGAGTATTTATATTTTTATTTTTATGGTTATTGAACGTGACATAGCATTGTTCTTAACGGGCGGTTTGCTGTTTATTTTTACAGATGCTAATATTATTAGTATTTGGGAAGCTTGCATTTTGTGTAATTGAGGCGTTTATATAAAAAGGGTGTACATTTTTATTAGACTAATTAATTGGTTAATTCGGTTTTCTTAATTAATAATTATGGGAATATCTTTAATGATGTTTTAGATACTGGCAATAGTTAGGGATTGTTTGTAAAAATGGTTTTTTCTACTTCGAAGCAATGTCATGAAAATCAATATCAATCAATAAGTAGAAGTAGTTTTTTTAATCATTTCTCTTAATTAAATTTAAATTCATTTTCAGTAATTTAAAGTAATTTTTCAATTAATATTATTTTTATAATAATATAACTTTTTGGCAGAAAACTCTTCAGATATTTTTCGTTAATAGTTTTATGACTGGTATATCGGCATCTTTGGGAAGGGAAGTTTTGCCTGTGTTTAGTTATGGTCAAAAATGGGATTCGGAAATATGTAGTCGTCTAGTTAAGTTGGGTCTTAGGGGAATTTTGGAATTAACGTAATATGTGAAAATTTAAAATAAAATTTAGGGTCGCGCGTATAGATATCTGAAGGGTAAAGATGCTATTTATTCATAATTTTTTCATTTCAAATTAAAATAATTTTGTTGTTTTTAATTTGTTTTTAACTTTTCATTTTTCTTTCATTAAATTCTTTTAATTGTTGTTTAATCCTTTTGTTTTATTGGCAAGATATATTTTAATTAATTTAAAATATATTTGAAGTTTTTTACCTTTCGCATATCTACAGTTAGTGATATTGGAAGACATCGAAGAAACATCTAAGAAAGTCAGATAAGTATTAAGTAGTAATTAGATACTTATATTAACATTTGTAATCATATGATATATGATAATGTGGTAATATTATGTAATATTATTACTGGTGGCACGCTACCCAAATAGCAACTATACAGCTATTTGTATTTGATACGCCTCGAAATAATAGTGTGTGGTTCTAAATTAATGTCTTAGATAATTAATATTTTTGGCTTTAATTGGGACCAGCACCCTATTACAGGGTGGTTCTACATTCAAAACTGTAAAAAAAGCTCGTATACATCTAGGTTTGAAAATCAGTTTTTAGACTACAACAGCCTCTTAAAAAATAGTATTGAAATTTTTATTGGGCATTTTTTAGTCCCTATTTTTAATGCTCATAACTGCCTCTTTAATTGTAATTTTATCGAAAACCGTTGGCCATATGTAACGGTGTTATATAAAGAGTACCTTTTTTATGTATTTCTAACCAAAGAATTTTATTCTATTGAAAGAATGTCAAAAAGTCTACGGATAAAAAAGTTTGGGGCAAAAAAGTGATATCGCCCCACCAATTTGCACGTCCCTGGATAAAATTACCAAATAAAAATTACATGAAATGATAGCCTTTATTAATGTTAAGGTATGTGCAAAATTTGTTACTGTGGTTTATAGGGTTCCAGAAATATTAAATAAAAACTACTTTTTAAATGTATCCTTAGGAGGGTCGTAGCTCCCTTAGGGCTCTTTTTCGGCCCAACCTTTATAGGAAATTTTTTTATATTTTCTAACGTTAAATTTCTCCAACTTATTTCTGAATAACCCTGTATAGGGGAAAGTTTTTGTTTCTAGCAGCCGTACTTTTTCTAAAAGCATATATGCATAAAGCTATGCATAGCTTTGCTAATGATTTATGAAAAAGTTTTAATTAAAATGAAAATTAGGTAGTTAATATTTGATGTCATGCACTGTATACAATGTATTACACCACCTACATAAGTCGCTACAATACTAATTAAACCATTATGCATAATTAGGTTATGTTAAATTAGAAATTTGCGGATAAAGTGCAATCCTTTTGCCAGAAGCTAAAATGACAGTTTTTATATAAGTATAGTATAATATTATACATACAGGATATATTTTTTTTAATTTCCCTTATTTAACTATAACTTTTTTATTAAAAGTAATATAACTATTTCTTTAAGCAAAACTCGAACTTACTCAAGGAGACATGTCACGTCATTTTCCACAACGTACTACCTAAAACTTTTAATTAGAACTACCTGTATATATTATTCTAATAAGAAATTATTTAAATAAAATCCATAATTTATTTATATTATTAATTTGAGCCATTTCGCCTAAATTAGATCCCGAAAAGTTAGAAGTTAACTTTTAGTCAGTTTTTCTTTCATATTTAATTATTTTAACGATTTATTAAGAATTTTATTAAAAATTCTAAATTTAGGCAAAAATTTTAAACTTTGGTAAGGTACTGACTAATATTTTTAAGGTAAAGAAGATATAGTAGATAGATATTATTTTAAACGCAATACCTTACCAGCGCATCTAGAAATAGGTGCGCCTGATAAGAACATTTTAATTTTATTTTTTCTTCTTCCTTCTTCCTTCTTTATGGCCTTTTCTCAGTGAGATAATTAGCCAGAAAACAATTTTATTTTTTATTTTAGATTTTATTTTTTGTTTTAGATTTTTTATCGTAAATAATCATTGAGGCGAAACGGCTCAAATTAATAATAATATAAAGAACTTATTTATTTTGAACATCAAGTATATAATAAAAAAAACTATTTATAGGCCTACTATTTAAGGACTTATTATGCAAGATCATAAAGGATACATGAAAAAGGCAGTAGATGGAAAAAGGATAATAGTAGAAGAAAATGCGTTTAGATAACGGTCCATGTGGGCGACGTGTTGTTTTTCTGCTTATAGTGATTTAGTAAACCTTTTTTTCATGAGAAGGTTCTATAAGGGTGATTTTATTGACAGTGTGGTTTAGTGTTAAAATAACTTTTAGATAAAGTATCCCCAATTAAATACTATTATTAGGATAGCTAGGATTTTTTTTTTCGATGAAGTTTAGTTACAAAAAACACAGCATCCTCTTAACAAAAAGTACAACAAATATTGATGAATAATATATATATACAGTGCGTGCATTAAGTCTGGAATCACCCGATTAACTTTTTAGTTACAAGTAAAACACAAAAACCCTCGGATAGGTCGATTTTTATTTTTAATTTTGCAAATTATGGTGTAATAAAAGTTATTAAAATTTGCACCCCCTTGCACCCTCACCCCCTACTTTTTTTTTTCAAAAAGCAACCTACCCCTTGTGACACTTCGTTGGAAAGGTAATTTAATAAGCTTTCCAACGGTGTATAATAAAGCCTAATTTGGTAAAGGGCTAATGATAAAATGCACAATTTAGTTTATTATAAAGACATGTAAAGTATAACTTTAGTTCACTATAAATGTTCAAATTGATGTCCTTCAGCTCTTTGACAGTGGACAGTAAAAAAACGGGATTAAAATCGATTAAATAGTAAACATAAAATTGGTCAATAAAAAGAAAAAAAATTGCATTTTTCAACAGGGTATAAAATATTACAATAAGTTTAAAACAACCTTATTTAGATTCTCAGGAAGGTGGGAAGTAGGAAATAGGGCAACAATTACCATATTATGCGTAATATTTCCCACAAACAATGTTTAAATAAAACATGCGTTTTTTCATAGACCCTTTAACAAATCAGGCTTTATCATACACTGTTGGAAAGCTTATTAAATTACCTTTCCAATGATATATCACAAGGGGTAGGTTGCTATTTGAAAAAAAAAGTTGGGGGGCGAGGGTGAAAGGGGGTGCCAATTTTGATAACTTTTTTTAGACCAAAATTTGCAGAATTAAAAATATAAATCGACCTGTCCGAGGATTTTTGTATTTTACTTGTAACTAAAAAGTTATTCAGGTGATTCCAGACTTAATGCACGCACTGTATATAATAACAGCTGTTGTACGAGTACCACTTAATTCGTACAAAGCGAGTCTCGGTTTCTTTTCAGCTATGTATCACATGTATACACGGTATTTGCAGTCTTATGTCACATATTAAACGAGATAAATCCACATCAAAAAACATGAAAAACCACTATAGGAACATAGGTCCGGAAACGAACCCTAAGGGAGTTACGAATAAAAATAAGGTTTTTAATTAACAACTCTAGTGCCCTTTCATATAGAGCGACGACGTTTTGCATGTGAACTAACCATTTTTTTCGTAATTTTATTGTTGGAACATGATCCCTCAGGTCAAAATACATAAAAAGGTACACCTGTTGTAATACAGTAGGATTAAACGTTTTCGAGAAAAATCCATTTGAAAGTGCAATTTCATCTTTCGAGGATTAAAAACTAAATACTAAAATGTTGAAAACCAAAATTTTTTAATTATGCTGGGCGAATGTACTTCAGAAACTAAGAAAAAACTTATTTACAAGTACTACCAAAAATATATTCTTAGCTAGGGTCTTCTAAAATTGCACTATTTTTAAAAAGTCAATTTTTCGACCTACACGTATAAAAACTTTTTTCTCAGTTTTTGATGTAGAATAACCCTGCAAACCAATAGAGCTAAGCAAATAAATAAAACAGCATTTTCTAGATAATTTCCTTTGCTATTTTATTAGTTCTATGATTTTTTTTTATTTTGCTCACTCAGATATTAAAAAAAAAACTAATTTGTTGCATATGAAGGGAAAAAGTATAACATGAAATTTAAAATGATAACATTTGGAGCGCTATTTCTTTTGATCTATTGGAGCTATTAGGATAAACAAAATGTTGCTTTGTGTTAAATTTAACTAAGAATCTTTTATGTAATAACTATTTTTTTTTTGTTGGTATTGTGGTTTTAGACTTTTTTTACAAAATCCCAAATTATGCATGTTTAAAAAAGGATTGACAATATGCTATCTCAATAGGCAACTTTGTTGGAGGCTCCAACTTGGAGCTATAAAACGGTAAGAGTTTGAGCTAGCGAATTCTTGAAAAAAAAAACAGTTTTTAGATAAATTTCTTGTCTATCTTTTACATTAGAACAGTTATTTTCGTAGAGGTAAAGGTGTTCATAAAATCCCTAAAAAACTAAATTTAGGCCCATATAGGGGGTTAACCCCTATTTTCTCGAAAGGGGTTCTGGGGATGATTTTAATATTAACGGTTTTTAATATCCAGATTTTGCTGTCAATGTAGAGTTAAAACACCCGGTATATGCCTGATAAAGAAAATAAAAAAGCCAAAGACTTGATAAATCAAAACATTTTTAATTTTTATAAGGGTACTTTGATAACAAATTCATAATAAAAATATATACATTTCTCTGATTTTCCTTTAAATTACTGATAATAACGATCAATATTTTCAAAACTTGAAAATTGATACAAAAAAAAAGCTTAAATTTTGAATTTAATTAATATGATACCGAATTCATAAAAAAATACATAGATTTCTTTTCTCTTAGTTTCCTCTTAAAAAGCACTTTTCCTATACATAGATTTCTTTAATTTGGTGTTTAGTTTCCTGATGATAACTATAAATATTATCGAAAAAATATATAAAATTATATAGCCTGTCACCAGCGTGATTAAGGTGAATCTTTTGATTCCTAAATCTTTAAAAATAGCCCATTGGTCTTTGCTCCAGCCTTACATACATAAAAACACGTTAAAAACATAACCCTCCTTCAACGTTGCTGTGGTAGATTAAAAAGGTAGGTTAGTGGTGAAATATTTACCCTTTTGTCAGCTGACCTTTGAGTCATTTTAATACTTACGTAGTGCAATCCTCAGCTGCCAGGACTGCAATCTGGCCCAGCAGGAGCGACAGGAGAATCACAGAGAACTCCATTATGCAGGACGACCGACTTTCTCACAACATGGCACAAAATCTGAAACGAAATAATTAACTTTATTTTATGACATTCGTTTTAGTCAAGTGTAATGTGCAATGCTAGTTTAAAATTACTGCATTTACAATTCTAGTTTTAAAAGTTAAAAATTGTTTTTTTTTTATATATTGTAAATTTTATTTCATATATTTTATGAGTGGACAAGATTCTCATGTCGTAATATAATGTTACGATGTTTTAAATTTATATTGAAAACATACTTGTACATATACTGTGCATTTTCTATTATACAAAACAGAGAAAACGAAGATAGAAAGATCAGATCAAGGCTGACGTGGGGATACGATGCGTCCGATGATCTGTATTTTATTAAAAACTAAACACACGTCAGCCTTGATTTTTGTTTCATACGTTTTGTTTACTTTCGAACGGGCGGTATTAAAACCGTTGCTCGAAAATCACTTTTATAACATTTTTATTGAATTTTTATAATTATTTTCGCTCGAACGCCGATTTTGCCGATTTTGCCGATTTTGCCGATTTTGCCTGTGATGAAAATGTTTGCTTAACCAAAATCAATGCGGTATGTATTATTATTATTTTGGATCACTTTGCTTTCACATTTAAAAAATTTTGGGAAAGCCTTGTATTCATGCAAAAGTTTTCAATTTTTTTTTTGCTTATTTTTACCTTTTATGACGTTTTATGTCGATATAAATCAATTTCGAGCAAAAAAAAAATTGTCGCTCGGTCGGTCGGTCGGTTGGTCGATCGGTCGGTCGATCGGTCGATCGGTCGGTCAGTCGGTTGGTCTGTCCGGGAAATCTTGTCGACACCATAACTTAAGAACGCTTTAAGCTAGATACTTAAAATTTGGCATACAGGTATCTTATCGAAAGTTCTCGCTCGAGATTGTTTTTGGCGAACATTGGTGTGCGGCAAGGATGGGGAAAAATACATTTTTTTTTACAAAAAATTGAAAATTTCTATATAGGGTTTTTTAAGGTTTCTGAAATTAAATCTAATAATAAAAATTCATAAAAAGTCCAAACTCCACCCCCGAGGGGGTGAGGGGGTAAATATTTTTAAATATTATTAATATTTTCTTTAAAATTGCTATATAGGAGTTTTTGGGGTCGACGAATCTGAATCTGATAATAATTTTTTTCTTATTTCACCCCCTGAGGGGCGGGGGGTAGTTTTTGTGAAAATTGTTATAAATTAATTATTTAGAGCTTTGAAATCATTTTTAGACCAAATTTCAAAAAATATATCAACACGTTTTTAAGAAAAACGATTTTCATTTGTTTTGACAAAAAAAAATATGACATTTAAAAAAAAATTTAGATATTCAAATTTTACATCAAAAAGTGAGAAAAAAAACCTATGAGCGTTTGAGTTAAATGGCTTTTAAGAGCACGTTTAAGGGGCATTTTTAGAATATTATTCACTTCATAACTCAGGAACGGTATTATGAAATTAGTACTTTAATATACTATTAAATGAAGAAAGTAATTTATCAAGTCGATTAATTGGATTAATTGGATTAATCTTATATCCAGTAATAATAATAATAATAATAATAATAATCTTTATTGACCAACAGTATACACCAATGACAGGACAAGTATAAATAAACATCTACATATATGATACAAAATATACACATAAATAAATTTTTGCATTGCAAAAATACAAAATATATCTATCAATAAATACAAATAAAATATTAATAAAAAATATTATGCGGGATTAGGATTTTCACTATAAAGAATTTGACCTAGACCACTAAAATTAATATCAATATCATTGCTTAAGCAATTGAAATTATTGCACATGATATACACCGGAGATTTGTAAAGAATATTAGTCCTGGCAGAAGAGATAGAAAATGTGCCTACTTGTCTTGAGTTACCACGGGGGACTAGAAAATTTAATTTATTTAGTAAATATATGCAGTCAATTTTATTTCCCAAGAGATTGACTAAAAAACATAATGAAGCATTTTTTCTACGTACGTCTAAGGTGAGTATATCGTATTTGTTTAATAGATATAATTGATCGGTACCTTGTGGGGGATAAATTCTTTCAATTCTGTAATTTAACATTTTTAAAAATTTTCGTTGAGTCAGTTGACTCAATTTGATTTTTTTGACTCTCATAAATTGGATACCATATCAAAGATGCGTATTCTAATCTGGATCTTACAAGGTAAAAGTAAAGTACACTTCACTCCAAAAAAAGTGGAACAACTTACTATACAAATAGTATATTAAAGTACTAGTTTCATAACATCCGTTTTTATCGAACGAGTACAAGTTTAGAAAACGAGCCGCTTGCGGTGAGTTTTCTAAAGTACTAGTGCGCTAAAAACGTGTTATGAAACGAGTTCTTTATACAATTTTTTCTATTTTGCTCTAAAGTTTAAAAAAACTTACATTTAAATTGATGATGATGATTTAGGAATTTTTGTTTTGGATTGGCATTACAGTTTACACTATGTTTAAAATTCTAAGAACAAAGGATATTTTAATATATTTTACAGTCATCTCTTCTTTTTTCACTGCAATTAACCAGTCCACAATTTTAACACGGTAAAAAATAACCCAAACACAAAATGTTGTAAAAATTAAACTTCTTCTTATTCTTCTATATTTTTTCTTGGCGATTTTACATTTCCGCCACTTTCAAAACGGGAAAAATTAAAGTTTAAATCGACATTGACATTTGCAAGCAAAACGTCAAGAGATAGGCTTTTGTATGTTGCCAACCCAACAGAAAAAAAATTAGAGACCTCTTATGGGCCTATAAGAACACGCAAAATGCATGTGATTATGAGCTTATAAGAGTCGCAAAATAGAAAAAATAACTAAAGAACTATTTAGACACTTAACAATTATAACGTAGGGGAAGGGGCCCTAAGTTGACGAACATAAGCTTTGATAATTTGTATAAAATAGGGTTATCATTTAAATTATTTTTTTATCTAGAAGGTGGTAATTCAAATATTAGTTTATCTAATTTATACATTTTGTTTTGTTTATTTATATCGTTTGAAAAACTGTATAAAAGTAATAAAATAAATAGTACAGTCAAATAATAAATTTAAAGTGCAATAAATGTACACGGACTTATATTTTAAAGGGTAGTAGTGGATGGTGACAGAACTTTCCTGTTAGTTTTTCACCGAGTGATTTGCCGCTATCTTGAGTTTTAAGGGTGAGTTTTTTAATATGCATCTTACGATAAAAATGCATTTAACCAATTTTTTTAAGGAGGAAATTTCCAACAATTTTATTTTGGATCATTTTTTTAATATATTAATAACAGTCTAGTTAATCTAAAAATAGTCATGTTGGAGGTGAAATTATCTTTTTTCCATTTTTCAACCAAGTTATTCATCGGAGCAAACTTGTAGCTCTTGAAATTCTTTTAAGTTTCATATACTATAAATTTTCATAGGTACTTAGGTTCGGTTACAGAGGGCACAACTCGATGTTTCACCGCCTACTGTAAAGTCGAAACAAAATACTAATACTAATATATAAAACTTATAGAGAATTTCAAGAGCTACAAGTTTGCTCATAACCACTTTTATCCTCCGACGAATAATTTGGCTGAAAAATCGAAAAAAACAATTTCACCCCCAACATGGCCATGTATAACTTGATTGTTATTAATTAATAAAAAAATTATCCAAACAAAAATTGTTGGGAATTCTCTCCTTAACAAAATTAGTTATATGCATTTTTAAAGTAAAATGCATATTTAGCGAGATAACCGCACTGGCACTAAAATTTAAGATAGCGGACATCCCTTACGTAAATCACCTGGTGAAAAACTAACAGGAGTGTTCTGTTAGCATCTACTCCTACCCTTTAAAATATCAGGCCGTGTACATTTATTGCAATTTAACATAGGAATTTTTTGTTATTTGACTGGACTAAAATCCTGACACCCTTTATACTTGTTTACAGCTTTAGAGCTGTTAAACACACCTATTTTAAAATATAACGTCGTAATATTTCATAAAATATATCACAAGCTATTGTAATAAACCGTTATATAGTTACTATTGTTTCCATAGGAAATGAATATCAATCATTCGGATTTAAATTAAATATTTATCACTTTGAGAACAAAGAATGCCCCTTTTTGTTGATATAGTTGTGTACGTAAATATTTCAATTATCTATATCATGATACATCATATAGTAATGGCATACATATAAAATATGACATGATTATTTTTCGATTTATGTAAAAATATTTTCCTACGATTCTCTATAAAAATGACATTTATCACACTCTTTTGTTCTTTAGAAAACGCCTCATAACGTACTAGTTTTTTATATCACACTCGTGTGATATTTATGTATGGAGGTTTGCCTAATTTTATTTATATATTTACCCCGTAGATTATACGAATTTTATTCACCTTGTTTTATAAACCACCTTTCACCACAGCCTTTTATATCTTTAAGTGTTTTAATTTAAATATTTCCGTTTTTCATGTCAAAAATAGAAACTATAGTTATAAGGTAACTATTTTGACCATCACTGTCCATTCTAGACAGTTTAGATCTTTTAAAAATTACTTAATTTTTTATTTAGTTACATTACATAAAAAACATCAAAATACACAGTTTTGTTCTTACTAAATGTAAAACAGTACAATTTTAGGAATAGGTAACCCATTAAACAGATATGTATTGTATTAAATATAAAAACAAGAAAATTAAAGCTAAATAAAAATCATATTTTCTGTTTGACATACCTACATATATAAATTTGTATGCTATTTATAATTATTTTATAAAAATAATAATAATAATAAGAAACTTCATATTTTTTTGGTATCGTAGGAAAAGTAGTGTACATAACTCGTAGGAAAGTGTATTTCATACACTTGTGGGGTTTCCCCACTTGCCTGACTGCTCCTTCGTAAAACTTCCCACTCGCGTGAAATATGACACTTTTCACACTAGTTATGTAATACACGGAAAAAAAAAATTATAGCTAGAAGCGCTATAACACACATACCAAGCAAATTATAATCGCTTATTATATAAATACAAGGCTTTCTCTTACAATTATGGCACTCAGTGTAAAAATTTATATGAAATACTTTAATTGTTTAGTGAATAATAAAATATAACAAATAGTACGGCATTTTTAACTTAAATAGATTTAATTATTGTCCGTGCTAATAATTTTTATAATATAATAAAATTTCTGTAAATTTATAATAGTGCCTGTAATAAATATAATCGTGTCTGTAATATATATAATCGTTTCCAATTAATTTTTATCATTATTAGTTATTGTGTCCCTTATAATCTATAGCTTAAATCACTATAATTTGCCACTGTTACCAAATATCTTATAATGTATAGCGCAGAGCCCACTAATTTCTTTCCGTGTATACTATTCTATTATACTTATTAATGAAAACCAACATGAATCAGATATTATATGTATGGAATTTATCATGAAATATTCTATTCCTATATTTTTTATAAAATAATATATAATATTATACGTAGCGCTAGAATAGTATTATACGATAGTTTCGAATTTCCCAAAATCGCCAAAAATGTCCTAGACAAAACGTTCTTGTATAAAAATGTGTTTCATGAAAAAATAAGATTTTTTTTAAACGTGCGTCCGGTGTCACGTTTTTTTGTTTACATAGCTCAAGAACGAATTATCTGATCCACTACAAATTTTCAGGAAAAAATCATGTTCTATGAGGGAAAGATCCTTATTGTTTTTAAAAGTAATTGCCCCAAAAACAACAAAGTTAGCAATTTAGATTTTTTTTTTTGTTTTTCGTTTTTAAAAAAATGTTATTTTTTTTCCAAAAATGTTTAGTTTTTTGCAAAAAGAAAATTAGAAAAATATTCTTAAAAAAAAATTTAAAATTTTATTTTGATTTTTTTTTCTGAAACAATTTGTTTTCATGTATTTGGGAAAATACCATATACCATTTCCTGTGAATAGTATATAATAGAATGTGTAGCATTACATATTTTTACGGCTTGTTTGTATTTCATTCTAGACCTGCCTACCTTACAGTGGCGCCTGTTTCCTTCTAAGGAATCTCAAAAACACTGTTTCCATAAATGTTCTAAAATCTACATATTATGTCTTAATACAATCCAAGTTAAATTATGGTATAACATTCTGGGTTCAATCCACAGACGTGTCAAAAATCTTTATTTTGCAAAAAAGACGTAAGAAGCTCAACATACGCTGTAAACCTTATTTCAGAGAACAAAATATTAACACTTACGCGGCTGTTCTTATACAATATATTAATTTATTCACAATCTTATTACAATAAGCACATTACTTGCACTCTACGTGTTTAAGAAAGTAGTGTATTATTATGGTTATTAAAAAAGCAGTTAACAATTTTTATTACAGACAAGAGAAAAACAAATCCGGCCTGCCCTGATATTTAAATTTATTGAAAAGCTATTATCTTATAAATCTTTCTTGGCTATTATGAAAATACATCTACTCTATTATAGATGTTGCGGCGTCGTAATGTATTAGCAGAGTACAAAGGCACCTATACTGTGGTATTATTAAAAAATTAGTTTTTAGGTTATGTTTATATAAAGCCAGTTTATGCGCCATTTTAAGTACTAAATTTTAC